>AP025072.1:3492808-3927808 GCA_036186865.1 Eustoma russellianum | reverse complement strand
TTAGAGGTTTATGTTTTGTAACTTTGAAGTCACGGGTTCGAGCTACGAAAATAGCCTCTTGCACAAAGTGTAGGATAAGACTACGCATATCAGATTGGTCACGGTTCGAACCGCATAAACAGCCTTTTACACAAAGCGCAGGGTGGGGCTGCGTACATCAGATCGTAAAGTGATCCGGCCCCTCCACTGACCCTACGCAAACTCAGAAGCCTAGTGTAACAGAAACGTCTTTTAATTTGTTTCTTGGGTTAAAGGCGAAATCTCTCGCCCTGGGGGACCCACTGCCCTAGCCTCAAAGAGCATTGTGGATGATGCAAATCAGGAGTCCACCAGGCCGTCGGCTATGCCATGAGGACTCGTTACTTACTCAGTAACCAACACAAGGTTTCTTTGTCACTTACTTTTGAAATAAATCACATCTGAGTACCAACTAGATTATGCCATGGGGACTGTTCTTAATTGTATGCGAGATGTACTTCAAATCTAAAACTATCTTGAAATCTGTTTAAGATATGAGATTCATATATCTTCTTTTATAAGTTAATTTTTTTCCTTTTCTCTTATAGTGTGTGTTTAGAGATACTGGAACATAAACAAAATGTTGTTGTGACGTCCCGATCAGAAACCGGAACAAATTTATGAATTTGAAACATTTGGCATTAGTGTATGTGACTTAGGTCATGATTTGGATTTTTATGTTATACATTTATAATAAATAAAGAGGTTTTATTATCATTATTGTTGGTTAGTATGTTATACAATTATGATATATGTCCCTGGTTCATTATTGTATAGAGATAAAATAATTTATAATCAGCATGAGTATTGATTTGATAACCATGAGATGATTATGTGTATGATGATACAAATCAATCTCATAGATACTTATTAGAGAACAATGTATTGGATAGACACATCATGAGATTACTACATGGATTAGCATCATAAGTAAATCTCATGATAGTCATGTTTTAATCCTTAGACTTGAGATTGTCATAGTTTCAAACATAAGGACTATTATATTTTGACATGATCTAACGTTATCCGTAACTGGATAATAATAAAGATCATGATTGAGTATGATCCAAAAATTATGTAGAGGATATGAACAATCAAGATATAATTTGTCACTCTCTTTTGAGAGAGATATCTTTGGACCCCCTCGATTAGTGAGACTGTGAAATGCATGGCCGTGCTCAGATGAATTGATAGTGTGATCAATATCATTGTTTTATCAGTATACTTAGAGATCGAGTAATCATATGTTTGAAACAATATAAGTATGATGCTAACCATGACTTATGTTTCAAACTAGATATCGTGCGACAAAGGGATTAATGCATGTACTATTATTAGGCTAGTTGGACTTACTCATATTAATTGGGTAGTCGTATGTATTGCTAGAGGCCAATTACGACTTGTTGGTTTAATAGAGATTTAACCGACTGCTAATTAATATGGGCCTATTTCGTCACACACAAGAATGCGTATGGGCTGATATTAATAATGTTAATATTAGATATTAATTATTATTAATATTATTTTCGTTTTTATGATTTGTTTATCAGATAATAACGAATGAATCCATATCTGATATGGATTTGAATATCCTGATAAGATCCATATCTGATATGGATTCTAATTGGCTTAACTAATCCGATTTGGACTTGAATTTAATGTCTACATATATCTATATATGATGGTGTATCTCGCACAGAGATGACACACAATCATCAGAGAAAAACATAACTCGTTTTTGGAGAAAAAACCGAGTTCTCAGCAGTGCCGTTTCAAGAGCTAGCACTCCGGACGGAAGCATTCATGTGAATACCGGAAGAGGGTGTTCGTGTCATCGCACCTCCTTTATCTGCGGATTTCGAATCTACAGAGGTAATTTTCGAGTTTCTTTCATCGAATTAAACAAACAACATGGATCCTTGGTAGGAAATCGGAGGTCAAGTTTTATTTTTCTGCTGCGCGTTTTTGCAGTGATCATGTCGATTTCCTAACAGATTCGAGATTGGCTCTTTCGGAAACGTCTGTGATATATCTTACTCTTAATGTAAAACAGTTGTGTTAGCTTACCATTGTTATAAAAATGGATACAAGATAGTAGTAGAATGACCAAGTTTGAGGGCTTGATGCATGTGTAAACACTATCCGTAAGGAATATTTGTCCTCACTAGTTGCTGCCAGAGTTGTAGACAAACTTCCTTCTAGGATACAACAGCCAACAAGTTTCAATCCTCTGCAATAAGGAGAGAAACCAAAACGAACTTTCAAATTGAGAGTGTTTTTGTGTAGGAAGAAGAATTTTGAATGCTAGAATAAACTTGTGATCAAGATAATCTTGAAATGTGTTGCAATAACCTTTTTTATAGGCTCCTGAACTTCATTTCAGACATTTCTAGCCGTTGCATGGTGATTGAACATGTCTCTTGGTGCATAAGTTGCAACTTTAGATGAAGAGTCACATCTGTCGAGCATACGATCGATCGATGTGACATCGATCGATGTCTCACAGAGAGCTCCAACTTTTCATCCAACTACTTCGATCGATCTACGTATTGATCGTAGTCACATCGATCGATCTATGTGATCAATCTATGTTGGACATTGTACTTCAACTTTGCACTCAAAGTACATCGATCGATCGAAGTCATCGATTTATGTGACATCGATCGATCGATGTGATAGATCTATGTCCAACAAAACATTCAGCTTCATTTCCAGGCCACTTGGATCGATCCATGTCACTTCTATTAATTATATCGATCGATCGATCTATGTGGTCATGCGCCAAGTTATTCTTGCTTTCTTAAGCTCTAATTCACCATTAAGTCACCACCATTCTTCTTTCCATTGACTTTACAAACTATTATACAATAAAAATATAATTAAGAGCTAAAAAAAAACCAAGAGAGACGAAATAAAATATCAAAACGAATAAAACTTAGGAAACTTGCACCACCTTAGACCAACAATCCAAGCATGCAAGTTCTTATAAATTAAGTTGCGGAGTACCCTAACCATCTAATATTAATATCTGAACCAACATCATGTTTCTTTACACCGAGGATCCTTGAGGACTTACGAATGTTTATACGACACTTAACCACAAATACCATATATGTTGCTTTTCACTCTGAAAGCAACTCAATCTAAACATCTTTTTATATCTAAGCGTATTCACAATACACACAAGCATTTTCACAAACACCTTACAAGTAGGGCTGTAAATAAATCAAGCCGTTCGGTTGTTCGGCTCGTTTGTTTGAGCTCGAGCTCGAACTCGGCTCGGATAAAAGGTTAATTGAACAGAGCTTGAACACCTTTTTCTGTTCGAGCTCGGTAATTGGCACCGCTCGTTTAAGGTATTCGGCTCGTTAATGTTGTTCGTGAGTTAACGAACCAAGCTTGAACAAGTAATATATTCGTTTAAATAAACGAACAAGCTCGGCTCGTTCGCTAAGTTAAATGAACAGAGCTTGAACAACGCAATGCTCGGCTCGTTCGGCTCGTTTACAGCCCTACTTAAAGCACCTTTCCAGTAGTAAAAAGATCAATTTTGTTTTTGACACATATTTTCACAAATGAGATACTATTTTTATCCAAGAACTACAAAAATCTTTAAAACAGTCCGGTGTTTCAAACCACACACATTATTACATAAATATAGCTTACAAAACAATGAATTCACAATATGAATGCAGTTCCTTACCTTGAATTAAAACACCTAAGATTTCTACTTTAAGTATATCTAAATCTACACCACAAGTCCACAAACATAACTTATATCATAATCAAGCGTTAAAATCGACGTTTTTAGTTACTAATCCCAAATCAATATGTAAATTTTGAAAATCACAGACTTACAAAACTATGATTTACTGGTAAAGAAATCATCTACTCTTGACATAATCGTTATGATATAAGAAACGTAGAATTCTGACAAGAAATAAGATTTGAAGTGTGATGAAGAATTTGGGAGAGAAAAAACTTCCTTTTTTCTTTCACGTAAGAAACAGAGTTATGGGATAGTAGAAAGTAGGCGTGTTAACGAACCCAACCGAGTCGAATATCAGGTTTTCAAATTCGGATTCGTTTAGCTAAACAAACTGTTCGATTCGGTTTGTTTACTGTAACGAACTTCAAATTATGTTCGAGTTTGGCTCGATAACACTATAACTGTTTAAACGAGTCGAATAGTTCACGAACAGTTTGACTCGTTTTAGTAAACGAATCTAATAGGTGTTCGAATTTGGGTTGTTTAAGTAAAATTAACAAACGAACTTCAATCAAATACAAATCAAAATCGAATAATTACCGAACTGTTCGATTCGTTTAACACCCGTAGCGGAAAGGTTTTATTGTTTTCACTATTTTATAAATTTTTTCTTTTTTAAAGACAATAATGTTCTTATTACCATTAAAGAGGATTAAACTCGAAGAAATATACAAGAGCGTAGATCACAGATCAGTTGCCTAAAAATGAAAGGTTCTTTTTAATTTTGTTAATTTTCTATTTTATGTTTAGAGGAAATTTAGTTAATATCTTGTAGTTGTTTTACTTTTTCCTGTTTTGACCTTTTGGAGTAAAAGATATGTTTTTTTTTTGCTAACAAATACTTTTTTTTAAAAAAAACTAAATAGATACATTCACATTCTTCCACGTTAAGAAACGTTAATCCTTTTGACAGCAAAAGTTATAAGAGAAAGGATAGAAACAAGATTAGAAAACTCGTGTAGATTCCACTCACACATTTTCATAAAACTTAACAACAACAACAATCATACCAAGTATATCACAACGACAACAAAAGCTATCGTAAGGGTCTGGAAAGGGTAAGAGCCATGCAAACTATACCTCTATCCCAAGGGATAGAGAGTTTGTTTTCATTGAGACCCCCGGCTCTATATGTACCTGCATAGATAATACAGATTTCCTTAAATCTTATACATTCTACAACATTGATTACATGAATCAGCTATCTCCATTGTGTTCTATTACTAACCATATGCTCAACAATTGTCATATAAATCTTATAATTCCTCATTGCCTCTCTCCGTGTCTTCTTTGATTTGTCTCTTTTATTTAACATACACCTCATTCATTGTCTCACACCGTCGAACATGTACATCTCCAAAATGCATTTGTACATGATCATATCATCTTAACTTTGGCTCCATCATATTCTCATCTATTTGAGTCACCTTAACATTTCTTCTCATTTCTTATTTTATCCTTTCTTGTATGTTCACACGTCCATCTTACCATTCTCATTTTCTGCCACTCACATCATCTATTCATGCTTTAATTGAGTGTCCAACATCAGACACATACAATAGTGGGAGTCTTATTGCCGTTCTGCAAAACTTTCATTTAAGCTTTAAAGGTACTTTCTCGTAACAAAGAAGACTTTCCTATAACAAAGAAGACCTGATGCACTTTCGGAAAACGTCTGTGATATATCTTACTCTTAATGTAAAACAGTTGTGTTAGCTTACCATTGTTATAAAAATGGATACAAGATAGTAGTAGAATGACCAAGTTTGAGGGCTTGATGCATGTGTAAACACTATCCGTAAGGAATATTTGTCCTCACTAGTTGCTGCAGAGTTGTAGACAAACTTCCTTCTAGGATACAACAACCAACAAGTTTCAATCCTCTGCAATAAGGAGAGAAACCAAAACGAACTTTCAAATTGAGAGTGTTTTTGTGTAGAAAGAAGAATTTTGAATGCTAGAATAAACTTGTGATCAAGATAATCTTGAAATGTGTTGCAATAACCTTTTTATAGGCTCCTGAACTTCATTTCAGACATTTCTAGCCGTTGCATGGTGATTGAACATGTCTCTTGGTGCATAAGTTGCAACTTTAGATGAAGAGTCACATCTGTCGAGCATACCGATCGATCGATGTGACATCGATCGATGTCTCACAGAGAGCTCCAACTTTTCATCCAACTACTTCGATCGATCTACGTATTGATCGTAGTCACATCGATCGATCTATGTGATCAATCTATGTTGGACATTGTACTTCAACTTTGCACTCAAAGTACATCGATCGATCGAAGTCATCGATTTATGTGACATCGATCGATCGATGTGATAGATCTATGTCCAACAAAACATTCAGCTTCATTTCCAGGCCACTTGGATCGATCCATGTCACTTCTATTAATTATATCGATCGATCGATCTATGTGGTCATGCGCCAAGTTATTCTTGCTTTCTTAAGCTCTAATTCACCATTAAGTCACCACCATTCTTCTTTCCATTGACTTTACAAACTATTATACAATAAAAATATAATTAAGAGCTAAAAAAAAACCAAGAGAGACGAAATAAAATATCAAAACGAATAAAACTTAGGAAACTTGCACCACCTTAGACCAACAATCCAAGCATGCAAGTTCTTATAAATTAAGTTGCGGAGTACCCTAACCATCTAATATTAATATCTGAACCAACATCATGTTTCTTTACACCGAGGATCCTTGAGGACTTACGAATGTTTATACGACACTTAACCACAAATACCATATATGTGCTTTTCACTCTGAAAGCAACTCAATCTAAACATCTTTTTATATCTAAGCGTATTCACAATACACACAAGCATTTTCACAAACACCTTACAAGTAGGGCTGTAAATAAACCAAGCCGTTCGGTTGTTCGGCTCGTTTGTTTGAGCTCGAGCTCGAACTCGGCTCGGATAAAAGGTTAATGAACAGAGCTTTGAACACCTTTTTCTGTTCGAGCTCGGTAATTGGCACCGCTCGTTTAAGGTATTCGGCTCGTTAATGTTGTTCGTGAGTTAAACGAACCAAGCTTGAACAAGTAATATATTCGTTTAAATAACGAACAAGCTCGGCTCGTTCGCTAAGTTAAATGAACAGAGCTTGAACAACGCAATGCTCGGCTCGTTCGGCTCGTTTACAGCCCCTACTTAAAGCACCTTTCCAGTAAAAAGATCAATTTTGTTTTTGACACATATTTTCACAAATGAGATACTATTTTTATCCAAGAACTACAAAAAATCTTAAAACAGTCCGGTGTTTTCAAACCACACACATTATTACATAAATATAGCTTACAAAAACAATGAATTCACAATATGAATGCAGTTCCTACCTTGAATTAAAACACCTAAGATTTCTACTTTAAGTATATCTAAATCTACACCACAAGTCCACAAACATAACTTATATCATAATCAAGCGTTTAAATCGACGTTTTTAGTTACTAATCCCAAAATCAATATGTAAATTTTGAAAATCACAGACTTACAAAAACTATGATTTACTGGTAAAGAAATCATCTACTCTTGACATAATCGTTATGATATAAGAAACGTAGAATTCTGACAGGAAATTAGATTTGAAGTGTGATGAAGAATTTGGGAGAGAAAAACTTTCCTTCTTTCTTTCACGTAAGAAACAGAGTCATGGGATAGTAGAAAGTAGGGGTGTTAACGAACCCAACCGAGCCGAATATCAGGTTTTCAAATTTGGATTCGTTTAGCTAAACAAACTGTTCGATTCAGTTCGTTTACTGTAATGAACTTCAAATTATGTTTGGGTTTGGCTCGATAACACTATAACTGTTTAAACGAGTCGAATAGTTCACGAACAGTTTGACTCGTTTTAGTAAACGAATCTAATTAGGTGTTTCGAATTTGGGTTGTTTAAGTAAAATTCACAAACGAACTTCAATCAAATACAATCGAAATCGAATAATTACCGAACTGTTCGATCCGGTTTAACACCCGTAGCGGAAAGGTTTTATTGTTTTCACTATTTTATAAACTTTTTCTTTTTTAAAGACAATAATGTTCTTATTACCATTAAAGAGGATTTAAACTCGAAGAAATATACAAGAGCGTTAGATCACAGATCAGTTGCCTAAAAAATGAAAGGTTCTTTTTAATTTTGTTAATTTTCTATTTTATGTTTAGAGGAAATTTAGTTAATATCTTGTAGTTGTTTTACTTTTTTCCTGTTTCGACCTTTTGGAGTAAAAGATATGCTTTTTTTTTTTTTTTTTGCTAACAAATACTTTTTTTTAAAAAAAACTAAATAAATACATTCACATTCTTCCACGTTAAGAAACGTTAATCCTTTTGACCAGCAAAAGTTATAAGAGAAAAGGATAGAAACAAGATTAGAAAACTCGTGTAGATTCCACTCACACATTTTCATAAACTTAACAACAACAACAATCATACCCAGTATATCACAACGACAACAAAAGCTATCGTAAGGGTCTGGAAAGGGTAAGAGCCATGCAAACTATACCTCTATCCCAAGGGATAGAGAGTTTGTTTTCATTGAGACCTCCGGCTCTATATGTACCTGCATAGATAATACAGATTTCCTTAAATCTTATACATTCTACAACATTGATTACATGAATCAGCTATCTCCATTGTGTTTTATTACTAACCATATGCTCAACAATTGTCATATAATCTTATAATTCCTCATTGCCTCTCTCCGTGTCTTCTTTGGTTTGTCTCTTTTATTTAACATACACCTCATTCATTGTCTCACACCGTCGAACATGTACATCTCCAAAACGCATTTGTACATGCTCATATCATCTTAACTTTGGCTCCATCATATTCTCATCTATTTGAGTCACCTTAACATTTCTTCTCATTTCTTATTTTATCCTTTCTTGTATGTTCACACAACCATCTTACCATTCTTATTTTCTGCCACTCACATCATCTATTCATGCTTTAATTGAGTGTCCAACATCAGACCCATACAATAGTGGGGGTCTTACTGCCGTTCTGCAAAATTTTCATTTAAGCTTTAAAGGTACTTTCTCGTAACAAAGAAGACTTTCCTATAACAAAGAAGACCTGATGCACTTTTCTACTTTAACCACTCCGCATGTACCGTGTAATTCATATCCTTGTGAATTTCTCCATCTTTCTGCAGTATAAGTCCTAAATACCTAAAATCACTCAGATGAATCTTCTGGCCTCCCAGTTTCGTACAATGTTCCAATGTCATTATTATTTTACTAAAATTAAATTTCATATACTTGGTCTTCTTTTGACTTGATTTGAAGCACTTATCCTGTAGTGTATTCCGCCAACATTTTAACTTAGTATTGACTTCTTCAATAGTCTCATCCACCAATATAATATCATATACAAATAACATACCCTATGGAAGTCTGTCTTGAATGTGTCGAATGAGCTCATCTACAATTAAAGTAAATAAGTATAGACTTAATACAGATCCTTGGTGTAAACTCAATGTAAGAGAAAATTATGTGCTTAGTCCTCCTGAAGCCCTTATGCTTGTCATTGCGTTCTCATAGACGTCTTTAATAATTTCTCTGTGTGGTACTCTAACACATTTCTTTTCAAGTACTCCCCACAGAATCTCTCATAGAACTTTAAAATATGCCTTTCTACGTCACTAAAAACACATGCAAATGTTGCTTCTTCTCTCAATATCTCTTTATTAATCTTCTCAAGAGATGAATAGCCTCTATTGTTGACGTTTCCGGCGTAAATCCAAATTGATTTTAGATACACTAGTCTCTTTGTGAAGTATTTTCTCAATCATTCGCTGCTAAAGCTTCACTGTATGACCCATTAACTTAATTCCTCTATAATCTACATATTCTTGTATATCTTTTTTATTTTTATATAGTGATAATAAAGTGTTCTTCCCCCCACCAGTTTGCCATCTTCTCGGCCTTCAGAATCTTGTTAAAAAAAATCTGTAAACCATATAATACATTCTTTTTTAGGTATTTTAAGCCTTAATTGGAATACCGTCGTGTCTCATTGTTTGACCATTTTCATTCTTTTCAAAGCATCTTCTATCTCAGGCAATCAAATTTTCTACTGTATACAAAGTTTGTATCATCTCAGAGTTATGTAACTCACACAATACGAGTTCACCTCCTGCTGATTCATTAAAAGTTTTTTAAAGTATCTTTTTCATCTATCTTTTATTGCCATTTCCTCTACTAACATATTGTTATCTTCTTATGTAATGCATTTAACTTGAATTAAATACATTGTCTTCCTTTCTCTCGCTCTAGAAATTTTGTACATGTCTCTTTCGTATTTTGTATGCCCAACCACTTACGAAAATCTAAAGCCTTTGATTTGGCTTCACTTACAAACTATTTAGTGTTTTCCCTTTGAAAGCCTATAGTTTTTCTAATTCTGTTGATTCATGCAAAGTTGAAATACCTTATAACTAGTTATCTTCATTTTATTTTGTCTTGTACTTGTTCTTTCCACCACTAAGATTCTTTATTTGCCGGTGTTCAACTTTTTGAGTCGACAAGTAAATTTCTCGCTTTTTTTCTTTATCTCTATTGTTGTATCCTCCCACACTTTATTTCTATCACTACTTAAATTTCTCAAGACTTTTTTGTTATATATTAAGAATGATGAATGTGATAAAAAAAACTAAGTTACCAGCCATTCAAATTCTATATTAGTCAGTCTGCTGTTGAAAGTGTACATACCTGCATCTCGATTTAGTCTCAAAGTTATCCAAATTTATGGCTTACATTCTGACCCGAGTAATACGGGGCACGTGGACAAGAGATTAGCTACATCATAAAACATGTATCCTAAGATAGAACACTTAATTATCGATTAGAAGATCTAGCTTGTATGAATCAATATTGGTCCGTATGTAAAGTTTCTAGAGTATGATTAACTTCTGGATAACATCTAAGTCATACATGTAATGTTGGTTTAGTTAACTATTTAATACAGTATAAATGACATTACGTTAAAAATTCAATTAAAAAATATTCATGGGATAGAAGAGTATAAACTTATAAAGCCCCTCAAAACCGTGCTTTGCTTCTTTAGTCTGTCCCTAAGGTAGAGTATTCCCAGACGTGCGTCCCTATCTTTTAAAAGATTGAACTCTAACCAGTAAGGGTCCTGTCACATCCAGTATCAAAGACGTGCGTCCCTATCTTTCAAAAGGTAGAATTCCAACCAATAAGGGTTCCTGTCACACCCAGTATCAAAAGTAGTGTAGGAATATAATTCAAGTACCCAACTGCTCGTTAGCAGAAACTTGATCATATAGACGGTAAAAGATGCGTGTGTTCCTTTTAAAGGCAGAACAAATTTAGCGAATATCTTTTTAAAAGTTGGAAGATGATATAAAGCAGATGAACATATTTAGAATAATCCGTCGCCAGATAACTCTGAGTTGGATTAATGTTATAGGATATAAAGTAACAAAAGTAGAAAGCAACACTTCAAAACATGCATATCGAAAATTTTCAAATCAGATAAAACTGAAATTGCCTCCAGACATAGTTCAGTTGGTATTCGGGTTGGGATTTGCTCCAAAAGGTCAAGAGTTCGAATCTAGCGATATGCACAGTGTGGGTGTTCTTCTAGGCCTGGTTTGTGGGGGGGACATCTTGTGTGGATAATTGTGTAAGATCTCACCGAACCTAGGAAGCCGCTGGGCTCCTGATTTACATCTTCCACACATGTTACTTGAGACTGAGACGGTGGGCCCTCAGAATGAGGGATTTTCACCTTTTGCTCCAAGTAAAAACTGAAATCGTTGGATAGGTGACTCCAAAGCTAGTTCTTTATGTATGAAAAAACACCAAGTATTTTAAGTAAAATATGAAAGGGGACAATTATTTCATGTGTGAATTATCTTTTCTCCCTCTAACATTTGGCATAGTACTTAATACCCCTAGAATAGATATTGCTCTGCCTTTATCAATTCCCTTAAGCAGATAAACATGAAACATACAGATATCCATCTCATTTTGGAGAAGGTACTTTGAGAATTAGGCTGAAAAGCACTACACCCACAAAGACAAAAAGACCATCCAAAATGGGATAGGATCTCCTCATCCCACTTTTCCTATCCCCACTCATGACTACGCGGCACATGTCATCAAAGTGGGGTAGTGAGGCTAGATACGGGTGACCTTCATCTAGCCTCACTATCCCCCCTTGCTGCCACGTGTCGTGCGGTGACGCGTACGGTGAGGAAAAGTGGGTGAGAGGATCCTATCCCATCCAAAATAGTCAAGAATGAAGGGCCAGTAGAAGTTTCGCTACCATCTGAGCTTTATGTAAAATCCGAATTTGATGCATATCTCAGGTGCATCTAAAGTTGCTGGTTCAAATCTTAACACATACATTGTGAAAATTTAGATCATGCCGTCAGATCTTTATACACAAACTGATTTGAACTTAGACACCTTGTGAGTATCAAGTTATGGGCCACTCATCAAAAGGCCTCCGAATGATCTAATACATCATCCACGCAACTTTTTAAGATTGGGGCAGTGAAGAATATAACCCTATGCATTCGACCTGAAAGTAATAATTTCCAGTGTCATACCGTTCTTGAAAGTACAACAACAACATTACACATTGCCTTAGAAGCTCCTGTCTATGGTAGGGTATGAGAGGATCGGATATACGCAACTATACCCGTGTATTAGAAACACATAGAGGTTGTTTCCCGATGACCCATAATGGTGCGTCAAAATATGTCGATCAAACTGCTACTTCATAATAGAAACAGAAAGGTGCAGAACCGCGAAGTCCTAAGCCTAAAGCCTCTAATCGATGCCTAAAATCATAGATCAGAACTTAAATAAGATCATATATAATAACAAATGTCAACAGTTCAGGAAGTGTAAAAACAATATGATTTTTATTGATGAGTTTTTACATCCTTAGCGATATCCTATATGCCACGATACAGTTGCTCTGACCAGATCAGTTCAATGCAAGAAATTTCTAGTGTGCTTCAGCAGTGAATTCCAAAGCTGTGTAATCTAAGTTCTTCCCATACTTTGCATTGCCAAAAGCTTTCAGCAAAGGGTTATTAACTCTCGTTGAAACGTAAAACAATTAGAGGTTTTTTTTTTTTTTGGATTCAGAGTAGCATGAACAGATTGTGCCTTTATTCCAGTGAGTTTGGTTCAGAGGCAGATGGATAAAGGAAGTAGAAGCTCATGGAAGCCTTGCTACCTACAATAGGAAATAATTTTCTCCCCGCTCATTCTATAAGACCAATGGAAAAGAACTGTGCAGTGCAGCCGTAACCATTCTCTTCATCAAAAATTTTATTTTCTGGAGCAATGTCCCAACCCAAGTATCAACTGTACTATGTTCTGGGAGTAATTTTTTTTAATTCTCAGTTGATGTGCTTGAGCTAGGACGGAGACAGGACCAAGACCTAGCAGGGTCAATTTATCAAACATATCAATTATAACAACAAAACATCACTATGGCACTTCAGGAAGAAATTTTTTGGTCATTTATTAGAAAGAGTAAACTTATAACTTTTTTGGGGTCACTTATGCATATAATAAGAAGTAGCCAAAAATCGAATGAGGTCAATTGGCCCCACTGACACAAGATGTGGCATGGGCCATGATTCGAGCAATGAAAATCACCTTTAGGCCTAAAGTCGGCAATCTTCGAGTAAAAAGTGAAATTTCTCATCCGAAACCTCTAACGCTTCAGTTCCAAAGAGTATTGTGGAAGATGCAAATTAGTAGTCCAGTGGCCTCCTAAGTTGGGTGGGAACATACACAATAACCTACACAATGTGTCCCCGCAAACTAGGTCTTCCGCCTAGCAGCAGTGGAACACCACACTGTGCGTGTCCCTGGATTCGAACTCTTAACATCTTAGAGTAAATTCCAACCCTAGTACTAACTGGACTATGTACTGGAAGTTAAAGTCGCCAATCTTATGTAGATGCAAGACGTGCAAAACAGAGAAAATGTGCTGGTAATCTGAGTGACTTCATACATACTACAAACAATTCTTACAGATCATTTTTGCTTTTATTGTGTATTTACTAAATTCCTTCACTCACACACGCACACCATATCTTTATTATTGTGTTATTTATGCAGGTACATATAGATCTGGAGTCTCGCTGGAAGCAATCTCTCTATCATTTGGGATGGAGGTATTGTTGGCTTGTTTCTCATCTCTCCAGACGCTAGCAATAGCTTTTGCTGTCGTTGGGATATACTGTGTATGTGTTGTTGTTATATGTTCCTTAATTTAAAATAATAATAACATTTTTTAGAAATTAAATTTTTTTTTAAAAAAAGAAAACCTGCTGTAGTAAGTCATCTTCCGGAGACCGGCTACAAGTGAGCCATTATCGACAAAGATTGGGTGTTAAGTGAGTTTCATCAACGTTAGGCTGCTAACTGAGTAATGCGCCAAATGTTAGGCTAATAAGTGAGGTTCCCTCATTGTTGTTATATGTTCCTTAATTCTGGCCGCTGATTATATTTTTACCAGCTGCTGTATAAGTCCTTCCCTCGATTCTCCTTTCCTGGCTTAGACCTGGGAAGGAAAGATGTCCGTAATACGGTTCAAGCACAACAACCGAATTGATTATCTGTATGCATAACATACTACATTGTTGGGAATTCCTCCTAGTTGGAGAGTCCCAATGTCTTGAGTCAAATACAATTATGGCATTGGAAGAATATGCAATTATGGCATTGGAAGAATTCCAACAAGGGAAGTTGGAATGGTGTTGTGCTTCTCCAAGGTTGTTTATTGCTTGGAAGACTTTGAAGGCCTTGTGCATTAAAAAGACACAAGATGGAGCACTATAAATAGAGATCTGAGTGGAACAATTGCAAAAAAGAACAAGAAGAGAAGAAGAAAAAAATAAGAGAGACAAATACAAGTGAGAAAGAGTAAAATTCGTAGGTGCTGGGCAGTCTGTCAGACTCCGGGAAAATTGCATTTTTCAAATATTGCACCGTTGGATCGTCACCAAATTTTGACAGATTGTTTCCAAGACACATTAGTACATTCTGAACGGTGAAGATGTATTTTGGAGGAGTCTAAGTGTTAACAATACCTGCATTCCCGAGACTGAAATTTTCTGTCCGAAAATTTCAGCTTTGTATTTTGGTTCCTCTCTTGTATCTTGTTGTGTTCCAAGATTGTTTGGTTGATCTTGATGATGTTGTATTCCTCTAGCTGCACCTAGAGAGACTTAGTTGTACCCATTATTGATTATAGTGGAGATCGTTTAAGTGGCCTACGGGTCTCGTGGTTTTTTACTCCTACTTTGGGAGGTTTTTCCACGCTAAAAATTGTTGGTGTTCTTGTTCGTGTTTTGTTCGATTATTTCTCTATAGTTGCTGTATTTTGGTAGAGATTATTTCATGTTCCGCTGTGCTATCTCGCGGTTTCCTCCCAGCAAGTGGTATCAGAACGAGGTTCTCTTGACTGTGTACAACTATGGAAGTGAACACATCCAGGATGGTAAGTTTGAATGGCTCCAACTACAATGTTTGGAAAGGCAAGATGGAAGATTTGCTCAATGTCAAAGGCTTTCATGTTCCGGTTTTCTCTACCGAGAAGCCCGAAGGAAAAAGTGATGAAGAATGGAACCTGCTACACAGACAAGTTTGTGGATACATCCGCCAATGGGTCGATGATAATGTATTGAATCATGTAAGCAAGGTATCTAATGCGAGAACCCTTTGGACAGCCCTGGAGGAGTTATATGCTAAGAAGACAGGGAATAATAAGCTATTCCTGATCAAGCAGATGATGTCTTTGAAGTATGATGATGGTTCATCAATGGTCGACCACTTAAATGCTTTTTAGGGAATTATGAATCAATTGGCGACGATGGGCATAATCTTTGATGATAAGATTCAAGCTTTATGGCTTCTTGGCACTCTGCCAAATTCATGGGAGATGTTCCGGACATCGTTATCAAATTCTGCTCCGAATGGTGTTTTCACAATGGAATCGGCTAAGAGTGCCGTTCTTAGTGAAGAAATGAGGCGCAAGTCTCTTGGTGCTTCTTCTCATTCAGAGATGCTGGTCACTGAAGCACGGGGGAGAAGCCAGAGAAGGACTCAGAATAATCATGGTGCATCAAGAGGGAAGAGTCAAAACCAAGCTTCGGACAGTCGTGGCAAGTCTCGTGGGAGTTCCAACAAATGGTCAAATATAGAGTGCCATCACTGTGGCTTGAAAGGTCACATCCGAAAGCATTGCCGAAAGCTGAAAAGAGAAATGAGAGACAAGAGCAGCCACAATGATGCCAAGAAAGAAGGTACCAACAATGATGATATTGTCGTTGTTGATGATTTCTTCATTATTTGTGATGATTGTGTAGAAAGTGTTAATATATCATCTGAAGAGATGGACTGGGTGATTGATACTGGTGCTTCTACACATGCTACCTTTTGGTGTGATCTTTTCTCGACCTATGAGGCTGGTGATTTCGGAGTAGTACGTATGAGAAATAGAGGACAATCAAGCATCTTCGGAATGGGGAATATTTGTGTTGAGACTAGTAATAGAACTACACTAGTTCTCAAGGATGTGAAGCATATTCCCGATCTTTGATTCAACATCTTATCCGTTGGAAAGCTAAGTGATGATGGATATTGCAGTTCATTTTCGGGTAATGAATGGAAATTGACGAAGGGCTCAATGTTGGTTGCGAAAGGAAAGAAGTGCTCAAATTTGTACGTTGCCAAATTTGGGATTTCCAAGTATTACATGAATACTTGTGAGAACGATAGCTCCTCGGAATTATGGCACCAGCGTTTGGGTCATATGAGCGAAAAGGGATTGAGCATCCTGGCCAAGAAGAATGTGTCATCCGGTGTTTCCGATGCAAGACTGAAGCAATGTCCTCATTGTTTGGCTGGAAAGCAAAGACGTGTGTCCTTCAAGTCTTCCGAACCAAAAAGAAAGCAGGAGGTTTTGGACTTGGTGCATTCCGATGTGTGTGGACCGATGAAGACCCGGGTCACTTGGCGGTGCTTACTATTTTGTGACATTTATTGATGATTATTCTCGGAATATTTGGGCCTATACCTTGAAGACGAAGGACCAAGTGCTTGATACATTCAAGTCCTTTCAAGCATCGGTTGAAAGAGAAACAGGAAAGAAGCTCAAGTGTATCCGAACGGATAACAGAGGAGAATATATCGGTCCGTTCGATGAGTATTGCCGAAGACAAGGTATACGTCATCAAAAGTCTCCTCCGAAGACACTGTAGTTGAATGGGCTGGCCGAAAGAATGAACAGAACCTTGGTTGAAAGGGTGAGATGTTTGCTATCTCAGTCAAGGTTGCCGAAGTACTTCTGGGGTTAAGCGGTGAATACAGTGGTGCACATGCTAAATCTCACACCTTGTGTGCCTTTGAAGTTTGATGTTCCAAACCGTGTTTGGAGTGGAAAAGATGTCTCCTACGACCATTTTCGGGTGTTTGGGTGCCTTGCTTATATGCACGTTCCAAAAGATGAGAGATCCAAACTTGATGGCAAGACAAAGAAATGTGTATTTGTGGGATATGGACTTGATGAGTTCGGCTATCGCTTCTTTGATCCGGTTGCAAGAAAGCTTGTTCGCAGCCGAGATGTTGTGTTTATGGAGGACTACACCATTGATGATATTGAGAAGGCTGAGAAAGAAATTTCCTACTCATATAGATGAAGAATTAGCTGGTGATCAACCAACTATAACTGTCCCAACACCAAATGTTGTAGTTGATGAGCCTGATGAGAATCCAGGTGCTGAGAAAAAAGTTCATCCTGAAGAAGAGGTGGTTGAGCAGCCTGCTGGTGCTGTTGAGTTGAGACGGTCTACGCGTGACAGAAAACCTTCCGTTAGTTACCCCCCGAACGAGTATGTATTTCTTACCGATGGTGGAGAGCCTGAAAGTTTTCAAGAAGCTTTAGAAGATGAAAACAAAAAGCAATGGATGGATGCCATGGAGGATGAAATGCAGTCCCTCCGTGAAAATAATACCTTCGAATTGGTGAAGTTGCCAAAGGGCAAGAAAGCATTGAAAAGCCGATGGGTCTACCGAGTGAAGAAAGATGAAAATACTTCACAAATTCGATACAAGGCTCGCTTGGTGGTAAAGGGATTTACCCAAAGGAAAGGTGTTGATTTTAGCGAGATCTTTGCTCCGGTGGTGAAGATTCAATCCATTCGAGTTGTGCTCGGGTTGGCTGCTAGTCTTGATTTAGAAGTTGAGCAAATTGATGTCAAGACGGCTTTCCTTCATGGTGATCTGCATGAAGAGATTTATATGGAGCAACCTGAAGGTTTTCAAGAGAAAGGCAAAGAAGATTGTGTCTGTAAATTGACAAAGAGTCTTTATGGCTTGAAGCAAGCGCCGAGACAGTGGTACCAAAAGTTCAGCTCAGTGATGGTTAGGCATGGTTACAAGATGACAAAGGCCGATCACTGTGTTTTTATACGGAGATTTTCTGATGATGACTTCATCGTTCTCCTGTTGTATGTTGATGATATGCTGATTGTTGGAAAAGACATTTCCAAAATCAATGAGTTAAAGAAGACCTTGAGTGAATCCTTTGCTATGAAGGATTTGGGGCCAGTGCAGAAAATCCTTGGGATTCAAGTCATGCGTAACAGAAATGCAAAGAAGTTGTTCTTATCACAAGAAAAGTATATTGAGAAGGTTCTTCAACGTTTTGGCATGGACAAGGCCAAAGCAGTGAGTATTCTACTTGCTTCTCATTTTAAGCTCAGTTACGAGCAGTATCCATCTACTGATGATGAGAAGTCGAGTATGAAGAATGTTCCATACTCGTCGGCAGTTGGTAGTTTGATGTATGCCATGGTTTGCACAAGACCCGATATAGCACATGCTGTGGAAATTGTGAGTCGTTATCTTTCAAATCCGGAAAGACATCACTGGGAGGCCGTGAAGTGGATTATGAGATATCTCCGTGGAACATCGAATCTGAGGCTAACTTTGGGATGTGATTCGCCTATATTGGTTGGTTATTCAGATTCTGATTTAGCCGGGAGCTTGGATGATCGCAAGCCTACTTCAGGATATATGATGACTTTTGCCGGAGGAGCCGTGGCTTGGCAATCAAAATTGCAAAAGTGTGTTGCACTTTCTACTACCGAGGCCGAGTTTATAGCAGTTGTGGAAGCAGCGAAGGATTTGTTGTGGTTGAGGAAATTCTTAATGGAGTTAGGAGTGAAACAAGCTAAGTATGTCTTGTTTTGTGATAATCAAAGTGCCATCCACTTGTCTAAGAATTCATCATTTCATTCGAGGTCCAAACATATTGATGTTCGTTATCACTAGATTCGTGATGCTTTGGATACCAAGCTATTCGAGCTTGAGAAGATTCATACGGATGAAAATGGTTCCGACATGTTGACAAAAGTTTTGTCAAGAGAAAAGTTTGAGTTTTGCCGCATGGCTTTCGGATTGATGCCGCCCTCCAACTAGTCGGTCAGAGGAGTTTGTTGGGAATCCCTCCTAGTTGGAGAGTCCCAATGTCTTGAGTCAAATACAATTATGGTATTGGAAGAATATACAATTATGGCATTGGAAGAATTCCAACAAGGGAAGTTGGAATGGTGTTGTGCTTCTCCAAGGTTGTTTATTGCTTGGAAGACTTTGAAGGCCTTGTGCATCAAAAAGACACAAGATGGAGCACTATAAATAGAGGTGCTGAGTGGAACAATTGCAAGAAAGAACAAGAAGAGAAGAAGAAACAATAAGAGAGACAAATACAAGTGAGGAAGAGTAAAATTCGTAGGTGCTGAGCAGTCTGCCAACCTCCGGGAAAATTGTATTTGCCGAATATTGCATCGTTGGATCGTCACCAAATTTTGACAGATTGTTTCCAAGACACAGTAGTACATTCTGAATGGTGGAGATGTGTTTTGGAGGAGTATAAGTGTTACCGATACCTGCATTCCCGAGACTGAAATTTTCTGTCCGAAAATTTCAGCTTTGTATTTTGGTTCCTCTCTTGTATCTTGTTGTGTTCCAAGATTGTTTGGTTGATCTTGATGATGTTGTATTCCTCTAGCTGCGCCTAGAGAGACTTGGTTGTACCCATTATTGATTATAGTGGAGATCGTTTAAGTGGCCTACGGGTCCCGTGGTTTTTTACTCCTACTTTGAGAGGTTTTTCCACGCTAAAAATTGTTGGTGTTCTTGTTCGTGTTTTCGTTCGATTATTTCTCCATAGTTGCTGTATTTTGGGAGAGATTATTTCTTGTTCCGCTGTGCTATCTCGCGGTTTCCTCCCAGCATTTCATCGTAGAGAAAATTGAATAGTTCTTTACTTGGACAGTTGAATCTTCATTGAATTCGAACGGCATAGCTCCTCAACAATGTGAAAAGGGATGTGACCAAGAAGGAAATACCACAATCGCAGTAAAAGCAATTCACAATCCATGTTTAAGTGTAAAATGTATACTTTGTATGTTTTCCTATAACTAAGCTTATAAGTAAAACTGTAACTCAAGATGATCAAACAAAATTATCGCCCAAATGCTACTCTTTTTTTTTTTTTTTTTTCATCTACAGCGTAGGCTTGTCACTGCATTTGCATGTAACATCGAGGCATTGAAGCATTCCCATGTATAGTTGCATATATCCTTGTAAACTAAAGGAAGAAACCATTTACCTATTGCCTTCTTGAAAGCTATTTAGCAAACAATCACTGTTGTTTTTGCTGGACTAATTCAAAGTGTAGTGAAAAAGAGAAGCCAAGAAGGTTGACCAGAGAACTAAAGTAAGCCTGTTGAAGTGTATTAATGTTAAATTACTCGTCTTTAATAGCTTAAGCTTTGTGTTAATGTTAGAACACACTTTAATCTAACATAGCATGGTGTTAGAACATGACATCTTGAGTTCTAACATAATATGGTGTTAGAACAGAATATCGTGGATTCGGATCCAGTTCTACTACAAGTCTTGCTGCCACATTGTTCGAAAATGAATTACTGCTAACGCGGGGTAAGATCTGCTACCTACTTTTCGTTGCACCAAACGCGGTCCAAGAGTAAAACTATACCATTTTGTTAAAGAAACACAATACACCTATAGTATATGACAACGTGTACAAGATGGTGATTTAACAAAGTATATACCAGATAAGAAAGACAAAAGCAAGAAGTCATAACAATCAACAAAAGCAGAAAAGGCCCAATCATCAACACCTCAATTTCGAGGCCAAGGTGAGATTTTTTCCATATCTTCTTCAGAACCCAAATTAGTGAAGACTCAAGAGAACATGACCAATCTCAAAGCCAAATCTTCTAGAGGAAACATCTATCTGATCAGCAGCAATTTTGAAGGTGGAATAGAAGAATGTACCTGAGATTGAAACAGTTTGGTGAAGCTTTAAGGCCAAGTGAAGTAAAGTGATGCAACAGGTGTTACAAAAATGAGGAAACAAGACAATGAACAAGAAAGCAAAAACAACGAAGAACTTGGCTTGAGGCGTGAATATACACTTTCCGTAAGGAATATTCGCCCCCACTTGATGCTGCAGGGTTATAGGCAAACTTCTTCCTAGGATACAACAGCCAACAATCTCTAATCCTCAGCAAATAGGATTGAGAAACTATGAACTTTCTGAAAACAAAAGTGTATTAGTGTAGAAAGAAGAGTACGGAATGCTTGTATATCATAGATTGCAAGATCATCTTTCTAATGGGTTATAATAGCCTATTTATAGGCTCTCAAACTCCAGGATGTCGTTGAAGGAGGTTGCATGGCGATTGGACATGTCTTTTGGTGCAAAAGATGTGAATTTCCATGAAAAATCACGTCTGTCGGGACATCGATCGATCGATGTGATCGATCGATGTCCTCAGTTCAACATCGAACCCTGCACTCTGGACACATCGATCGATCGATGTGACATCGATCGATCGATGTCATCGATCGATGTCCCCAGTCAGACATTAGTCTCTGCATCTAAGACACATCGATCGATCGATGTGACATCGATCGATCGATGTCATCGATCTATGTCCGGCAGAATACTCAACTTCATTTTCAAGCCACATAGATCTATCCATTTGATACATGGATCGATACAAGTCATGAGTCAAGCTATTCTTGCTTACTCCAACACCATTTCACCTTCATCTTTGATATCAAACATCCATTCTTCATTCCATTGCCTTTACAAACTATTATTACAATCCCCCACTTAGTTTGTAAAGCAACTTATGACATTTCATGCATTTAAGAAGTATCTTTCGATTTGAACCTCTTATTAGTATAACATTTCAAAGTTCTAACGAAATCATGATAGCTAAAAAGCCTTGAATCAGATTCATATGTGTTAGAACCGGAAACATTATACACATGAAACCACACTCTCAATCGAAGTCCATTTTGAACCGCACTTTATGGCCTTGTGCTACCCCTAGTATTCATGAACATTTCAAGATCATTGCTTGTCGAAGCGGCACCACTTCCCATGTTCATATAGGTGAAGATTAAGATAATTCCTCTTAATCCTTCATTAAGAGTGCAATGAACACTCACCCTCCTTTAACACTAACATTCCAATTCTTTAAAGATCAATATCATGCGGCTTGATTCTTTAAAGATCAATCGTAGTGCTTTAATACCTCACTTTGTGACTTGTTGTTACCCATTGAACCTTTGGCTAGTGGTATGCTAGACAAGGTTGGGTTTCTATCACAAGTGAACTTATCCCATACGTCTCAATCCCATCCCTAAAGATGTACTTTGTACCAAGTCTTTTGATAAACTCTTTGTCAACGGATCCGCCAGGTTATTGCAGGATCTGACGTACGCAATGGCTCTAGATTTCCCGTTATAGATTTTACTATAAGCTCTAGACATCGTTGCTTGGCTATCACAGTGTAAAGAAATGGCTGGCATCGGTTGTGGCCACAACTCTATATCCAATAATAGATTTCTCAGCCATTCCGCTTCTTTACCTGCAGATCCCAAAGCTATGAATTCGGATTCCATTGTAGAATGAGTTATGCATGTCTGTTTCTTTGAAGCCCAAAAAACAGCACCACCACCCAATGTAAATATCCAACCCGTAGTAGACTTGTTATCACCAACACTAGTTATCCAACTAGCATCAGTATAACCTACTAACACGGCTGGAAAATTACTATAGAACAATCCATAATCCATAGTCTTTTTCAAGTACCCAAGTACTCGTCCAATTGCCTTCCAATGGTCTATACTAGGATTACTAGTATACCTAGATAATTTACACACCGCAAAAGCAATATCCGGTCTAGTGCAATGCATAGCATACATTAAACTACCAATTGCACTAGCATATTCCAACTGAGCTACCGCTCTACTGGTATGTCCAGTCAATTTGTATGAGGCATCGAACGGAGTGTTTGCTTCTTTGATCTCCAAGTGTTTGAACTTATTCAACACTTTGTTTATGTAATGAGATTGACAAAGAGCAAAACCCCCACTATGTTTGGACACCTTTATTCCTAAGATAGTATCTACCTCACCCAAATCTTTCATTTGGAATTGTGAAGTTAAATACTTCTTAGTCTCATTTACTCCTTCCATATTAGTACCGATAATGAGCATATCATCCACGTACAAGCAAATAATGACACCCTATTTGTCTGTAAACTTGGAATATACACACTTATCTGCACCATTATGTCGGAAACCATCCTTCAAAATGGTAGTGTCAAACTTTTCATGCCATTGTTTCGGTGCTTGTTTCAATCCATACAATGACCTTATCAATTTGCACACTTTGTGCTCATTCCCTGGAAGTACAAAACCTTCCGGTTGTTCCATATAGACCTATTCGTCTAAATCACCATTGAGAAATGCAGTCTTAACATCCATTTGATGAATAACCAAGTTATTAATGGATGCTAATGCCAACAACACTCTAATAGACGTTATTCTTGCTACAGGAGCATATGTGTCAAAATAGTCTATCCCTTCTCGTTGTCTAAAACCTTTGGCTACTAATCTAGCCTTGAAAGTTTGAAGTGAACCATCCGTATTATATTTCCTTCGAAATACCCATTTACATCCAATAGCTTTGGAACTTGGAGGCAAATCAGCGAGAATCCACGTATTGTTAGACAATAACGAATTCATCTCATCATCAATAGCTTCCTTCCAAAATGATGCATCTCTCGATTGCATCGCCTCCTTATAGGATTTTGGATCATCTTCAACGCTTAGTACAATAGGTGTTTGATTAAACACCTTTGTCCTATTACCTTCAACTAAGAAAGTAATGGATTGCGAAGAAATGAAGTCCGGATGTAAATGTTTTTCCTTTCTAGCACGTTGACTTCTCCTAACCTCAGTTGGAGAATCTTGATTTAGATCATCAACACTAGAAGGATCAATAGTAAAATCTCCAACAATAGGTTCATTCAAACTCTCACTTGTTGAACTTTGATTTGAATCTGTTCTTAAGAATTTATTCTCAAGAAATTCAACATCTCTAGATTCAACAACCACATTGGATTCTAAATCTAGAATCCTATATGCTTTAGAGTTTTCGGCATATCCAATAAAGACACCTTTAAGAGCTCTTGGCCCCAACTTAGTCCTCTTTGGATCCGGAACTCTATAATAGGCTAGACAAACCCAAACTCTAAGATAACTTAGATTTGGTCTTCATTTCGTCCATATTTCGTATGGAGAAACTTTGAACTTCTTAGAAGGAATTTTATTATGAATATGACAAGCCGTTAACAAGGCTTCTCTCCACAAATTCTTTGGCAAACCAGAGTTTATTAACATTGCATTTAGCATGTCAACCAAACTTCTATTCTTTCTTTCAGCCAAACCGTTCTGTTGGGGAGTGTATGGAGCACTTTTCTGGTGTATGATACCATTCTCCTCACAGAATTGATTAAATTCAAGAGGAAAGTATTCACAACCATGATCACTCCTTAGAACTTTGATTTTCAATCCCGATTGATTTTCGACTTCCATTTTATAGACTTTGAACATGTCAAAGGCTTCATCTTTATGCCTTAGTAAATATACATAAGTATATCTAGAAGCATCATCAATGAAAGTTATGAAATATCGATTTCCACCTCGGGTTAAAACTCCGTTCAATTCACAAATATCTGAATGAACAAGTTCTAAGAGTTCTGTTTTCCGTTCGACTTTCGGAAACGGCTTCTTTGTCATTTTAGCTTGTATGCATACTTCACATGTTCTTTCATTTTCATCTTTACAAGAAATTAAGGCATGCTTAGACATGAACTTAATAGTTGTATTACTAACATGTGCAAGTCTATCATGCCACAATGAAAAAGAAGAATCAACAGAGTAAACAGAAACCGCGGAATTCTTATTAATACTTAATTTAAACATCCCGTCGCAAGCATAACCCTTGCCGACAAAGATACCATTCTTGGACAATATAATTTTGTCCCCCTCCATTACAATCTTGAATCCACTCTTACAAACAAGACTAGCAGAAACAAGATTCTTAGAAATCTCGGGTACATGTAGTACATTGACTAATAACAACTTCTTTCCAGAAGTAAAGTCCAATTCTATACTACCTTTACCCAAGACTCTTGTGGCACTGCGGTTTCCCATCAGAACCTGCTGGCTATCATCCACAACATGGTAGGTCTTAAATAGATCCTTGTTGTTGCATATATGCACTGTTGCACCCGAATCGAACCACCAATCTCTTGTGATTTCGTTCGTAGCCATATGAAAATCTGTTACCATGCCAACATGCAATCCTGAGACCATTGCGACCAGTTGATCGGTTCCAATGTCTATCATTTTCACATTGTTGACATTCTGAGAATCACTGTCCTGTTTTTGTTTCTTTTGAAACCAACAGTCCTTTTTCAAGTGACCTTTCTTGCCACAATTATAGCATCTCTTGCCTTTCTTGGATTCTGCTTTGTCTGTGGATCCAGCATAATCGGAGTTCTTCCTTTTGTTTCCAACCGAACTCCCTGGTTTCCCTTTGACATAATGCACTCTAGGTGCATCGTCAGAGACATGTCTCTTTACAAGACTCCTTGTCTCTTCTTCAATTCGCAGATGCTTTTGAAGTTGTTCAAGGGAAAATGATTCGGTTGAGTGCAGTAATTTCTTCCTGTAGTCATTCCAACTAGGAGGAAGCTTAGCAATGATTCCTCCTACTTGTAATGCCTCAGAAACTTCTACACCCAACTCTTTCAGTTTGGACACAATGACCTGCAACTCGTGCACTTGGTCCATGATTGACAAATTTTCAACCATTTTAAAATTAAAATACCTCATCACCTGGAATTTGTCCGTGCCTTGTTTTTCATTGTTGTACTTGAACTCCAAGGCGTTCCATATCTCCTTCGGTGATGATGTTGCCGTGAACAGATCATAAATACGATCTGACAGATTGTTGAGGATATGCCCTCGGCAAAGCATGTTATCCTCATGTCTCTTCCTCCAAGCAGCTTTCACCTCCTCGGAGTCTTCTTCTTTTGGAGCTGGCAGATCCTTCAGAGTTGGGTCGAGACAATACCCAATCTGCAGCGCTGTCAGAAGGAACAACATCTTGTCCTTCCATCTCAAGTAGTTGGTACCATCGAACCAGTCCAACTTCATGCTCTCTTGATTCAAGAATGTCTTTGAATCCATCTCAAATATTCCTTAAGATTGTTACAAAAATGAGGAAACAAGACAACGAACAAGAAAGCAAAAACAATGAAGAACTTGGCTTGAGGCGTGAATATACACTTTCCGTAAGGAATATTTGCCCCCACTTGATGCTGCAGGGTTATAGACAAACTTCCTCCTAGGATACAACAGCCAACAATCTCTAATCCTCAGCAAATAGGATTGAGAAACTATGAACTTTCTGAAAACAAAAGTGTATTAGTGTATAAAGAAGAGTACGGAATGCTTGTATATTATAGATTGCAAGATCATCTTTCTAATGGGTTATAATAGCCTATTTATAGGCTCTCAAACTCCAGGATGTCGTTGAAGGAGGTTGCATGGCGATTGGACATGTCTTTTGGTGCAAAAGATGTGAATTTCCATGAAAAATCACGTCTGTCAGGACATCGATCGATCGATGTGATCGATCGATGTCCTCAGTTCAACATCGAACCCTGCACTCTGGACACATCGATCGATCGATGTCATCGATCGATGTCCCCAGTCAGACATCAGTCTTTGCATCTAGGACACATCGATCGATCGATCGATGTCATCGATCTATGTCCGGCAGAATACTCAACTTCATTTTCAAGCCACATAGATCTATCCATTTGATACATGGATCGATACAAGTCATGAGTCAAGCTATTCTTGCTTACTCCAACACCATTTCACCTTCATCTTTGATCTCAAACATCCATTCTTCATTCCATTGCCTTTACAAACTATTATTACAACAGGAACTTTGAGCTGAATTACTCCAAGGATGAAACCTACAAAAGGGTATGGTGGGAGTGGCAAAATCCTGAGACTGAAAATGCAGAGTAGCCATCTGCAGACTTTCTTCTTGAAATTCTTATTAATATTATTTATTTATTTTTTATGGAAAACTTACACGAACTCTGTGGATGAGAAACTCATGGCACTCGGAATAATATAGTTTTAATAAATACTAACAATAGGGTACGGATTAGAAAATTCAAAAAATAACCAAGGCGCCATTCCGATTGAAGTAAGAAAAATTTTCAAAAAGAGCGTAGTTTTAATAAGAACAAGAATCAATACAATATGAATTGAAAAAAATTTAAAAATAGGTGAGGCGATATTCAGACTGACACCTTAGCACAACATCTAAGGCGTCATTCAGATTGACTTCTTAGCAGTGGCAGACGCAGCGACTACCTTTTGGGGCAGGAGGGGGGGGGGATTCACACTATAGGATCACCGTCCACCTTTTTCGGACTCAATAGACTTTCCATCGAAAATCCGGCAAAAACTCCCTTACAATATAGATATATGCAAATATTATAACATAAAATCTAAACCAACACATCCGCTAATCAAAATGCAACAATAATAAGCAACCATCAACAATATCCAACAAAAGTTATTCATAAGCAACATTAACAAGCAACAATATCCAACAAAAGTTATTAATTTGACGCTCGACATACCTTTTATTTACGAAATGAAGGACGAGCAGCAGGAGGGATTATCGGTGGCCGCAACAAATTTCGTCGAGTTCCCAAATTCTGAAATTGTTGCATAATGTTTTCATTTGAAATGGTTCCAAAAACTTCCTTCTCGAAGTAACACAGTAAACAGTCCGATAGTAAGTCCTCTCCCAATCGGTTGCGTAGATCAGTCTTTATTATATTCATCGCAGAAAAACTTGTTTCCACACTCGCTGTTCCGACAGGTAAGATCAGTGCTAACTCGATGAGCCGATATACTAAAGGAAAGTAATTGTGATAATTCAACTCCACCATCTTCTTTGAGAACTCCAAGATTAGTAATATGAGAGAATACTTCATTTGATTTCATATCACCAATGTAACTTTTAAGTTCATGGTTGAGCTCAATTCAATCCTTGGTAGTGAAATCGTCTGGATATAACTCAGCAAGGTGTAGCAATTGACTATGATCAAAATTTGCAAAAGAATTGGAAGGATCAAGGCACATCACACATCTAAGTAAATCTGTGCTGGCTTCGGTGAAGTGTGTATCTACTAATCAAAATTTTTCCCCTAGTTCCTAGTAACACACATATATCACATATCATGAGATAGTTTTGGGATTAAAAAACTTACCTTAAATTTAGATAATCAAAAATACAACTGTATCTACCTACTACCTAAATTTTTTCTCCGAGTTGGGGGGGCGGCTGCCCCCTGTGGCCCCCCCTCTCTGAACGCCCCTGCTTCTTAGGTGTCCAAGGCGTCTCTATAAAAGGCGGCTAATTCTCCCTAATCTCATGCTCCTCAAAATTTCCTTTCTTTTTTCTCTCTCTCTCTTTCCATTCTAATAGAAATCTAAATATTTTTGTAATTTATTCGCAGCGGTAGGGTGAAGAGCAGCACAACTTGATAGACAAATGATCTACGACGAGCAACAACCAGACAAATTAGTGAGAGTTTCTAATTTTATTAATTTTAAATTTGATATTTATATTGTTGATGTTATTAGTATGTAATTGCTATTATTAATACATTATTATTATTTATTTATACAGCATTATGTTATTTGTGTTATGTTGTTGTTGTTAATATTGTTGCGGGTATTCTTATTATGTAAATGTTATTTTCGTGTTCATGTTATTATTAATTTTATTATGTTATAAAGTGATTATTATTTTTTGTGTTGTATATGTCATTATTTTTATTATGCCATTATTATTGACTTAATTGATGACAAATTTATAATCTTTTAATATGTAATTATGTTGCATGACTCCGAACACAGGTGTATTTATAGCATCTCAAGATAGTGGTAGTGGTACAATACTGATATAAGAGATGATATTGTTAGTAGTCGGCTCTGATATCGTCATGTAGCGCTCCAATAATTGTTTGAAGTCGTGAATACACGTCTGATAGCACTTTTGGTTTCGCCCTTACTAATCCGAAAATAGTTAATTAAACCAATTTGACACTTAATACTTAGAATCATATGTATATACTATGTTCTTACGGACATTTCCAAATTTGACAAATTATGAGTATTGACATATAAGTTAAGAATCATAAGGGGGATAAAATAAAATTCGACACGATACCAGAAAGTAACTTTGCCGATAAGGCAGAACTTCTTTTCCATCTAATATAGCAAAAGTTCATGCAGCTTTCTTTTATCCGATCACGTAAAAAAGCAGCATAAATATCGCATAACTGAAAGCCTTCTCTTTCACAGGTCATTTACGTCATTTTCTTTCCTTTTCTTCCCCATAGAACATTACGTGGCATTAGCTCTCCATTCTTGCTTCCCTTGATGAACATGTTTCTTCCACCACAAAAATGTCCAACTTGGGTTTTCCGGGAACGGATCCGTGACCGCCTATTGCCTCACCTCCTTCACGACCCTCTGCCCTCCACCCAACCTCACCACCCCCTACTGCCACGTGGCGGGCGGTCACGCAGGCGGTCACAGAGAGGGGGGTCAGAGGATCCCAATCGGGGGTTTCCATGTTCCGTTATCGTTTTAACATGGCTTACCGTGCTTGTTCTCGAAACAACATAAAACTTCTCTTAAATAAACATAAGTATGATTTAAATCATAGAACTAAATTATATTTGGATTTATTTAATTGAAATATCTAGTTCAATAGTTTTGATATAATAAACTTAATCTATAATTTTTAATATGAAACCTATTTTAATCTCTATAACGTGTTTCTTTATATAAAGTTGCCGGTATTTTACAAATAGCGTCTAATTTATGCAAAACTTTCTTTTGCATACGCTTTATAACCATCATTATAATCCCAACCTTTCTGTTTTTCTAACATATGGGTATGGTTGCGTACATCCGATCTTCTTCATACCCTGCCATAGACAAGAACATCTGAGGCAATAGAGTAATGTTGTTGTAGTACATTTTTCACGATAATCGACACGGGAATATTAGGGAAAGGAGTGTAAAACTTCTTACTAAAGAGCTAATATTAATTGTATATAATCAATGATATTGTAATGCATGTTGATTAAAGAAACTAATTATATATTTTCTATATTATCTTTTCTAACTGTTGCGAGAACTGTATATATTTATATTGAGAAGGGTCCTGGATTCCACCGACTCCTCAACCAACTACGTCTGGCAACATAACAGATTGATTCTCCTAAACTCAACAAATAGTGCAAATTTATGTCACACTCTTCCTTATTTATGTCCATTTTAAAATAGCTATACATTGATATGACATCCGTCCTTAATTATGTCTATTTTATTTGACAAATTAACTAGTAAAATATTACAACTTACTCCATAGACGCAATAGCATTATTATGACGTTAGTAAAAAACCGTTTCCGCTACACTAAGATTCTGCGTTTGCGTAGGGTTTGGGGAGGGACTGGATTGCTTCGCAATCTGATGTATGGAGTCTTACCTTACACTTTGTGCAAGAGACGGTTCGAGGAGGGATCGGGTCGCTTCGTGATCTGATGTATGCGGCCTTATCCTACACTTTGTGTAAGACACCATTTTCGCGGCTCGAACCCGTGATCTTAAAATCACAAAGCAGCAAGTTTACCAGTTGCTCTAAATTCTGCCCACTCTGTAAATTAAAACTAGTCAAGTTTTCTGCCCACTCTGTAAATTAAAACTAGTCAAGTTTCATAAAAATATTCACATGTTAATGACCAAACGAGAAAAAAAAAACTGAAAGTCCATTTTGCCAACCTTCCACGTCATCCAAACGTGTAGGACGAGAAACACACCATTCCTTCCACGACATAACACATTAGGCACAAAGAAGTTTCATAGCACATTGTCTCTCTCTATTATTATTGGATAGATAAAGTCAAAGACATCATCGTTGAAAGTCAACCTATTCATTTCCTCTATATATACATCTCTTTCTGCTTGACAATTTCAAATTTCACAAGCACAATTTTATCCATTCAGCAAAACGGAAAATCACAAAACTGTGATCACTAAGTATTTTCATCAATTCAGGAAAACCATGGAGTATCTTAACAACGTTGGGGACATGTTCTTTAAGGTGGGATTATTTGTTCTTGTTCAAGGTTTAGTTTATGTGATTTTATCCCAATCTTCCAACGTCTTCTCAAAGACCCAGAGATCTTTCAGCTTCAAGATGGCTCGTTCAATCAGCATCCGTCGGATGGCCGCCGCGCTCGCCGATATACCGGCCGGAAGTGAGCCATCTCCGTCTGCAAAGGGGAGAGGTTTTCTGACCAGGGAGAAGTCGTCTACAGCTCAATGCTTTGATTATTCTTCTTAGACCATTATTTTGGCTTTGTTAGAAGATTTATTTATTGGGGGTTGTTGTCTTATTTAATTTTATAGAATTTTTTTCCCTTTTCAGACTACATAAATTCAGGATTAAATATATATTTACATCCTCCTTTCCCCTACTAAAGTTTAGTAGAAGGGACAGAAGTAATTTATCTTTTTACAGGTTTTATAATTCTTTTTTCTTACCTTTGTTGTTCTTTTAGTCTTTGAATGTTCATAAAGGTGATAATTTATTTGTTATGAATATTATACTTGTAAATAGAGCTTTGTTTCTTTTTTTTAATACTTAGTTTTGGTACATCATGCAAGAATATTGCATCATTGGAATAAATTAGGGAATAATCTTTGAATTAAAGGGCTCCCTAAAAGTTTTGGCATTAATAAAATGGAAATGAATTTGAGCTTACTAAAATGGAATTTTGAGATAAACTTGATCAGCCTACCAGGCAAAGAATTTACAATAAGATAGTTTTATAATCGTAATAAAATTACTCCAGCGTTCTGCTTTGTAAAATTCAGCATTTTCACCCTACTGTAATGCATCATTTAACATTTTTTTTTGGTATAATAGCGTTACAAGAAGCTTTGAGGTTTTCTCCTCCAAAATTCAGCTTCTGAAGATATAAAATTTACTAAATCTAAATGAACAAAATAATCAAGTTAAGGTTTTTCAATTCGATAAGGATAAAACAATAATTAAGATTGACGTCGGGGCCTTGAGTTGGACTCAAACTATAATTTCCCCCATTTTATGTATCTGGGAGGGTCGAATCGCTTCGCGATCTGACGTACATAGCTTTACTCCATACTTTATGTAAGAAACTGTTTTCACGGCTCGAATCCATGACCTTGATAGATACTGTAAGCAACTGCAGTGTACAGTGTGCTTTTGTGTAAACTGACGAAATGCAAGCAGAACCGAGACGAGTCTAAGGACTCTGTCCTTAAGACGATTTGCTCCGATACGAAGTGCCCAACCGAAAACAGCAAACGTCTCCCAGGATACAACGGGTACAGTTCATACGAAACGGCACAGCAACGTAAAGAACTCGGCGAACCTGCGGGATGCTCTGATTTCTCGAACTGGAAACGTAACAGTGCAGTAGTATGCTAAAAACGAAAATGGAAGAAGGAAAAACACAGTGAAATCGCAGTGTGCAGAGTGTAGTGTGCAGTGTAGAAAGGCTGGAGAAGGAGGCGATTTATAGGCGGGAAGGAAACGACGGTTAATCTCCAGATTAAACCGCAGCCGTCGGATCAAACGGTTTTCATCCACAGCCGTTAGATCGTAAACTGCAGCAGTTTTAAACGTAGACCATCGGATGAAAAACTGCTGCCAGAAGCGATCTCAGCCGTTAGATCATGATCCGTGTAGACTATGATCCACAGCCGTTAGATCTAGATGAAGAAACCGCCAGCACATATGATCTCAGCCGTTAGATCATGATCCGTGTAGACTATGATCTACACCGTTAGATCTTGCAACGGTTATGATCAAAAATATTTCAACCGTTGGATCACTTGATTTATTTTTCTGGAAAATGTAAAAGAAAATTTCTCCAAAAAGACAAGAACGAGCCACAAGCCCGACGCGGGCGGCGGCGGCGGCGTGCTCGCGCGTGTGTGGTGAACCTTGCCTGAGCTGCGTCCTGACTCCGTCAAAAACTTCTCATGCCCAAGGGCACATTTTAGAATGCTCCAACTTGAACTTTATATGGTGCCTCTTTCATTCCAAGTGACCAATGTGGTATTCTACTTAAAGGGTGATGTGTTCACTCCTCAAGAGGCCACATCACCACTTTTCCATTTTCCTTCCAATTTTACTCCAACTTTGAGCATTAATTTCTCATTCACCCGGTATCGGAATCGAGTGATTCAAAAGCCTAAAGTCATCTACTTGTCACGTAGATAATTTAGAAATTATTAGTTTTCGTTTTTGATTAACGAACACTAATCATAATTAAGCTCAAAGTATGGTGGTTGTCAACTTTTGACAAACACACTTGCCAAACTTTTCCAACTTACCTCATTTTCTCCAACAATCCCCCACATGAATGAAAATTAATGCAGATGCAGATGCAGACTCTATCGAAAAATCAGACAATGATATGTTGCATCAGAAGAGGTAGCTTCTGGCTTTGAACCTTTCTTAGTGATATACCATCGGATCCACTCAGCTGGTTAGTGACCTGATGTCTTGAACTATCAGCCGTTATTGTGAACCTAGACAATGATACTCAAATAACATTTCCTTTGACACCCCTTATTGGTCCTCATGGTTGTGTTCATTTTGGCCATGAATAACCTGGTTTCAGAAAGTGTATTAGAGAATTCTTGCCTCTCAGAATTCTCATAGAAGCGGCCTCACTTCACACTTACATAGGTGATTCCTATCAAGAGTATTCTGCCATACCCCACTTGATTTATCAAGATATAGGACATCATTAAAAGCCTCAGCTTACCCTCATTTCTCTGCAGACAGCACTTTTATTTAACAGAATGAGTAAGTGCTAACTGAACCCTTATAACTTAGTTTTTCCATTGAACCTAGATTCTGGGATCTCCAGTCAACAAGGTTGGGTTACTGTTACAAAGATTCTTGCTATGTAGGCTTAAGTCCCATTCCGTTTGTCAATTTAGACATCTGATCTCTAGGCAGAGCTTTGGTAAGCGGATCCGCAAGATTCTCCTTTGATTTTATGTAATCAATGAAAATCACGCCATTAGAGATCAATTGATTAATGGTATTATGTCTCCGACGTATGTGTCGTGACTTACCATTGTAGATGCTGCTTTGAGCTCGTCCTATAGCTGACTGACTATCACAGTGTATGCTAATAGGAGCAATTGGCTTAGGCCAACATGGAATGTCCTCCAAAAAATTTCGAAGCCATTCAGTCTCTTCTCCAGCTTTGTCTAATGCTATAAACTCAGCTTCCATTGTGGATCGAGCTATGCATGTTTGCTTAGTGGATTTCCATGACACAGCACCACCACCAACAGTGAATAAATATCCACTTGTGGATTTAGAGTCTTTGCAATCTGATATCCAGTTTGCATCACAGTATCCTTCCAATACTGCTGGATATCTTGTATAGTGTAATCCAAGATTCATTGTGTACTTAAGGTACCTCATCACTCTATTTAGAGCTTTCCAATGATCTTCACTTGGATTACTGGTAAACCTGCTCAATTTGTTTACTGAACAAGCTAAGTCTGGTCTTGTACAGTTCATTATGTACATTAGACTTCCAATCACTTGTGAGTACTTCAATTGAGCTACTGGTTCACCTCGGTTCTTCCTTAAAAGCATACTTAAGTCAAGTGGGGTTTTTACTGGTTTTGCATCAAACATATTGACTCGTTTGAGAACGGACTCAATATAATGACTTTGTGACATGATCAATCCTTCAGTTACCTTAGAAATCTTGATTCCTAGAATAACATTGGCAACCCCCATGTCTTTCATGTCAAAATTCCGTGTTAACATCTTCTTGGTATTCAAGATGATGTCATGAGTACTGCCCATGATTAACATGTCATCTATATAGAGACATACTATCACATAGGCATTAAGTGTGTTTTTGATGTAAACACACTTGTCACACTCGTTGATCCTGAAGCCGTTTGTCATCATTACTTGATCAAACTTCAAGTGCCATTGTTTTGGTGCTTGTTTAAGTCCGTACAAAGACTTAACAAGTCTACAAACTTTCTTCTCTTGTCCTGGCACTACAAACCCTTCTGGTTGTTCCATGTATATTTCCTCCTCCAAATCACCGTTCAGAAAAGCCGTCTTAACATCCATCTGATGGATTTCTAAGTCATAGACTACTGCAATCGCGACTAGCACTCTGATTGACGTAATCCTTGTCACTGGTGAGTAAGTGTCAAAAAAATCAAACCCCTCTTATTGTCGATAACCTTTGGCTACCAACTGCGCTTTGTATTTGTCGATAGATCCATCTTCTTTAAACTTCTTCTTGAAAATCCACTTGCATCCGAGTGGTTTATTTCCTGGTGGAAGATTGACCAGCTCCCAAGTGTGATTTTGAAGAATAGATTCTATCTCACTGTTTATTGCTTCTTTCCAGAATGAAGCTTTTGGTGTTGACATCGCCTCTGAAAAGGTCCTTGGCTCATTCTCTACCATGTAGGTTAGAAAATCTGGTCCAAAGGATGTCGGTATTTTGGCTCGTTTGCTTTGACGGGGTTCGTCAGTTTCTTGAGCCGTTATATCCCAAGCTCGCTTATTCGTGCTTGCTTCTTTATCATTTCTATCTTTCTTTGGAAAGACGTCTTCAAAGAACACTGCATTTCTTGACTCCATGACAACATTTTCATGTATGTCAGGGATGTCAGACTTGTGCACCAAGAATCGATAGGCACTACTGTTTGTTGCATATCCTATGAATATACAATCAATTGTTTTGGGCCCTATTCTGACTTGTCTTGGTTTAGGTACTGCTACCTTAGCCAAACACCCCCACACTTTTAAGTATTTGAAACTAGGTTTATAACCTTTCCAAAGTTCATAAGGGGTTTTATCCATCTTTTTAGATGGAATTCTATTTAGAATGACATTGGCGGAGAGAATTGCTTCCCCCCACAAGTTCTGAGGTAAACCCGAACTTATCAACATAGCATTCATCATCTCTTTAAGAGTTCGATTCTTGCGTTCAGCAATACCATTGGATTGAGGTGAGTATGGCGCAGTCGTTTGATGAATAATGCCATGTTCTAAACATAATTCATTAAACGGTGCATCATATTCGCCACCTCTATCACTACGAATTATCTTAATTCGTTTGCTAAGTTGATTTTCAACTTCATTCTTATAATCCTTAAAAGCATTAACGGCCTCATCTTTGCTACTTAGCAAATAAACATAACAGTATCTAGTGCAATCGTCAATAAAAGTTACAAAGTACTTTTTACCACCTCTTGTTTGCACAAACTTTAAATCACACACATCTGTATGAATTAAATCTAACATTTCAGTGTTTCTTTCAATTGAAGGAAAAGGAGCCTTAGTCATTTTCGCTTCAACACAAACTTGACATTTTTTCTTAGTCAAATTCAGTTTAGGCAACAAATCAAGATTAATCATTCTTTGAATTGATTTGTAATTAACATGTCCCAAACGTAAATGCCATAAACAAGAAGACTCAAGCATATAAGCAGAAGTAGATGCATTTTCATTAGCCACTACGGGCACAACTTTTTCTTTCTTGGGTACAATGGTAATATCATTCATCCTAAACATTCTATCTGCTAGGTACCCCTTCCCCAAGTACAACCCATTCTTTGAAATTATAACTTTGTTAGACTCCAAGACGAGTCTAAAACCATGCATCACCATCAAAGTGCCAGAAATCAAATTCTTCCTAATATCAGGAACATACAAAACATTCTGCAGAGTCAGAAACTTCCCAGAAGTCAACTTCAAAACAACATTTCCTTCACCTTCAATTTTTGATGAAGCATCATTTCCCATGTAAAGCTGTGAACCATCAACGGGCTTGTATTCTGTGAACATTGCCTTGTTAGCACAGACATGTCTCGTAGCTCCCGTGTCTAGCCACCATGCGTGCGGATTTCCCACAATGTTGTATTCACTCACAACAGCACAAAGATCCAGATCTTCCATTGCACCAACCAGATTCGCCTTCGCTTTCTCTTGCCTCTTCTTTGGCTTGCGACAGTCACTGCTCCGGTGCCCCTGAATGCCACAGTTATAGCACTTTCCTGTGAACTTTTTGGCGATCTCTTTGCCTTTGTTGTTCACACCCAACTTGCCTTTCTTTTTCTTCGTCGCCTCTGCGACATGAGCCTTTGCTTGACCAGAAAATTGAGCAAACTTCTTCTCAGACCTGCGATTGTCTTCTTCGATACGCAATCGAACAATCAGATCTTCCAAGGACATCTTCTTTCGCTTATGTTTGAGATAGTTCCTGAATTCCCTCCACGAAAGAGGTAACTTCTCAATCACAGCAGCAACAAGGAAAGATTCACTAAGGGACATACCCTCTTCTTCCATTTCAGCCACTAACATCTGAAGTTCCTCAATCTGAGAAACAACAGTTTTGGAATCAGTCATCTTAAAATCAAGAAATTTACTAATGATAAATTTCTTCGCACCAGCATCCTCTGTCCTGTATTTTTTGTCTAAGGCATGCCATAAAGATTTTGCAGTCTTAAAGGTACTATACAGTCCCTACAGAGTATTATCGAGACAACTTAAAATATGACTCAAACAGACATAATCATTATATTTCCATGCTTCAGCAATCAGGCTATTCTGCATATTCACGTTCTGATCCTCGACTGGTATCGCCACTGGAGGATCCTCGGTCAGCATCTTGGTCAGCCCAGAGTTGTTAAAAAGAACATCATCTTCTGCTGCCAACGTTTGAAGTAACTGCCTCCAAACTTCTCTGGTTTCTCAGCCTGTCTAACAGCCGGAACAGGAGCAGGAATGGCAGCGGGTGCAACTGGAACAGCAGGGTTCACTTCCTTGGACGGACCAAGGTGCACGCCATTGAAGGAGTTCGAACTTTCGTTCTCCATTTCAGATTCTGTAAACGCAATACAGAAACATAACACGAAACCGATTAGTTTCGTAGCAATAGAAACTATGATCGCAAAACGAAATAGATTACAGTATATAAATTCAAATCGTCTTAAGATTGATAGATACTGTAAGCAACTGCAGTGTACAGTGTGCGTTTGTGTAAACTGACGAAATGCAAGCAGAACCGAGGCGAGTCTAAGGACTCTGTCCTTAAGACGATTTGCTCCGATACGAAGTGCCCAACCGAAAATAGCAAACGTCTCCCAGGATACAACGGGTACAGTTCATACGAAACGGCACAGCAACGTAAAGAACTCGGCGAACCTGTGGGATGCTCTGATTTCTCGAACTGGAAACGTAACAGTGCAGTAGTATGCTAAAAACAAAAATGGAAGAAGGAAAAACACAGTGAAATCGCAGTGTGCAGAGTGTAGTGTGCAGTGTAGAAAGGCTGGAGAAGGAGGCGATTTATAGGCGGGAAGGAAACAACGGTTAATCTCCAGATTAAACCGCAGCCGTCGGATCAAACGGTTTTCATCCACAGCCGTTAGATCGTAAACTGCAGCAGTTTTAAACGTAGACCGTCGGATGAAAAACTGCTGCCAGAAGCGATCTTAGCCGTTAGATCATGATCCGTGTAGACTATGATACACAGCCGTTAGATCTAGATGAAGAAACCGCCAGCACATATGATCTCAGCCGTTAGATCATAATCCGTATAGACTATGATCTACACCGTTAGATCTTGCAACGGTTATGATCAAAAATATTTCAACCGTTGGATCACTTGATTTATTTTTCTGGAAAATGTAAAAGAAAATTTCTCCAAAAAGACAAGAACGAGCCACGAGCCTGACGCGGGCGGCGGCGGCGGCGCGCGCGCGCGTGTGTGGTGAACCTTGCCTGAGCTGCGTCCTGACTCCGTCAAAAACTTCTCATGCCCAAGGGCATATTTTAGAATGCTCCAACTTGAACTTTATATGGTGCCTCTTTCATTCCAAGTGACCAATGTGATATTCCACTTAAAGGGTGATGTGTTCACTCCTCACGAGGCCACATCACCACTTTTTCATTTTCCTTCCAATTTTACTCCAACTTTGAGCATTAATTTCTCATTCACCCGGTATCGAAATCGAGTGATTCAAATAGGGGTGTACATGCTTTTTAAAAACCGGCCGAACCGCACCAAACTGGCCAAACCAAACCGTAAAAAACCGGACCATGGTTTTATGGTCGGTTTAATAAATGCTAAAAACCGGACTGTTTCATTTGGTCCGGTTTTCGGTTTTAAGAATTTCGAACCGTATAAACCGGACCATACCGGTTATATATATATATAAATTTGATTATACATTACATCATCATCATCATCATCATCCGTACCCAGTATATCCCTACGACAGCAAAAGCTATCGTCAGGGTCTGGGGAGGGTAAGTGGTAGGCAGACAATACCTCTATCCCAAGGGATAGAGAGTCTGCTTCCAGTGAGACCCCCGGCTCTACCTGCATAAATGACATGATAATATGTATATGTTGTGCTAGTGTGTTAGTGAGTAAATTCAAGAAAGACATGATACTAGGTATATGTTGTGCTAGTGTGTTAGTGAGTAAATTCAAGAAATACAAATAAAGGCCTTTCAGTATTGAAATACACATCCCGTATATATGTACATGTAATGTAAAACAACAGTAAAACATACGCCACCAAGTGGGAAGTTAACCTAAAATGTATCTAGTACTTATGCTTAGCTATGTCCCTACATATACTCTACAGTGTCTCTATATATGACTTATACCTCGTTAACCTTAATCTTATGTCTCCATGAACTTCTATCCTGGACCATGTCCTCAGAGAGGTGCAAATCTAGTAAGTCGTGTCTTATCTGCTCATCCCAAGTCAGTTTGGGTCTGCCTTTACTCCTGTTTCCCTCTACAGTTAGGCTTTCAATTGCTCTGACCGGCGCCGTTGTCTGTCTCCGCTTGACATGCCCAAACCATCTCAATCTTCCCTCCCTTATCTTATCGGCTATACTAGCCACGCCTAACCTTTCTCGAAACACATCGTTTCTGATCCGGTCTAGCCTCGTATGCCCACACATCCACCTTAACATTTTCATCTCTGCCACTTCCATCTTCTGTAGTTGTGACTTCTTGATGGCCCAGCAATCTGTCCCATATAACATTGCTGGTCGCACTGCCACCCTATAAAATTGATTATACATTACATATTTAATTATATTTTATACATTATAGTAGTATTTTAGTTATTTGTTTATATTGTTTGTGAGTTTGTTTTTTATTGGATGTTTATGACTTGGGGAGGAAAAACTCAGTTGATTAATCATTTTTTGGTGAACAAAGGTTGGTACCTAGTGGATTTGTCTGGTTATACCTAAGAAAATATTAGTTTTTTGTTTTGATTTATTTATCCTCGTTTAATTACTTCTTTGATTTTTAGTAATTCTTAGTGTATAATTATTTCCACACATTGTTTATCATCCCGTAAAAGTATGAAAAAAATTGAAATTTTGTTACTTGGATGATTATTTTGTATGCAAATAACGTGATTACATGATTGAGTATTAAGGATACTTGGATGATTTTTCGATTAAACTATTATATCACCTTAATCCATCCTTTTGTTGAGGGTCAAGTACTTTGTGTAATTTATCATAGTACGAGTTTCTTGCCAAGATATGATAAATTAAGGTATAATAATATTCTATGATAAATTAAGGTATGACAGTATTCTACTAAGGGAGTATAGTTTCATTTTTAGTTTGAAAAAAATCATATCAGGAAGAAAACTTGTCCTCAATTTTGATTATGAATTTTGACTTTTTTTAATCAACGTTATCAATGCTTCAGGTGAATAAAACCGGAAAAAACCGAAACCAAACCAGACTAGACCGGACCGGTCAAACAATTTGTTGACTGGTTTGGTCCGGTTTTTGGTTTTCTATTTTCCAAACCGTAACAAACGGTTTGGTCCGTAAGATTCTCAAAAACCGGCCGAACCGGACCATGTACACCCCTAGATTCAAAAGCCTAAAGTCATCTACTTGTCACGTAGATAATTTAAAAATTATTAGTTTTCGTTTTTGATTAACGAACACTAATCATAATTAAGCTCAAAGTATGTGGTTGTCAACTTTTGACAAACCCACTTGCCAAACTTTTCCAACTTACCTTATTTTCTCCAACAGACCTAAATGTCATAAAATCTTGTTCAATAAACAAGATTTTACTGATTGTAACTGGCTATTTAGTGATGACGAGATTTAGATATACAATATAATACGAGTATTTGCACAAAAGAAATCACCAAATGCACATCATTATCTTACAAACTAAGAGAATTGGTAAAACTTTTATTCATGTAAACAATTTGATTTCAATCCATCTCTGCCACCAAAGTGTAAATTATCATGAACATTGTCATATAAAATTGTCTTGTTTGCATAAGTGTCTGGTTCTATGTTATAATGTCATTGATTTTTAGCGTGTTTAGGGTCGTCAGTTTTACAACATAAATGAGCATAGTGCTCCCCAAATGTGAAATGTACATTTATTTTATTCATTAATTACATTGTAATAATATTCGTTAGCTTGTGTCATCTATGCAGATACATATAAAGTTGGGATTTCACTGGAACCAAACTCTCTATCTTTTGGGATGAAAATATTGTTTACCTGATTCTCACACTCCTCAGACCCTAGCGATAGCTTTTATCTATCTTTTGTGATGGAAATATTGTTTACCTGCTTCTCACACTCCTCAGACCCTAGCGATAGTTTTTATTGTCGTTGATAAATATCAGGTATGATTGTTGTTGTAGTAGTGTTCGTTAGCTTAATACTGAAATATGTTTGCCTTTAAATGAAGGATGGATGATGGACGAAGTGTCATCAGATTAAGAAGTATATAGCCTAGCTTGTTGGTTGAATTATACGTGACATGATAAGTCCATGTTTATAACACGAAAGTTAGTTATAATAAGTCAAAATTATTTCTATAACATAGTAAAGTTTATTATAGACGCCGATGCAATCAATAATCAATATTGAATTGGATATATTGATGAAAAGATTAAATTATATGATAATAACTTATGTTATATATGGTCTACAATCATTTCTCTATGACGCCTGGTGACCAATAATTGATGCTACTAATGTTGCTTTTTTCTACATGAGCCTATTGACTTCTTGGTTACAGACATTTCACCAGCGGTAGCATGGATCCATGAGAAATTATTGTGGATAACTAATTAATTATTAAATAAAGAGGTTTCATCTCTTACTGGATAAGCTATGGCCCATTAGTGTCATTATTTTAAGTTACGGATTAGACTGTTGTAGAAAACACATAAAAGTGTCTTTAGAAACTTCTCCAAATTTATGTAAAAATATGTAATAACATTGATCGGAAGATGAAGAGAAAACTTGTATTAGATGTGTGAGACGATACTCTGAATTTTTTGAATTCTCGGATGACTGAACGTTTAGTGATTTTGATTGAATATTCGGCAATGAGATCTGAGTTTGGTCTCTGAGTTTGGTCTAATTCTAAAGTTACTGCCCACTCACCAAATCCAGCACCGAACGCTTGATGAAGCCATTTCTACTGTCTTTTGATAAAATGATGCTACCTTTGCAACTTCGGATACCTCCTTTCAATCTTGAATAGTCATAAACTAACTTCAAAAGTTATATTGTGTAGAAAAATGTAAAATTAACTTCTTTCTTGTGAATCGAAGTCTATAAATACAAGGATCAAAATGTTTTGAAAAAAAAATACTCGTGGTATACTTTTGACATGCTTTGTAATGATCCTTGAAAACCTTTTTGAAGTCTTTTGTGGAAACATACAGAATTTCTTCCTTGTCTTTTCCTTCTTCCTCTGGTATTAAACACTTCATATATACAAGTTCAATCTTTCTCTTGTAGAGCGAACGAAAAAAAGAAATTGTTATATCCTAAGAAGCATTTGTCGTGTAGTCTACATTGCTCACTGATAGAGGCAAAATTGCTTTTAAGAATTGTGTAACATTTGTTACATCTAGGCTATTCACTCTCTTGGTTTATCTTTTCCTTTCTGTTTGATTGCCATATCTTTGGAGTTCTTCCTACAATCTTGTATATTTTTAAAGAAGTTTTAGGAAACTTGAGAATACTTCATGGTGTTCTCTTTCACTTTCTATGTACTTCATCTTAGTTATGTTGTTAATTCAATATGATTTATCATCTTAGAAGTATTCTAGACCAAAAAATTCCAAAAATCATAAAAGCACATACTGTGAACTTATATGAGTATACAATAAAATATCTTTTTGTGGTTCATATAAACAGTAATGATATATGATTCAAGATGTCTATCTCATCTTATTTCCATTTATATAACTCCATCTGACGAGTGACGATTCAAGATGGAAGTCATCATATCCATTATATGTCATTGTCTTTGTTTAATACCATAGAGGTTAGATTTAACTGTTCATGGATGATTTTGTATAAATGTTGGATCATGCGGAAGATTGTTTGAAACAATCACATAAAAGTGTTTTAAAACCTACTCTACATTTATATAAAAATATGTAAAAAGATTGATTGAATGACGAAATGAAAACTTGGATCGGATACGTGACATGATACTTTGAATTTTCTTAATTCTGAGATGACCGAACGTTCAGTAATTTTGGCAGAACGTTCGATGATGAGCGCTGAGCAGGGCCTCTGAGTTCTGTCTAATTCTGAAGTTTTTGTCCAATCACTGAATGTTCGGTGAAGCCATTTCTCAAACATTCAATCCTGAGTTCAGTGACGAGTTGTGAGTTGCAACTATCAAAAATTTTGAATTAAGCGTTATGCCAAATTGACTGAGCGACCGGTTGACACAGGCCGTATAAAATTTATGTTGTCTTTTGATGAAATGATACAACATTTGCAACTTATGACACCTCATTTCAATCTTGAATGGTCATAAAATTACTTTAGAAGCTAAATTGTAAAGAAAGGTGTCAAATTCACTTCTTTCTTATGAATTGAATCTTGTAAATACATGGTTCAAATTTTTTTAAAAACTACTTTTGACATTCTTTGAAATGATCGTTGAAAATCATTTTGGAGTCTTTTGTGAAAACCTGTAAAATTTCTTCCTTGTCTTTTGTCTCTTTCTGTCGTATTAAACACTTCAAATAAACAAGTTCAATCTTCCTCTTGTAGAGCAAATAAAAGGAAGAAGCAGTTATATTCTGGAAAGCATTTGTTGCGTAGTCTACATTGTTCACTAGTAAAGGCAAAATTGCTTTTAAAGACGGTATAATATTTGTTACATCTCGGTCATTCACTCTCTTGTTGTATGTTTCCTTTTCTGTTTGATTGTCATAACTTTGGAATTCTTCATCAATCTTGTATATTTTCAAAAAAAGATTGAGGAAACTTGAGAATACTTCTATGATGTTCTCTTTCAATTTCTATGTATGTCATCTTAGTTACGTTGTGGATTCATTATGATTTATCATTTTTCAAATCTTTTAGACCTAAATTCCTAACATAAATTACAATTTGAAATAATAAAAGTTAAAGGATTAGATTTGTTAATAAGCATAAACTTTTTTTCATTCAAAGACAACAGAAGAGACTATTATTCCTAATAAAACTCTTACGTACTCATGTTTGATAGACAGAGAAACTCTTAAAAGAGAGATGAATCGAAGTCGTTGATCCAATGTTATTTTTCTTTTTATAAGTTTATATACATTGATAAGTATAGAGGCATCGCATGCGAGACCCTTTGTAAATCAGATTATGTGATAGTATGCGGATATTGACTCCTTAGAAAAGTTTTTATTCGTTGGATGTCAGTAGAATAGAAAAGAACTCTTGGAACAAACTGCGAAATCCCTCGTCTGTGTCTTCACCGTTCCAGTTTCAAGGAGCATTGCAGCGGCCTTCTAAGTTGGTTGAGGACTTACGCAACGACCCATACAAGGTGTCCTTCCGCAAACCAGTCTTTCGGTCTAGCTGCAATAGAACACCCACACTGTGTGTCTCTGGAATCGAAATCTTGACCTTTTGGAGCAAATCTCAACCCAAATACCAACTGGAATATGTTTTAGGAGCGAGTAGATAAGAACTCTAATACAATATGAGGTATGTTTTGAGATTGCCCCGGAGTATAATTCAGTTGGTATTCGGGTTGAGATTTGCTCTAAGAGGTCAAGAGTTCGAATCCAATGATGCGCACAGTGTGAGTGTTCCTCTGCTGCTAAGCCAAAGGCCTGGTTTGTTGGGGGACACCTTGTGTGGTAAATGCATAAGATCTCACCAACCTATGATCCTGATTTACATCTTCTACACATGCTCTATAGGGCTGGGACGATGGAGACTTCCGAGACGAGGGATTTCAACTTTTGCTCCAAGGTATGCTTTGATATTCTGATCAGTGGAGCATATTCATCGAGATTCGTTTCAGAACTGTAAGAAGATCATCTATGTAAGTTGGACGAGGTCCACACTCGATGAATCAAACACTCAGGAGTTTATCTGTTAAGCCAAGTGCACATATTAGTATTGTCAAAAAGTTATGATTTTTTTGGGTAAATATATCATCTAGAAATCCTACGTGTTGTATACGCTGCATGAAAAGACGAAATGCTTTGTTATCGCGTGCTGCCAACTACTTCGTACACGTGATAATTGAGTTACCTAGAAAAGTAATTTGATTTAACTTTTTGTGTTATTTATTTTTTTCCTTCAAAATAGATATACACTTGATGTAAATAGGGTCTTTTCCCCCCTTCATTTGTGAGCTAAACTTTTTCAATTTGATGTCAAAAGGTGCAATCCTAGGTTTACGCAGAAGTTCCTCCAGACCTTGATATCGATATGAAGAAGATCACTGTATGAGCTGCACGTATATCTTTTTTATAATTATAACTTAGATGCATACATGTGTTTCAATAATTAGAGACTCATAACCGAACTTGTAGCATGCTGAAAATATATTCTTACTCTACTTGCATCCTAATTAAAAAAAATCTTAATTCGGCTTATGATTTAAGGATATTTTAAGTTAGTAGAGACCGGTTTCTTGTCATCAAAACAAGAAAAGTTTTACATTTCCAAATACTGCACGTGTAACTACTAAACTATGTTCCTTAAGACTAAAAAGGCTGAAATCTTATTTGTTTATGACATAGACGCATATATGTATGCATACACATATGTTTAGTGTCACAAAGTAAGATAGCTATGCTAAGTGACATATTTGTTTTTAATCTTTGACGATCAGAACAATTTTGACCAATAAAAGTGCCAAAACAAAAGGTTTATTTAAAACTATCGGTTTAATTAAAAAGGTTATTTAAGACTGTTGAATCCTGATCCTGGAGAAGTTCGAGGGGGAAAAAACCGCATAAGATTCTTGAGAAGTTGTGGTCCACAGGACTTGCAATGGTATTCTTAGTTATATATTACTTACAAAAGTAGCTGGACTTTGCTAAATATATTTTTAAAAAAACATAATCAATAAAAGACTGTATTATCAAGTTAAAATTCTCACCACTGCATGCTCTCCAATAGAGAAATCAATAAATATGCCCAATCTAATTTGCAATTCTATATTTTTATAAGTTTCTAGATTATGGAATAAACAATCAAAACCGTTACGCAATGTGTCTGAAATTCTTTCCTATATACGTTAGTCAAGTTTTTCCCTTTGGAAAATAAATAAGAACAGTCCTTTCTTGATGGACCAAAAACGACAGAAAGCTAATTAGGAGTCAATTTTGCCAACTTTCCACGTCATCCAAACGTATAGGCTGATAAAAAAAATCATCCCCCATGATATAATAATTTTTTTATTGTCGGGAGCAACCTAATCTAATAGAAAAATGTTTGGCAAATACCTTTTCAAAACTACCCAGCCTGGTGTTGGAATTTAGGAATGAAAATTGTTTTGCATTGATTCAATAGTGTTTACATCGTCCCTTCTTATAGCAATTCTTTCTTTCTATCTATTATAACTATAGATAAGATAAGATCACAGTATTTGATTTATTCAAATTCTAACTAATCAAAGATTCTAACTAATCAAGATCACAACTACTTGCTAACACTCTCCCTCAAGTTGAGTATCTAGATCTACGATGTTCAACTTGCCAAGTGTACGTCGGAACATATTCTCGGTCACTGCTTTGGTAAGGATATCAGTCAACTGATCTTCGGTCGGAATAAACGGAACACTAACAGAACCATCTTCAAGTTTTTGTTTAATGAAATGCCGATCTATCTCAACATGCTTGGTTCTGTCATGTTGTATCGGGTTTTCAGAAATACTTATTGTCGCCTTATTGTCACACTTCAGTTGCGCTGGACACCTCTGACTAAACCCGATTTCTCGTAGGACTTTTCGTGTTATGCCCGCACCCTCCGTAGAGTAATTACGGGATAAAATGAAAATTTAATGTGATTGAGGGCAATTAAGAACAATGAATTAAGAATTAAGTATGAGAATTGATGTAGAGGATTAAATATAGAATTAAGTAGCATTTAATTTTAGAATTAAATATTAGAATTTAATCCTTTAAGATAAATGAGATGATAGGATATAATTTAGAAACTCCAAATTTCACCCTTTCCCATATAAAAACTGACAGAACGTCAGTTTCTCTCCATTTTTCAGAAAAACAGCAACGCCAACTTCCTCTCATCCCCATAGGCGATTTTCTCCATCCCTTGCAACCCAGGTGAAGGTTCTTCAAGATTTTCAATCCGTTCTTCGTTCGTTCTTCAAATCTTCTTCGATTAATCAAAGGCAAATAACCTACTTATGAGTTCCTACGTTTTGCGAAAGAAAAAGGCCTACTTTTGATATCAAAATGGATCACCATGCAGTAATTTCTTTCTGTGAATTTATATGTGCCTTATGTGTTTTGGTTTCGAGTTTTGGCCATTATATGTTGAAATCATTGTTGTTGTTGTTGTTGAAATATGTGAGATCATGCAAAACCCAATCCCAAGAACCCTATTTTGTGCTATTCTCGGATGGAGGGTTAAGAGGGTGAAAAAGGTGAGATTTTGGGTTGGTTTTGTTAAAGATTTGCGTTTTAGGATTGAATCCTTGTGTGGTACGTTAAAGGTGATGTTTTTGGTGGATTAAGAACGGATTGATAGGGAAGATTAGGCTTGGAATGGTTGGAAGAAAGTTGGAAAACGATTGGGATTGAGATCTGCAGTTTCTGTAGAAATCGCAGGATGAAGATTCTGAAAATTGGTGACGTTGATCGATCGACGTCAGGGTATGACGTACGTCGATCGATTGACGTATAGCAAGTGAGGGGCTGACGTATTCCAGATGTACGTAGATCGATCGACGTAGGATGAGATAGAGATCGACGTGTCTTAGATAAACGTCGATCGATCGATGTAGGTTGAGAGAGAGATCGACGTCCCTGAGATGGACATCGATCGATCGACATCAGGGTATGACGTACGTCGATCGATCGACGTCAGGGTATGACGTCCACCTGTTTTGTGGGAAAATAAGGGAAGAAAGAGGGAAGCTAGGGGACCCTTTGTGTGACCTTAGGGACTTCTTAGGACCTGATTAAGGTTAGTCCAAGTCTTGAGAACATGACTTAAGATGGTGAATCAAATGTGGAGAATTCGAAGGGTGTTCGAATCGGATTTCAACGTGAATGACTTAAGGGGTTAGGAATGAGGCTTTACAGAGTTCAAAGGAGGAATGTGAGGGTTCCTACATTAGCCTTTGGGTTCTAGAATCAATGTTTAGGTGATGTTGACCTGCCGAAAAGAATTAGCTCGAGTGTGTAAGTGAGATGGGTCTCGTGTGTCTGATTGATATTGAATGTGATTTGAAGTATGTGAATGAAGAATGTGATTGATACGAGGAGTCTTGCATTCTTGCATCATGGCACTTGCATTGCATAATGTTTTGAAAAGAGTTGTGCTTCGGCACAGGGTATAAAGTTTGCGAAATGGGCTGTACTGTGACATGGGATGGAAATATAAGCCATGGCACATTACAGGGTATAAAGTTGGCTGTAACGTGTCATGGGATGGAAATATAAGCTGTGGCACGTTAAAGGGTATAAAGTTGGCTGTAATGTGACATGGGATGGAAATATAAGTCATGGCACATTACAGGGTATAAAGTTGAGCTGTGGTGCGTCATGGGATGGAAATATAAGCCATGACCCACCACAGGGTATAAAGTTATGTGACCGGACATTGTGACATGCATTGCACTGTTTTGAAAAGAAATTGCACATGCATTTGTGACTGTGTAGTGTAGTGCATATTTTGTCATGCATCACGCGAGTCGTTACGTGGCGTTTTGTCGTAACTGAATTGTCATTGAACTGTTAAGGGCGTATGAATTACGGTTCTTGCTTTCGTATGCTACTAGTTTATATTTTTGAAGTCATACAAGACATGTGCCCCATCAATCCCTTGAATTATATATACTCATGTCTTGCCATGTGTTGATCCCGTATGTCTTATAAGCGGGTTACTGGCTAGCGTTTTTCGCTAAGGGTACTGCCTTTATTTTTGCAGATAAGCCTAGCTATGATATGGTCTTCATAGAGGACGATAGCGAGTGGGCCGAATGGGATGCTTAGAGTCTTATTGGGAGATAGTCGAGGCTGTTGCTAGTTATTTCAGTTTCCTTTCATTCGTTCGAGGATTTAATTGGTTACCATGAACACTCTTTTGTGATTTCATTACCCGTTGATGTATGAATTGGTTGGTTTAGATTTTGTTTTGCACGTGTCTCCATGCTTATTCTCTTACGTCATTGATGATGTGTATTTGAGAGATGAGACGTCTTGTAGTCTTCTTAGTAAGCTACGACGGGTGCACCGGGTCGGATCTGCTGTCTGGGTCGGGGCGCCACAGGTGGTATCAGAGCCTAGGCTTCAGATCTACCTCGGAGACCTAGGTTATGTCAGATAGAGTCTTAAGCTATGATTTTGTCCCTAATTTGATCCATAGGTCTAAGGATGTGATCTTAGATATAAGTTCGATTGGGTTGGGTGTGTGCGAGCGCGATAAGATTAAGCAATAAGCGTTATTTTCCTTTTAGTTTATGAGTTCCGTCCTGTACAACGCATATGGGCTTTCAGTATTTGTCTTTGAAACTACTGAATGCTAATAAGCGTTGATTTTGCAAACATGCCGCCAAGAAAATGTAGGAACGGCAATAAGAACCACTCTGAGAATGGGGCTCCATCGCAGGCCATGCTTCCCCATGCCTTGACCGATGCACTACTGGTCATGACCTAAGCTGTGGCGCAACAACATCAGCAGCCATATGCCCCACCCCCAACGCACTCAGACTTGACATTCTTCTACAAGTGGATGCGGAGGTGTGGTGGCGCAGCAAAACTGACACCGTTGATCACTTGGATCAAACTTTAGAATGAGTTCAAGAGGTATTTCGTGCCGACAGTACGGTCTTCAGAGCATGACTCTAGATGCACGGCAGAAATGTAGAATTAGGTCATGGTATTAGAAAATAAGTTACGATTTTGCCTCTAAGTCACAATCTTAGACATAAGTGATGATTTGAACATGAGACAATCATGAACATAGGTACTGATCTTAGTTATAAGCGATGATTATGAACATGAGTCACGATCTTAGACATGAGTAACGATCTTGATTACGAGTTGACTTTAGACATAAGTACAGAATTAGTAATAAGTGTTGAGTATGTAATAATTATGATTTGGAAATAAGACGCGATCTTAGAGGTGAGAATGATGATGCTAAGAACGATCCTAGAGATAAGTTATGATCCTAAACTATAGAGGGCCAGCGGTTTTGGAAACGCGTATATCTAAGATATCTCATACAATTCTCCCTTATCTAAGGTTGATCACAACTCTCTAAGCCGTGATCTTAGCAACCCTAGTTGAACACTATATAATTGAATTGAATGAATTACGATATTAATCAGAATATCCTAGTACAAACATTAGGTCAATATTAATGGGCCAGGCAGTAACTCGGCCTGCCTTACCATAACTGCAACATGGTACTTAACACCATTAGGATAAATTAAAGAAGGCTCATATTCTTACTTGGACGGTAACATTAGAACAGGCTTAGGACTAATTTGGGACCATAGCTACTAAGAAATGAATTGTAATAGTAGAGTAAATACTAAGGAATGATTTATAGTGGGGTGATAGAAACTAAATAACGATTAGCTTTATGATCAGTAGAGTTAGTGAAAGATATTGTCAACGGAGTTTATAGTTTACAATTAAGATGCCAATTTTAGAATTACCAAAATATGCCGATCATATTAGTCTCAGTAGCGATATTGATCGGTAGCGACATACGAGAACCGACTATAGTTTACACCTGGGAACGATAAAGTGTCACAAAATCTTTAGCTAAGTGATGAACCCCTAGAAACAATGAGTTACTTGGCTTGAGTCGGGTAGGCTTGAAATTGCCAGGGAGCAAGCATGAACAAGTAATAATTGCTTTTCAGGTGAGATTTAACTGAATTAGAATTAGCGGTTAAAATAACCCAATAAGAAGTACGACGGATTAATGTGGCGCAAGGAAGTACGGTGAATGAGAATACCTTAAGACGATTAATATTTAGGTTGCCATGCTAGGATTGGACAGTCTCAGCTAAAGATGTTATCATGAGTAGACAAACATTAAACTATAAGTTACGGTACTTAGGTAGATTTATCCTTGACCCTAAGAGTGGAGTATAGAAATTATACGAAGTATGGATAAATATTTTTCAAGCGGTTAAATATTTCTACCTAAGCACGTACACCATGATATACCCTATATTTCAAAGATTTTTCAATTTTTCTAAGTATTTTAACTAGTTTATTTATTTATATAGTCTGCTAACTTAACAATGCTATATTCTCTTCCGTATTCGTATTTCAACCTGATGGAATTTCAACTTCTACTGACAAACTCTGAAAAATAGATACATTTTAAAATGTTGATGATTTGAAGAACAATATGTCTACATATTTCCTTATATTATTTCACAAATTTTCGTTTAGCTATCTTTATTTTGTTAAAATAATTTGAGTTGTCGACTATTGATATTGCAAGCATTTTATTTTTGGAATTAGCAACCGCTTGCCATGAAGTTACCTAATTTTTGTGAAACAAAAAGTAGTTTCAAAACATACATGTTTTTTTTTGAGAAATAGATATACCATTTCCAGGTTGTTTTATAAAACTTTACGGCGTTGAGTTTCAAATGGTTTTAAGGCGGTCTTGCCTGTAACACTTTTGTGAGTAGATTATACCCATATTTTTTCCTTGTTTGAGACACTCTTGCGAACAAGTTAGTCATTCCTTTTATAAGAGGTCACGCGAAACAACACCTGCGAAAACGATTTTATAATACTTTAGCTCTCATGTTTACAAAAAAAATTTAAAAATTTAATTAGGGATACTATGTAAATAATTAAAGCTATATTTTGAATTATAGCCACTTAAGCTATATTTTATTTAAAGAGAAACATGTCCATACATATATTTCGTATAGTAGGCTTATGACGGTATCTCTGAGAAATTAAGAGCATGATCATAGAGCTAATTGGTAAGTATATAAGAACTGCTTTTGAAGACTTAGTTGTGTTAGGGAGGGATAACGGTTACCATATTGGCATACACAAAGGATGTTAGTATGGTTAAATATCTAAGTGATAAATCATATGTGGCAAGTTTATGAATCTGGTATTGTAGATTGCAATAAGTTGAGTGATACACGTCAAGTGGTATAAGTGGAAGTTTGTAAGCACTAATTAGCAAGGACTAAGTAAGGATTGAATCTCATAAGGACTAGATCGCCTTGAGAGATGTTAGTATTGACTAAATTAAATCGTACTAGAGTACAACGCATTTCGAAAAATACATATAGCTTCACGGAGGAGTCTTGTGAGCAAGGCGTTAAGTTAGAGATTGTGCTGCACCTAAGAACTAATTTTGGAGGGTTGTTCATGATAGCCAATATAAGTACGATATAGACCGACGATTAAGTTATGAAGCCAGTATAATGATGATACCCTTAAGGTTGATTCGAGAACTATACAAGAATAGGTTACGATCTATCAGACGGAGGACAATGGATTTAAAGAGTACATTGTGTGTATACGCACTGAATGATTTGAGAACTTAGTCCTGTATAAAGGAAGTGAAATGGGTACCATACAGGAATACGCAAGGGATACTAATTTCGGTCATGGTCTAAGTAAATAAATTATGAGGGGCTATACTAAGTCATTGATTTCGTGATGCACAAGTTTCGAGGGCGAAACTTTTTGTAAGGGGGGTGAAATGTTATGTCCCGCACCCTCCGTAGAGTAATTACGGGATAAAATGAAAATTTAATGTGATTGAGGGCAATTAAGGACAATGAATTAAGAATTAAGTATGAGAATTGATGGAGAGGATTAAATATAGAATTAAGTAGCTTTTAATTTTAGAATTAAACATTAGAATTTAATCCTTTAAGATAAATGAGATAATAGGATATAATTTAGAAACTCTAAATTTCACCCTTTCCCATATAAAAACTGACAGAACGTCAGTTTCTCTCCATTTTTTAGAAAAACAGCGACGCCAACTTCCTCTCATCCCCATAGGCGATTTTCTCCATCCATTGCAACCCTAGGTGAAGGTTCTTCAAGATTTTCAATCCGTTCTTCGTTCGTTCTTCAAATCTTCTTCGAGTAATCAAAGGCAAGTAATCTACTTATGAGTTCCTACGTTTTGCGAAAGAAAAAGGCCTACTTTTGATATCAAATTGGATCACCATGCAGTAATTTCTTTCTGTGAATTTATATGTGCCTTATGTGTTTTCGTTGCGAGTTTTGGCCATTATATGTTGAAATCATTGTTGTTGTTGTTGAAATATGTGAGATCATGCAAAACCCAATCCCAAGAATCCTATTTTGTGCTATTCTCGGATGGAGGGTTAAGAGGGTGAAAAAGGTGAGATTTTGGGTTGGTTTTGTTAAAGATTTGCGTTTTAGGATTGAATCCTTGTGTGGTACGTTAAAGGTGATGTTTTTGGTGGATTAAGAACAGATTGATAGGGAAGATTAGGCTTGGAATGGTTGGAAGAAAGTTGGAAAACGATTGGGATTGAGATCTGCAGTTTCTGCAGAAATCGCAGGAAGAAGATTCTGAAAATTGGTGACGTCGATCGATCGAAGTAAGGGTATGACGTACGTCGATCGATCGACATATAGCAAGTCAGGAGCTGACGTATTCCAGATGTACGTAGATCGATCGACGTAGGATGAGAGAGAGATCGACGTGTCTCAGATGAACGTCAATCGATCGATGTAGGTTGAGAGAGAGATCGACGTCCCTCAGATGGACGTCGATCGATCGACGTCAGGGTATGACGTACGTCAATCGATCAACGTCAGGGTACGACGTCCACCTGTTTTTGGGAAAATAAGGGAAAAAAGAGGGAAGCTAGGGGACCCTTTGTGTGACCTTAGGGACTTCTTAGGACCTGATTGAGGTTAGTCTAAGTTCTTGGGAACATGACTTAAGATGGTGAATCAAATGTGGAGAATTCGAAGGGTGTTCGAATCGGATTTCAACGTGAATGACCTAAGGGGTTAGGAATGAACGTATGAGGCTTTACAGAGTTCAAAGGAGGAATGTGAGGGTTCCTACATTAGCCTTTGGGTTCTAGAATCAATGTTTAGGTGATGGTGACTTGCCGGAAAGAATCAGCTCGAGTGTGTAAGTGAGGTGGGTCTCGTGTGTCTGATTGATATTGAATGTGATTTGAAGTATGTGAATGAAGAATGTGATTGATACGAGGAGTCTTGCATTCTTGCATCATGGCACTTGAATTGCATAATGTTTTGAAAAGAGCTGTGCTTCGGCACAGGGTATAAAGTTTGCGAAATGTTCTGTAATGTGACATGGGATAGAAATATAAGCCATGGCACATTACAGGGTATAAAGTTGGCTGTAACGTGTCATGGGATGGAAATATAAGTTGTGGCACGTTACAAGGTATAAAGTTGGCTGTAATGTGACATTGGATGGAAATATAAGCCATGGCATATTACAGGGTATAAAGTTGAGCTGTGGTGCGTCATGGGATGGAAATATAAGCCATGACCCACCACAGGATATAAAGTTATGTGACCAGATATTGTGACATGCATTGCACTGTTTTGAAAAGAAATTGCACATGCATTTGTGACTGTGTAGTGTAGTGCATATTTTGTCATGCATCACGCGAGTCGTTACGTTGTGTTTTGTCGTAACTGAATTGTCATTGAACTGTTAAGGGCGTATGAATTACGGTTCTTGCTTTCGTATGCTACTAGTTTATATTTTTGAAGTTATACAAGACATGTGCCCCATCAATCCCTTGAATTATATATTACTCATGTCTTGCCATGTGTTGATCCCGTATGTCTTATAAGCGAGTTACTTGCTAGTGTTTTTTGCTAAGGGTACTGCCTTTATTTTTGCAGATGAGCTTAGCTATGATATGGTCTTCATAGAGGACGATGGCGAGTGGGCCGAATGGGATGCTTAGAGTCTTATTGGGAGATAGTCGAGGCTGTTGCTAGTTATTTCAGTTTCCTTTCATTCATTCGAGGATTTAGTTGGTTACCATGAACACTCTTTTGTGATTTCATTACCCGTAGATGTATGAATTGGATGGTTTAGATTTCGTTTTGCACGTGTCTCCGTGCTTATTCTCTTACGTCATTGATGATGTGTATTCGAGAGATGAGACGTCTTGTAGTCTTCTCAGTAAGCTACGACGGGTGCACCGGGTCGGATCCGCTGTCCGGGTCGGGGTGCCACATTTCGTAACCATAAGATCTCCATGATACCTTTTGCCATCCCACAAAATTCAGCCTTAGCACTTGATAGAGCCACTACCTTTTGCTTTTTACTCCTCCAAGTGACGAGATTTCCTCCAACTTGAGCAAAATACCCTCATGTAGACCTCCTATCAGTCGGACTCTCTGCCCAATCTGCATCAGTATATACTTCTATGTCCAAATGTTCGTGTCTCTTGAAGAATAGCCCTTGCCCAGATGTCTTCTTTAAATATCTCATGATATGCATTACTGCCTCCCAATGATCTTGTTGTGGCCTGTGCATGAATCGACTCACCACACCGACTACGTAGGCAATTTCTGGCCATGTATGAGCAAAATAGATCAGTCTTCCCACCAACCTCTGATATTGTTCCTTGTCCACCACAGGCGCTCCATCTGTGATAGTCAACTTCATATTTGTCACCATTGGGGTGCTGCTAGGCTTGCAATCCAATATACCTAGCTCTGCTAGTAGATCAAGGATGTACTTCTTTTGCGATATAAAAATCCCTCTATCTGACTGGAGAACTTCATCCCAAGGAAATACTTCAGGGTCCCTAGGTCCTTCATCTCAAACTCGGCAAAAAATCTCTTTCGGAGTTCTGAAATCTCAGCTTGGTCACTTTCAGTGATAATCATATCATCCACATAAATAATGAGACAAGTAACTAGCTTACCTCGCCGTTTGAAAAAAACAAAGTGTGATCGGCATTACTTTGTTTATACCCATTTCCTTTCATAACTGCCGTGAATCTCCCAAACCAGGCACGAGGTGACTATTTCAGACCATAGAGTGATCTTTTAAGACGACAAACGTCATTTCCTTGGAACTCATCAGAATACCCAGGAAGAGCTTCCATATATACTTCTTCTTTCAACTCACGTGTTGAAACGCATTCTTTACAACGAACTGATTGAGTGGCCACCTTTGATTCGCAGCTATAGAAAACAACACTCTAATCGTATCGATCTTAGCAACCGGCGACAAAGTCTCTGAATAGTCTATTTCGTACGTCTGAGTGTATCCTTTCGCCACCAACCTTGCTTTATATCGTTCAACTGTTCCATCAGCGTTGTATTTCACAGTGAACACCCACCAGCATCCTACTGGTTTCTTGTCCTCTGGTAGAACACATTTCTCCCACGTCTCATTTTTCCTGAGGGCCTCCATCTCCGTATCCATATCATCATGCCATTGAGGTATCATGCTAGCCTCCTCAACATTTTTGGGTATAGACTCTTGACATAATGTTGAAAGTAAGCTCATGGACACCGATGCCTCCCCTTGCGCTAGCTCCACTAGATACCTCGACAATCGAGTAACTCGTTCTGGTGAGTATTTTTTCGGTGGTCTCCCCCTGTTCTCTCTGAGCGGAAGTTTTTTTACCTAAGACTCAGGTGAAATATCAACAACATGAATGATAGCATCAACAGGAACGATGGCACTCGTATTTACCTATTGAGGATCACTCACTGAAGTAGACTCATAGAGTGGAGCTGAATCGTGGTCCTTATCTTCACTGTCCGGGGCTGACTCGGTGGCGCTATCTACTTGACCTTGCTGGATAACAGTCGCTGGCATACTGCAATCATATAACTAGTCGAGTGGCACACCCCCCTCAGGTGTCTCCCCTTGTGAGAGTGACTGGAAACAATAATAATATTCTGTTTCTAAGAAGATACAGTCAAAAGACATGAAGATGGTGACTTTGGGGATTGTAACACCGACACCCTTTTTGGTGGGTAGCATACCCGACAAACACACACTTTTGGGCACAAGGGTCAAACTTTGTACGAGCAGCTTTTGGAGTATGTACATATACAAAACACCCAAACACACGAGGGGGTAAAGTCAAGACAAACAGAATGCGAACTTGCGAAGACAAAACTGGGAGGGGTGTTTTAGAGTGAAGTATCTTGGTAGGTAAACGGTTGAGAAGATAAGCAGACGTAGCAGTAGCCTCAGGCCAGAAGAATGTAGGAACCTGGGACTCGAGAATCATTGCTCGAGTCATTTCAAGAAGTAAGTGGTTTTTCCGCTCGGCAACCCCATTATGTTGAGTAGTATCTGGGCACATTGTTTGGTGAACAATATCTTTTTCCCGTAGAAACTGCTGAAAAGAATGAGACAGATACTCCCCTCCACTATCCGAACGGAGAATTTGAATATGTGTGTTATACTGTGTTTTAACCAGTTGGAAGAAATCACGAAAGCGAGTGGGAACATCAGACTTGTGTTTCAAAAAATACACCCATGTCATATGAGAGAAGTCATCGAAAAAGATGACAAAATATCGATAGCCCTGTGGAGTTGCAACTGGGGAGAGATCCCACACATCAGAATGAACAAGCGAAAAACACTGATCAACACGTGTAAATTTATGTTTGGAAGTACTTTTGTGATGTTTGACTTTAATAAACATTTCACATGACAAAGAATCAATAGAACTAGAAAATAAACTGGGAAACAGTACTATCAGATAGCCAAATGAGGTGTGTCCCAGCCGACGATGCCACAACCACAATTTCTGGTGGACCGGTACGGTGGCAAGCATAGACTGACCCGTTTGAGTCACCTCGTCCAGGTAGTAAAGACCGTCGTGTTCAGTGCCACGCCCAATTATCACTTTCGAATGAATGTCCTACAAGAGACAAAAACGAGGGTACATGAGTATGACAAAGTTAAGTTCTCAGGTAATTTGACTAACAGATAATAATTTAGAAGAAAGATGTGGAACATATAAACAATGTGGAACATTGCACTGAGCCAGTGCCATGTATTGACACGCGTTCACCACTAGCAGTCCCAATGTGTGGTTTTTGTGAAGGAGCCAGTGAGGTAAAGTCATGGAGGTCAAAGGACATGATGTAGGTAGCCCCGCTTTCTAAAATCCAAGCGGTGCGTTTGGTAGAGGCACTGGAAACAGGAGGACTCGAGAAGGCGGTTGGGCTGGAATTATTGGAAGAGTCGGGGCTATTTTGGGAATTTAGGTCACTGGGGCGCAGGAGTTGAAGTAAAGGGCACGCTTGTAATTTGAGGGAAAACCGGAGGGCTGTTCCAAGAAATTGGACGCTGGCTGAAGCTTCTGGAAGGGGGCATTTCCGTCATTTGGGCTTCATTAGGGTACATGTTAAAGACCAACCTCCCACTCTCTCATTTACTTGGCTGCCCAACTCCCTCTCTCTCTCATTTACTCGGCCGCCTAACTCCCTCTCTTATGCGTCTGTTCTCCCTTCTTCTTCTTTACCTGCGAAGCGGTGAGCTTCTGCACTGATATTCTTTGTGCTGCTGTGAGTGCCTCCTCTCGTGGCGAGTTCACCATCATCTGAGCAGCTGACTGCGTTTGCTCCCTTCTCTAAGGTAGCTGGACGCTTGTCTGGCTTCTTCCTCCTTTGAGCCTCCCATCAATCTGGGTACCCTACTAGCTGAAAACACATCTCTCTAGTGTGTTTTCTTCATGCCACAGTAGGTGCACACCAGTTTGGCATTCTCCTCTTTGTCTCCTCCGCGCAATGACTGTTGAGACCGTGGTTGGGCTGTCCCTCGTCCAGCCGGCCGGCCTTGAACTTTCTGTCCAAGGCCAATCCCTGATGATGAATGACTTTCTGAAGGGATTCCTCTGAATATCCCCGTTCTTGCATCATCTCTCCTAATTGCAGCGAATGCTGCCTCCACTGATACCAGTGGCTCACTTTTCAGCAATTCCATTTTTAGTGGTTCAAACTGTTCATCAACTTTTGTTAAAAGCTGAAAAAGCCTCATTTCTTGTATTTTTCGATTATAAACTACAATATCTTCCAAATCCTTCATTGGATTCGGATCATGTCCGTCAATCGCCATCTAGACTGACTGGAGCCGGTGTCAGCAGTCTTCAAGTGTTCCATCCCCTTGTTTGATGGAGTTAGCTCTCCGATGCAAATCGAAGATCTGGAACGCGCCTCCACCAGACCCGTGGCAGTGGGATAGTGTGAGACATTTGTTACTAGGCTTGGTTCAATATTTTGGATCAGCCACTTGACAACCAGCTGATCCCGTTGCTCCCAATGTGGGTATTCGGGGTATGTGGCAGCAGGTGGATAGGGCACACCGGTGATATGTCTCGTTCGTCCCCTTCCCTCCTATTGCCTTTCGGATCAAAGGTAGTTGGCGCCATTAAACTTAAAACCAATTGATAAATCTTCTGAAGTGGTGACTGCTGAATAAGTCCCAAGACTGTTCTTCAGTAGGTTTGCCAATTGGAGTGCCAGATCATCGGTTCTGGGTTCTGAGGCCCCTGATTCTGACATGTTTAAGGTACAGGAACAATGATATTAGTGAGTTTCTGTATTTCTAGTCTGTTTGGTCGATTGGTCGGGAAAAGTTTGGCTATTTGGCTGAGATCGGTAATCTGGACAAGGATGAAGAACTGATGTTTCTTTCTGAGTCCGCAGAACACAAAAGATCCTGCTCTGATACTATGCTAGAATTTAGGAATGAAAATTGTTTTCCATTGATTCAATAGTGTCTACATCGTCCCTTCTAATAGCAATTCTTTCCTTCTATCTATGGTAACTATAGATAAGATAAGATCACAATATTTGATTTATTCAAATTCTAACTAATCAAGATCACAACTACTTGCTAACACCTGGTTCATCATGGGTGTAGTTTTGAAATTTCCAACTTCCGTCGTAGTTTCTGTAGGTTCCAATCAGTGGCGGAGCCAGGAGTCCCTTCTTGGGGGCACTGACAGGCTTTGCCAGAAAAATACAACTGGTCACCATTTCGGACCGGGAAAATCGACAAAATCTTCTGGACATATTTTTGTATTATAACATAAAATACGTGAAAGGAAACACATCTACCAACCAATGTACAAAAAAGAAATAAACAATACACAACAAACAATATGCGAATCATAATTATTAAATGATATAGTAATATACATCAATACATACCTGTTATTTGCCTATTGTAGGACAAGGAGGAGTTGCCAAAGGGTGCAAAAAGGTTCTTCGAGATGACATTGATTGAAATCGTTGCATAATATCTTTATCTTCAATGGTGCTAAAAATTTCATTCTCAAAGTAACACAATAAACAATCCCATAGTACGTCATCTCTCAACCGGTTGCATAGATTAGTCTTGACGATATTCATTGCAGAAAAAGTTCTTTCAACACTAGCCGTTCCAACAGGTAAGATCAATGCTAACTCGATAAGTTGATGCACTAAAGGAAAGTAACTGTGATAATGTTTCTCCACCATCTTCTTTGCAAGATGTCCAAGATTATTTATATTGGAGAATACTTCATTTGATTTCATATCGACAATGTAATTGTCAAGCTGATGGTCAAGCTCCATTCGTTCCAAGGAAGTGAAGTCATCTGGATATAACTCAGCAAGATGCAACAATTGACCATGTCGCAAAAGAATTTGAAAGATCAAGACACATTACACATCTAAGTAAATCCGTGTTTGCCTCTATGAAGTGTTCATCCATTTCCATAGCAATAAAGTCAATCACCTAAGAATTTATATGAATAAAAACTAATTACAATTTACGATATAGACAAATTAATCCTCAATGTCATATATATCAACACAATAAAGATAAATGAAGTACCTTTATGAAAATTTCTGCACGAAAATGATGAAAGTATGTCATCGGTTCACCACCTTTACGCTTTTTCCTAGATCGGCCAATGACAACATCCTCCATATTAGGCACATCAATTTCATGTATTTCACAAAACTCAAAGACTTCTTTCAACAATGAAGATTTCTCACTTGTACAATCTTAGAAAGTGTACTTGTCATTCATAAAATTTTCAACATAAACTTCCCAACAAATACAAACTCAAAAGAGTCCATCTTATCAATCAAACCCGATGCTGTATTTTGGATATCTGATTTTGCGACATCCTCGTATAATGAGAGAAGCAATTGTCCAATTAGATTCCAAGTATCAAAAATTCTCAACAATATTTTATAATGAGAATTCCAACGTGTATCCTCGGGTCGTGCTAAGCTTGTTTCTTGATTCTGACCCATTCCAGTTGAAATCTCACCCATGTCTATTTTATCTGCAATTCCGTCTTTGAGTAGCTGGCGAAAATAATCCTTTCTTTTGAATGAAGCTTCAATTGTGTTAACAATCATCGATACCTTTTTAACACTTTCTTTTTTCTCTAACAGCAGACACAACAACTAATTGAAGTTAATGGGCAAAACAATGGATATAATACGCGTTCTTGTTTTCATTTAGAATGAGTGCTTTCAAGCCATTAAATTGACCATGCATATTTGAAGCTCCATCATAACCTTGACCTCTTATTCTATCAAGCGATAACCCATGTTTTGCAAAACAAAAAACCATCAATAGCCATTTTTAGGCACTTTGCTGAAGTGTCGGTAACATGCACCAATCCAAGAAAACGTTCTACAACCTCTCCTTTGCCATTCAAAAATCTTAAAACCACAGAAATTTGTTCTTTCACTGAACAATCACATGCTTCATCAACCAAAAGAGCAAAACGCTTGTGTCCTAACTCATTCAATATGAGTTTTCTTGTTTCTGCTGCACAACTCTCAATAATTTCTTTCTGGATCATAGGAGACATCATTTGATTGTTTTTTCGAGCATTTGCTTGCATTATCTTCTCCGCATCAGCATTCTGCTTGCAATGCCAACCAATGAGGCCTAAAAAAGACCCTCGGTGCGTTGATTGTATAGATTCATTGTTATACCCGGGGATTTCGAATTAGTCGTTAGGTGCTAATTTAGAAATTAAGTAGTCGTTGGAGGTAAAACTCTCCAGATTAAGTCAATCATAGTGTATCATTATGTCTAGGGCCGTTTGTAATTGCATTATGTGTATATGGTTGTTATATAAAAATACAGTAGCAGTAGAAGGATTAAGTAATTGAACAAAAAAAGAAAGAGGAATTTTTTTTAAAAAAATAATAAACTAATTAAAAAAAGGGCGGCAATTTGAGATAATTAAAAAAAATATAATAGAACGTGAATGTGGGGGGCTAACTGCTCCCCCTAATTACGCATGGCTGGGTAATTTAAAAAGGGGCAAGGGGGAATCTGGAGGGGACTAAACAATAAAGAAAAAAAAATTTAAGAGAAAGAGAGGGCAGAAGGGTGGCTGGCGCAGAAAGGGGGAAAGGAAAGGAGAGGGAAGAAGAGAAAGTGGGAAGAGGAAAGAGAGAAGAAGGGAAGAAGAAGAGAAGTCAACAAGATTTACTCTAGTCGCGTAGTTTTGTCTGCAATCTAGGTAGGTTTCCTTTTTCCCCTCAAAATTGGTACAATTCAGGCATGCCTTAATGATATATTATGTGTTTTTGTTGTTTTAGTTGTTGGAAACTATAGCATGTTGTTGAATCTGTGAAAGGCTTATGCTTTTTAGTACTGTTGATGCGTATTATGGTTCTGTGTGTATTTGATTTGATGGTAGGGATGAATTTGATATCAAAATAGTATAATTTTTGCGCATGCGTTTTTGAGTCTGTGGAATGCTGTGCAGAAGTCTGTGTAATGCGTGCTCTGCGTCTATGTGATTTGATGTTAGGGATGAATTTGATATCAAAAGAATTTCTAGAATTTATTTTATTAATGTTGTTTAATTGATTAAAAATAGTATTAAGTATGGAAAATATAAGTAAATATCAGAAAATTATAAATAAATTCCAGAAATTATAAAATACTGAAATTAAATTATTTTCATTAAATTTCTGTGTAGCGGACCGATTGTTCACAGGTCTGACCCGTTTACTTAATATATATAAGATAAAATAAAATAAAATAATCTACTGAGCCGACAGTGGGCCGGACCGAATGGCCAACGGACCCGGCCCCAGTTGGCTGGCCCAATTAACTGCATAATAAAAAAAGGAAAAAATGAGTATGGCATGCCAGCTTTTAGAGGGCCGGACCTGCGCATGGGAGAGGAAGAGGCTGGACGGAAAAAAAATAATAATTATATAATTCTGAGTTTCTGGAAATTCTATCAAGGTTATTTAATTAATTTTAAATAGTAATAATTATAGGAAAAATATAAATAAAATCAAAAATATTATAAATAAATTCCAGAAATTATAGAATGCTAGGATTAAATTATTTTTACTAAAGTTCAGTAATTGTGATAATTTATTTAATTTGGATAATTAGTCAATAAATAGAAATAAATTAGGAAAAAGTGAGAAACAAATATAAAAAGTGCACAATAAATGTATACAAGCCATTAAAAAATAGGTTTAACGTCAAACAACATTAAATCGTTACTCGAATAATAAATGAACCTAGATTTGAGTGTCGGAGGATGGTGAGGATGGGCCAGGGGCCTCAGACAATCTTTAAATGAACCTAGATTTGAGTACCGGAGGATGGTGAGGATGGGCCAGGGGCCTCAGGCGATTGTGTTGTTTGCATTCATAGCACGTGCATTGCATTATAGCGGGTCATGATGTATGGGTCACGGGCACTCAGGATGGTGTACGGTGGCGCGGCCACGCACACTCAATATGGTGACTGTGGGTGGGTACGACCCACAGCCACTCAGTAGGACCCGGGTTCATGCATTGCATGGTGGAGATATCAGTATTCTGTGTGACATGAATTTGTTGCATGTGACATGCATAGTAGGACATGCATCACGATGTTGCGCATTCTTTATCTGGAGTGAATTACCTTTCCACATTCTTTCATATGCTTATGTGATACCATGTTATGTGCTATGTGTTATATCATTTTTGTATGCTCGTCTTGTACTGGTTGGAGGCATGTGCCTACTGGGTAATTTCTCATCACTCACCCCTACTCCCCACACCAGGTGAACACGAGGAAGCGTACGACTATGTCTTTGCTGAGGACGGGGCTGATACGGTAGTATGGGCAGACTGATGGTCGCACCAAGGATACGGAGAGACCCTGCGGCTGTCTGTCGTTATTTATTGGGATTACATCAGACGCTACCTTGTATTAAATGATAGGTTGTAGATGCCAGTACTTCTTCCAGAAGTCGGTACATTATTGTATTGAGGATTTCTTTTATCGTGAAACTTAACGTTATTGTATTTTGTTTCCGCGAGAAAATTTTCTACGTCATTTCTGACATGTAGGAGATTGACTCGATGCCTTGTATTCTCCTTAGCGAGATACGACGGGTGCACTGTTCCCGATATTAGGGCTCGGAAGTGGGGCGCTACAGGTGGTATCAGAGCCGAGGCTTCAGATCCGCCTCGGAAACGCAGGATTAACCAGCTCACTTAGACGTATGCTATGATCTCTTCCTAGAGATGACAAATATACCCCTATTAAATGAAGTAGACCTAGGTTATTATTGGGTTATGAGAGGTGTGTGCCGTTGGTGAGCTTTCTTTATTTAATTTTCGTTGAACCCCCGAACTTCGTATGAGCCTCATAAAGGCTCAAATCCATCGATCACTCCTGTCCAAATTCTCGTCCAGATTCGCATGAGATCCAGAAAAATACCGTTGTGTCGTGATAATCTGGCAAAGGAGGCAACGGTGGTTGCGGTAACGACTACCAGAATCAGGGGGCCATTCTCCAAGCATTGGCTGACACCCTAGCCACCACTTTGGCGTAATAGCGGCAGTAGCAGTTGAACCAGCGGCTTCCGCCGTTGCCACCACCAGGTCTGAGGTTTTACTACATAGAAATGCAGGACGTCCGGAATTCGATATTTAGAATGACCCTTCACCGGGGAGGCAGAGATATACGACATGGCCGCTAATAATCACAGGGCCGCCCGTGACGAAAGAACAGTCGCAGAGGAGTGCATGGCCACCGCTTCCACCATGTGCTCATTGTGGATGCCACACTCGAGTCAGTGTGGGAGAATTATGCAAGTATGAGTGCGACAACCGGAACGTTTACGAGTGAGGGCATGGAGCAGAGGCTGACGCCACCATCACAACGAAATCAGGAACAACATAAAGGGAAGCAAGGATCAGTGCCCAAATCCACGTGATGACTGATGCAGACGTCGGGGAGGCTGGCGACGTCATACTAGAGTCAACGCCAGTGACCAGGTATCAATGACTCATCATCAGTAGAGATGATGTCAGTCAAAGATAAATGATCAGAGTCGCGCAGCAGAATCGCGACTTGCTTAAGTCACGTAAGTTCAGAAGAGGGGACCTCAGTAGATCCGAAGAGGGTTAAGATTATCGCCGAGTAGCCCTGACTAACCAAGGTGACTGAAGTAAGGAATTGTCTTGGTTTGACCAGCTGCTATAGGAAAACTATTGAAGGTTTCTCGTCGATACTGGTGTCCTGAGCAGACAAAAGCAGAAGAAGGCGAAGTTTGAGTGGACCGGTGATCTCAGCAAAGTTTTGCCGAGCCAAAGGAAAGAAAAACTTAAACACAAGACTATAATACACAATTTAGCTAATTAACTATGTATACACACACAGATCAATATAACATACCTTAACTACATATTTCCACATATCAAACACATACTAGAACACCAACCATAGAAAATCCAACACAACTACACAAAGAAACATAACACCGTACAAAAAAAGGAGATATTACATAACATAATGAACTATGAATGTACAGCAACATAATTCAACAAATTAGATAGATATACCACATAAAAATCAGGTGGAAAAACACAACATAAGGCACGCCATACTCATACACGACACAAGCAAATACATAACCTACCATAACATATAAACAAAATAACTTAAGTCGTTAATAGTAAAGTAGCAGTCACGGCTGCAAAACCAATAGCTTGCCCCACCATCACATACCACCACTCCATGCCTGATAAAATTTACTAATTCAAGTATGACATGAACAATAAACACCACAAAAGTGCAAAAAAAAAATTAATTAACCACCCTATAAAAAAAAGGAAAAAAAAACTTACCAGTGTGTTGGAACGTGCTAACATAAAAATAAAATAATATGCATAAGACATACTAACTACTAAAATGTGTGCACCCTTACATCAATATGACTCTGTGAGCGGTACTGAACCAACCAACCTATTAAACCATATAATGTTATCACCACACAAAACACAAACAGTATAAGTGCGAAAGACAACTAATAAATGTTTATATACACATATACCTATACATACAAAGTGACTAACATGAAAATACGAAGTAGTAGATAAAAGCTCAGAATATATATAGAATACGATAACAACATAGGAGTAGCGAATATATAAAGTATATACGATAAGTCAGGATTATATGTAAACGTTAAGTTGTTAAGACAAAAATCAAACGACAACACTGAGTCTCTTACAACAACAAAGAAACATATAGATAATCAAAAATTTGTTACCACATTAATGATATCGCGTAAATAAGTCGATTTAAGAAAACATACAAATAGATACACTAAACAAAAGTAATCAAACGATGCTAAGCAAATATGCACAGGTATGCACACAACTATATCAACGACACCACGACATAACTAATACAACAAAACAATGATAAACATCATAATATATAACGACAACAAACAACACAATTACGAAGAATACAGTAACACAAATACTTTTCATACAAGACATGGGTTACGATATAGGCAGACATTTACACGTTTTTAAAACAAATCATTAACATACACAATTGAAGTAAAGCATGCTAATTACGAGTTAGGAACGACATAGCATTGCATGACAACATAGTAATAGATTAGAGTGTAAATAACTTAATAACATGACATATATATATATACACACACACACATATATATAAATAATATTATCATACTTGAACACCCAAATAAATTATATATCTAAATTTCATTAAAATCTATGCATGTATTCATTTCCTTCAGAATGATATATATAAAGACATTTATACAGCAATAAGACAAGCTAATACGGAAATATATAGTACGGGTAACAAAAAAAGAATTATTAACGACTAACATACGCACAAAAAGAGAGATCGCGATAAATAGAGACTAAAATGAACGCACAGAGCGTGTGTACCGCTTAAAACTCGACTAACAAATAATATAAACATAATACACTTGACAAACTGCATATAACGGTTGTGAATTCATGAGCTACATATGATACATATGTCATACATGCGTTTGACACAAGGATACACAACATAATATATATCTATACCAAATATTTTCAAACAACTTAACCATTAAAACGACAACACGTGTTAAAACTCGTGTATGCAGATATATATAGTGAACGGAGCTACGTTGAGCATTGCATTTCTTCTCCAACCCGATGGGCAGTCAGAGAGGACGATTCAGACTTTTAAGGACATGTTGAGGGCTTGCATACTGGACTTCAAAGGAAACTCGAATGGTATGATCAAGTTGATCAAGTTTGCCAACAACAACGACTACCATAATGCCACCGGCATGGCACCATTCGAGGCGCTCTATGGGCGAAAGTGTAGGTCTCTTGTCCATTGCGACGAAGTTGGAGAGCGTACTATTACCTTCCAGAACTGGTTGAGTGGACCAAGGATAAATTAAAGTTGATTCAGGAAAAGCTTAAGGTTGTCCAAAACAAAAGAAAAAGTAAGGCATAATCGAAAAGGGCGTCCCCTGGAGTTTACTGTCAGAGAAAAGGTTTATCTGGGAGTGTCACCTATGAAGGGTGTGACACGTTTTGGTTTGAGAGGTAAGCTGAGGCCGCGGTCCATTGGGCCTTATTAAATACTCGAAAAGATAGGTTTGCTAGCTTACCGCTTGGTGTTACCTCTGTCGCTGGCCCAAGTGCACAACGTATTCTATATTTCTCAGCTGAGAGGTACGTTTCTGATCCGAGTCATATATTAGATGCCTAGCCTCTGAGGATTAGACAGACGCGTCATATAAAGAGACCCCTGTCCGGATTATAGAACGTAAAGACCGGAAGTTGAGGAGAAGAATCATTCTGTATGTCAAGGTGCAATAGAGCAATCATAAGGAAAACGAAGCGACATGGGAGCTGGAGGAGCGAATGCATGAACGCTACCCCTACCTCTTCGATTAAGGTATGACAAGTTTCAAGGACGAAACTTCTTGTAAGGTGGGTAGGATGTTATACCCAGGGATTTCGAATTAGTCGTTAGGTGCTAATTTAGAAATTAAGTAGTCGTTGGAGGTAAAACTCTCCAAATTAAGTCAACTATAGTGTATCATTATGTCTAGGGGAGTTTGTAATTACATTATGTGTATATGGTTGTTATATAAAAATACAGCAGCAGTTGATTAAGTAATTGAAAAAAAAAAGAAAGAGGAATTTTTTTAAAAAAATAAACTAATTAAAAAAAGGGCGGCAGTTTAAGATAATTAAAAAAAATAAAAAAATATAATAGAACGTGAATGTGGGGGGCTAACTGCTCCCCCTAATTTCGCACGGCTGGGTAATTTAAAAAGGGGCAAGGGGGAATCTGGAGGGGACTAAACAATAAATAAAATTTTTTTTAAGAGAAATAGAGGGCAGAAGGGTGGCGCAGAAATGGGGAAAGGAAGGGAGAGGGAAGAAGAGAAAGTGGGAAAAGGAAAGATAGAAGAAGGGAAGAAGAAGAGAAGTCAACAAGATTTACTCTAGTCGCGTAGTTTTGTCAGCAAGCCAGGTAGGTTTCCTTTTCCTCCTCCAAATTGGTACAATTCAGGCATGCCTTAATGATATATTATGTGTTTTTGTTGTTTTAATTGTTGGAAACTATAGCATGTTGTCGAATCTGTGAAAGACTTATGCTTTTTAGTACTGTTGATGGATATTATGGTTCTGCGTGTATTTGATTTGATGGTAGGGATGAATTTGATATCAAAATAGTATAGTTTTTGCGTATGCGTTTTTGAGTCTGTGGAATGTTATGCAGAAGTCTGTGTGATGCGTGCTCTGCGTCTATATGATTTGATGTTAAAGATGAATTTGATATCAAAAGAATTTCTAGGATTTATTTTATTAATTTTGTTTAATTGATTAAAATTAGTATTAAGTATAGGAAAAATATAAGTAAATATCAGAAAATTATAAATAAATTCCGCAAATTTTAAAATACTGAAATTAAATTATTTTCATTAAATTTCTGTGTAGCGGGCCGATTGTGCACATGTCTGACTCGTTTACTTAATATATATAAGATAAAATAAAATAAAATAATCTACTGAGCTGACCGCAGGCCAGGCCAAATGGCCAACGGACCGGGCCCCAATTGGCTCGCCCAATTAACTGCATAATAAAAAAGGGAAAATGAGTATGGCAGGCCAGCTTTTAGCGGGCCGGACCTGCGCATCAGAGCAGAAGAGGCTGGCTTTACAGAAAAAAATAATAATTATTATATAATTCTGAGTTTCTGGAAATTCTATAAAGGTTATTTAATTAATTTTAAATAGTAATAATTATAGGAAAAATATAAATAAAATCAAAAAAATTATAAATAAATTTCAGAAATTATTGAATGCTAAGACTAAATTATTTTTACTAAAGTTCAGTAATTGTGATAATTTATTTAATTTGGATAATTAGGTAATAAATAGAAATAAATTAGGGAAAGTGAGGAACAAATATAGAAAATGCACAATAAATGTATACAAGCCATGAAAAAATAGGTTTAACATCAAACAATATTAAACCATTACTCGGATAATAAATGAACCTAGATTTGAGTGCCGGAAGATGGTGAGGATGGGCCAGGGGCCTCAGGCGATTGTGTTGTTTGCATTCATGGCACGTGCATTGCATTATGGCAGGTCATGACGTACGGGTCACGGGTGCTCAGGATGGTGTACGATGGTGGGGGCCACGCACACTCGGGATGGTGTACGGTGGTGGGGGCCATGCACACTCAGGATGGTGTACGTTGGCGCGGCCACGCACACTCAGTATGGTGACTGTGGGTGGGTACGACCCACAGCCACTCAGTAGGACCCAAGTTCATGCGTTGCATGGTGGAGATATCGGCATTCTGTGTGACATGACTTTATTGTGTGTGACATGCATAGTAGGACATGCATCACGATGTTGCGCATTCTTTATCTGGAGTGAATTACCTTTCTGCATTCTTTCATATGCTTATGTGATACCATGTTATGTGCTATGTGTTATATCATTTTTGTATGCTCGTCTTGTATTGGTTGGAGGCAGGTGCCTACTGGGTGATTTCTCGTCACTCACCCCTACTCCCCCCACCAGGTGAGCACAAGGAAGCGTACGACTATGTCTTTGCTGAGGACGGAGCTGATACGGTAGTATGGGCAGACTGATGGTCGCACCTAGGATACAGAGAGACCCTGCGACTGTTTGTCGTTATTTTATTGGGATTACATCAGACACTACCTTGTATTAAATGATAGGTTGTAGATGCCAGTACTTCTTCCAGAAGTCGGTACATTATTGTATTGAGGATTTCTTTTATCATGAAACTTAATGCTATTGTATTTCATTTCCGCGAGAAAATTTTCTACGTCATTTTAGACATGTAGGAGATTGACTCTGTTGTACCCCGTCGAAAAGTCATATAGTACTTGAAGACTCATATAAGTGAATTAATAAAGTGGCATCCCTCAAGAGTCTTTCACTAAGTTTCCTTAGTAATTCTTTTATGATAAGCAATATAATTATTCAAGCATGAGATATGGACCATGACCAATTCAAATTCACCCAAAGGGGCTTAAGAGAAATTTCGGCCACAAGGTTTAAAAAGGGCCTTAAAGGGGTTTTTCCCAAATTATAGGAGAGTTTAATCTTAAGGGCCTCCCTAAAATAAGCCCAAATGAAAATTAAGGAGTGTAAGTAGTGGGCAATCCTTCCCCCAATTCTTGGAGAATTTCGGCTCTAGCCCAAGAGAAATTAAGAATTTCCTAATGTTATTTTATTTTAAAACAAGAAAAGGGAAATAATTAAAAAGGGGGCAAATACCCACATGGCTTCTTATTAAACTCATTTGGAAAAGAATTAAGCATGGTAAAGCTTTTCCCCCAAGAGTCAAAACCCCCCCTATGGTTGACCAAGAAAATTACCGTGGTTACTTAATAATTACTATAAGGTTAAGAATGTAACACTAGTTGGGCAAAGTAACCTAGGTTACGCATAAAGTAACTATAGTTGGTATAAAGTAACTATAGTTGGCATAAAGTAACTATAGTTGGCATAAAGTAACTATAGTTGACATAAAGTAACTATAGTTGACATAAAGTAACTATGGTTGACCTAAAGTAACTATAGTTGAACTAAAGTAACCTTGATTGGACAAAAGTAACTAAGGCTAATTAGTAAACCAAGCTATGGTAAACTCCCTCTTCCCTCCACTAAACCCACGGCTACCTTCATGCCAAGGGAAGAAAATTTCTCCAAAAGAAATTTTAGAACACTCACTCTCAAGAAGTCACCATGGAGCAAGGAGACTTCCCTATTTTCTCCATTGTAGAGCACGGCTAGTTGAGCCAACAAAACCAAGATCTTCAAGACTCAAGAACTCATCTAGGTAAGTACATGCTAAGTGTTCTAATTGAATCCCATGTTTCAAAGAATGAAACTCATATGGGTATCTCTTGTCTTGCCCGAAAACGTGACACCAAGATGATCATTAGGAGAAGATTGGTCAAGCCACTAGGAGAAGCTAACATCTTGGTGGTTGAAATCCATTTCAAGCCCCATTCAAGTTTCATCTTGGTAAGGAAATCATATTCCCAATGAAGTTGTTTCTTTATTAAGATAGTAACTAATGTCATTCTTCTTTCTCCTCTCAAAAACCGTGGGCTATAAGTAAAGATGGAGGAAGACTTCACTCCATTTCAACCAAGGCTCATGCTAAGGAAGAGCTCTAAGGTTCAAAGAGGCAAGTATACTCTAGCCAATCTTGCCTTATTTGTGAAGTGCATGCTTGAATGACTAGTCATTTTTAGGCTATGAATCTTAGTTAAAGATGCTAAGTGCAAGATATGAAAACTAATTGTTTTAAGAAAAGTGATGGTATGAGCAATTGATTGGTTACATGAAAGTGTTGTGACTGTTTTTGATGTGATTCATGCATAGATTATTTATGGTTAAAAGCATGTTATGAGGCTTGAAAACATTATGTTGAAGTGTTTATTTGATGGTTATTTAGTCACTTTAAAGAATGAAGTTGCTTGGAAATGCTTGAACCATAAAAGTGACTAAGTGGTGAAATCACTGGAGCTGGACAGTTTTATGTGTCATGTTAAACAACCTGAAAATGAACCTTAGGAAGGTGCAAATTGGCTAATTTTTGGTATGGTGATATATTTGTATGTTTTTGAAATGTGTGAGTTGGAATTTCATTAAAAGGAGGTGTGGAGTGTCCATAATGGAATTTTTAGTAAGAGTCGGTCAAACAGAATTACTGGAGCTGGACAGATTTATGTTGCATGTTGTACGACCTGAAAATGAATCCTAGGAGTGTTCAAATGAGCTAATTTTTGGTATGATGATAGCCTTATATGTTTATGAAATGTGTGAGTTGGAATTTTAGTAAAAGGAGTTGTGGATTATTTTTAATAAAGTTCTTGGTAAAACTGCTCAAACAAAGTTGCTGGAACAGGACAGTTTGGAGTGGTAAGTTGTGTGGCTCGAAAATACAACTTAGGAATGTGAAAATGAGCTGATTTTTGGTATGATGATAGATTGATGTGTTTATGACATCTTTGAGTTGGAATTTTGGTAAAAGGATATGTGGTTTGGTCACAATTCATTTCGTGATATAACTGGTCATTCCAGTTTCTGCATATACCCAGTTTGGGAAAGTAATTAGATGGCCCCTTTAACTTTAATGGATTGCCTTGGAAATTTTATGGTAATTACTTAAGGCGTAGATGTACATGTTCATGTAAAGAAAACAGCATAAAACCACCATTTTGATGGTTAACAACTGAGTTGAAGTTAGTGGTACAAAACTGGAAAATAGGACAGTTTAATGTCTTAATTTGTAAGGCTTCGATCTTGATCATTTAGGCTTGAATGTGAATTTTAGCCTTATGAATGTTGTTCCTTGGTGAATTAGCTATGTTTTCCAGGTGATGGATCAAAATGAATAAGGTTTTATGACCCACAAAACTGAGGTAAGGCGGTACTGCCCTGCTGATTTCAGCAGTGCTCTTGATGATAGTATGATGTTTTGAGGTCGTTAGACATTTCGGAATGTTACGAAATTTTTATAGCATGTGGCTAAGCCTTCATTATGCATATGTATGGCATGGGTTTATGAATATGAGCACGAATTGATGAGCACAAGGCTGTATGAACAGAATATGAGTTTAAAAGACAAGTCCGTGCATGCATGTTACGATGTATGTGTTCACGAGTCGCATAGTGCATGTCATACATTGCATCATCGTCACTTACATGATTTACGGCATGATTTTATGTGAAAGAAAGATGACAAGCGTTTTCAAAAAGATGATTTTTGTTTTAAAAGAACGCTTCCCCACCGGTACCGTGTGTGAGTATGAACTTGGCCAGTAAGAACCCGCCAGATCCGGGTTAAGTGATCTGACAGTAGGGCGTTCGGCCCCGAAAAGAATAGACCCGACGAGTAGAAACAGTAGGCCGTTCAGGCCCAGAACGAATAGACCCGACGAGAAGAAGATGACGTTACCGTTCCGAATCCGGGAATAATAGATTCGAAGGGGAGACGTTACCGCCTCAGATCCGGGAAGATAGATCTGAACACTCTATTGTTTTATGATGATGATGATTTGAAAGAAGAGCATGAAAAGATCATATTCTCATTTTTATCATGATGCATCACACGTACATATGCATGCATGTTACATTCATTAAGTCATTGTGTAGTGACACATGATACTTAGACTAAGTTGTGATGACCTCGTAGACCCTAAGTATGACTTCCCTAAGTGATGACTCTTGTTATGTTATGAATTGATGCGAGGTACAGTCTTTTATTATTATGCTCTTTAAGTAACGATCTTGCTTAAGTTATGATCTTGATGCATTAAGTGTTGATCACAACGGCATGGGATGGAGGGTATTATGCGCTACTCTTGCACATTCATACACATTGCATATGGTCATGAGCATGATGTTGAGTCTATTTGCACTAGGCTGTGTTATTAATTTCTTCGTGACTAAGTTATGATTTTATTGCCTTAATGGCTATTGATTAAAGGGATGAGATGCTAGCCAAATGCTAGAGGTAATGTTACATAGGTTATGATCCTCCTATCTCTCGTTACCTAAGTTATGATTTCACTACTGTTGATACGTAAGCTATGATCTTATTCATGACATTTAGGTCAAGTTGTTATGAATTGGTAGCTCCTAGGTTATGATCTTTATTGAGTGATGACATTTTGTATGTCATGATCTTTATTGAATGATGATCCTTTCATAAGCTATGATCTCTGTTAAGTTTCAATCTCTGTTAAGATATGACCTTGGATATACCTTGTGTTGATTTCTTACGGGTGTTTAATGGAAGGTCAGGTATGTTCTAAACCGAATTTTGGGGGTTCAGTTCTTGTATATACTTTCCAGTTAATGCATGATTGTTTATGGTATACTTGCTGGTGACTTTGTCACTCACCCCCTATTTTTCCTCCCAGAGGATGCAGGAGATAAAGTAGAATGGATTGAGGACGAGCCTAGGGTTCCATACCCGTGAGTGCAGTAAAGGATGGATAGATTTAGGAGACCGGACTTGCCAGCTCTAAGGGATGACTGAATTATGTAATTGAGATGGAAAAACAATTGGCTTTTGTCACTTTCTGATACATTTGATGTGGGTTGTAAACTTGGAATGGTTGTGATGATGTAACTTGGGGGTGTCGCGTGGGGTAGGTGGGGGTGCTGGGGTGTTAAGGGTAATTTTTTATTTTTTTATCTTTTTTTCCTAATTTTTTGATTTTTAAAATATTTTTTAATTAATTTTTACAATTTTTTAGAATTTTTAATTTTTTTTTAAATCACTTTATTCAAAAATACAATTTTATTTTTTAATTAAAAAAGGGTGCCACGTGTCAACTTCTGGTTGGTCTGAGAAAGTCAACGCCTGGTCAACGGTTGGTCAACTGTCACCTGGCTACAAGTGAGACATTTCGGCAAAAGAGTTGTTGTTAAGTGAGTTTCATCAACGTTAGGCTGCTAACTGAGTAATGGGCCAAACCTTAGGCTAATAAGTGAGATTTTCTGAGACAAAGTAAAAGCTAAAATAACTAGTTAACATGTAATTCAACATTGCAAGAATCAATAGAATTGGGGAAAATATAGGCTGGTTAAGGAGAAACTAAACATGCTGCAAGTGAAGCTAAATCAAGGACGTCTGAAGATTTTTATAAGTGATTGGACACCAAAAAATGTGAAATAGATGTGTATAAAATTGATAGAGCAAGATAAATGAAGACAAGATATTCGACTCAAGTTAAATGTATTAAAGACGAAGATGATAGGAACTTAGTAGAGAAATGGAAATACAAGATAGATAGAGAAGATACTTTGAGAAACTTATTAATGAATCATTGAGAGATAAACTCGTATTGGGCGAGTTATGTAACTCCGAGGATGATAAAAACTTAATATATGGTAGGAGAATTTGATTGCTGGTGTTGGAGGGAGATCTAAAAATAATGAAAAATAGTAAAGCAAATGGACCTTGCGGTATTCTAATTGAGTCTTGCAAATACCTAGGGAAAGAATGTATTATGTGGAGCATGCATCTTTTTAACAAGATTGTTGAGAGTCGTAATATACCTCACTAGTGGAGGAAAATGACTTTAGTACCTTTGTATAAAAATAAATGAGATATAGAAGATTGTGCAAATTATAGAAGATTTAAGTTAATGACACACACAATGAAGCTTTGAGAATGATTGATTTAGAAAAGACTTTGTAAAGAGACTAGTGTGTCTACGATAAATTTGCATTTATGCTGGAAAAACCAACAATAGAGGATATTCATTTCTTGAAAAAATTAATATAGAGATATCGCCGAGAAGAAACGGGAATTGCATATAGTTTTATTAATTCGGAAAATACATATGATAAAGTCCTACAAGAGATCTTTAATAGAGTTATTGGAAATATAGATGTCAGAATAGCATATATAGAAATTATTAAAGACATATATAAGAACATAATCACGAGCATAAGGACATAATAATGACTAAGCCTAAAGCTCTCTATTACAATAGAATTACACCAAGTATCATCGTTAATTTCCATACTCCATTGCTTTATATATAGTTAAGCTCATTTGACACATTCAAGACAGGGTTTCAAAGAAAATGTTATTTGAAGATAACATTGCGCTAGTGGATAAGACTAGTGAAGGAGTAAATGCTAAGCTGAAATATCGACAAGAGACGCTAGAGGAAAAGAACTTCAAATTTAGTCGAAAAAAGGCATAGTATGCGAAATTTAATTTTAGCAACAAAAGAATGACCTTAGAACCTGGTGTGAAACTAGGAGACCAAGATGTTTACCTGAGCGAGAGTTTAGGTATTTAGAATCTATACTACAGAAAGATGAAGAAATTGACAAGGATGTGAATAACATGGTACAGGTGGGTGGTTAAAATGGAGAAGTGCCTCCAGATTTTCTTTGTGATATGAAAGTATCTTTAAAACTTAAAGGATAATTTCACATGGCGATAATAAGACTCATACAGGACGACATTAAAAATAAAATAAATTTATATTTTAAGATAGGATAATAAAGTCTTTTAATCAAGTCATGACGTATTGATTATTCGTGAGTATGGAGGTACACCAATTACTCTCTTGTCCTTCTGTTCTTATGTAAGAAACTTGAATGGCATAGAGTCAGTCTTTTAAGTTGGTCTATGGGTTTTTTTCTTCTTTTAGTTGTTTCACAGTGGACTTTGAAGATTACCTTTATCATTGATTTTATAAATTTTGTCCTTACTTTATACAAACATTAATTCTTTTATAGAATAAAAAGTAGGAAAGTTAAAAGGATGAGTCTCTAAAAAAAAGCATAAGTTAAATTTTTATTTGAAAATATGGCAAGAGATAATATTAATTCAAAATTACTGAAAAGAACACATTTGTCAGATCTATTTATTGAAAGGCCCCTTCTTATGAGTGATTTGTCAAATGGCTATGAATTTGCATGTCAAAGACCGACAGTTTATGACTCTCGATGGTTAATCAAAGAGTGTTACGTCGATTTGTCGGTTAAAAAACTTATCTGAAGTGTCGGTCTAATATCATGTAGTTAGTGGTTAGCGGCAGGCCAACAAAGATTAGGTCAAGAAATTCCAAAATCTGAGTATGATGTAAAAATATTGAAGATTCTGGTTCCACAAGTGCTGGCAAGCTTCATTTTCCAGAATATGGAACATATACAGCAATTCTAATAAACAAATAAAGGGGGGGGGGGGGGGGGGAATCTTTTTAACAGAAGTAGCAAAAAATGAATAGCACAAACGACATATTCTCAAGCCAAAAATTATTGTGGTTTATTGTGAAAAAAGGGAAAAAAGAAAAAAGAAAAAAAGTCTCGTGACATGCTAATTTATTTAAGTTATCGTAATCATTTGTCTCTCTCCTAAGCGAGCAGGCCAAAACGGATTCTCTTCAATATAGATGAGTTTGTAAGTCTACTCTTCCGGTCTTTTTCAGGTGAAAAGAAGTAAAAGATGACTGTTTTTTTACCTTCAACCAAAATAGTAAAGCATTGATATGTGCCGTAGATAGGGCTGTAAACGAGCCGAACGAGCCGAGCATTGCGTTGTTCAAGCTCTGTTCATTTAACTTAACGAACGAGCCGATCTTGTTCGTTTATTTAAACGAACATATTTACTTGTTCAAGCTTGGTTCGTTTAACTCAACGAACAACATTAACGAGCCGAACACCTTAAACGAACGGTGTCACTTACCGAGCTCGAACAGAAAAAGGTGTTCAAGTTCTGTTCATTAACCTTTTATCCGAGCCGAGCTCGAGCTCGAACTCGAACGAAACGAGCCGAACAACCGAACGGCTTGGTTCATTTACAGCCCCGTAGATTCCTATTCCTGTAAAGTATATTCCATATATGAAGCTGAATGCACAATATATAAAATGTAAAAGAAGAAATCTGAATACCAAGGTATTATATATATATATATATATATATATATATATATATATATATATATATATATATATATATTGATAAACCCAGAACCCAGCTGCTGAATACGACAAAACACCTTCCCGTTAGTCAACGTAAGTCAAGTTCGGTTCGCTCAAACTCTGATCAGTAAGGCTTGACTTAGAAACGTATCATCCCAGCAAACCTTGACTAGTCAACATTGGCCCACTCAATTCCACCCGAAGAGTTACTAGACACGATCACAAGGCCAAGACTTAGCTCTGCTCCAGCCTCAGATCAACTCGGCCAGGGGCCGAAGTCATGTCGATGGCCATCGTCTGGTCAGCTCAGAGTACATACAGAGAGTTTAGCCTAGTCTGATCAGCCTTTTCAGATCAGCTCGGCAAACCATCCGGCCACGATTGCCTCAGTGTTCTGGTTGAACTGCTCATGAAGTACTTCAGTCCGGCCACAGTATGCTTAGACAGAATCCTGCCACTCAGCAAGCTTGGCCTCCTAGCCTGACGCGTGGCCACACTTGGCCTTTATGCAGCCCGGAGCTGCCAGCAGCGCAGTTATTTATCTCCACATGTGTAGCGACCCGTCCTGAGCCCTAGTACTCGAAACGACTCACCCGCCATATTTCGCTAAGGAAGATATAAGGCGTCAAAATCAAAACGTATACACGTCAGCAGAAGTCAAAATTTAAAACCTCGAAATAATCATCATCATAAATATCAATGTCTAGGCAAATCTAAATCCGATACAAATATCAAACGTAGATATAACTAATTCTCTAAAGTACATAAATTTTGAATATCGAAAATCACTGTCTCAAACTAAACCTCAAAAGTCTCATCGGAAAATCATCGACCTCAATATCTCCACTCTTGGCCATCCTCGGTATGCTAACTCAATTACATATCTATCTACAAAATATGTTAAAGCGTAGTTTGAGCGACAAGTCGCTCAGTAAGTAATCCCACTATACTTACCATAGGATCATACACGGAGAAGCAAGTGAGATAAAAATACATAACCATATAAAATAATAACATGCTTCTGTTCGCAAGTAGATTTACAATTCTGCCCCTAACATCCAAAAGCAAATAGAACAAATAGATTCAACAAAGTACGCAACAAAGTCCGATCAAGTACGTAACAAAGTCCAATTAGAGTTAGTCCAAATCCAAAATCGATGATTCAGTTTTTCAAATATGGGATGTCAAAATGTCCAAAGTCAAAGGCCCAAATTTCCAAATGTTCAAAATTCTAAAGTTTCCAAATCCGATTTAGCTGGTCCAGTGTCCAAAATCCAAATCCGAGTATATCTCGGTCTAAATCCAAATATCAAAGCGTCCAAAATCCAAAACCCGGCTAAAACGGTCCAAAATAATGCAATGGCTATAGCACTTTTCTACAAATGACTTATACCGTAAGACTTATGAATTGGTCCCCCAATAGACTCCCTGAACATTCTAGGTAGTTACGTCTGTGTCGCCTTAATGGCGGCCAATATGTCCGTGCTCCCCTAACATTCTAGGTAGTTACGTCCAGGCGCTCCGTTTGTTTGAAACCAACCCGGCTTAACAATATATTTCAAGTGTAAAGGTGAATTTTCAAAAGTATGCAAATGCCATTTTTCAAAATCATTTTTCAAGTACCAAAGTTAGTCCAATTTACCAAAATGGACCAAAACGTCAAATTCGTCAAAATTATCAAAATGCCCTCCAAATACCAAATAATTCCAAAAAAAACATACCAAATATTCTAAAAATTCCAAAATACCGAAACCATCACTCCCAGCCGTGTATGTATATATATATATATATATATATATATATATATATATATATATATATATGCCCACGCTTATACATATACATATACACGTATATACGTACACGCTACTCCCTCGGTCTATTTTTTCAAAATCATTATCGATACACCAATTTATTTCCTATAAAATCATAACCTATGCCAAAAAGGCCAAAATATATTTTCTCCACTGCCATATACAAGTCTCGGATTTATATATACGATACAAAATTAGAATTACATATACATATAATTAAATACACGACTGTAATATACGAACTTATGAAAATTCCCTGACTTTAAAAATTATATAATTGTTTTGCCCACAAGTACTGAAGCCCGGATGAGATTAGAGGAGGCCCCATATAAGGCAAAATATGAGGCCTCTAATCACGCGATGCCACGTGTAAAAAAAGGTCCACTTTTTACTTTTTTCTTTTTTAAAAAAAGGCTCTTTTGTACACGTGGCGTCGCGTGATTGAAGACCTCATATTTTGCCTCATATGAGGCCTCATCTGATCTCATCCGACTGAAGCCGTGATGCATTTGTGCACTTTCGTCACTTTCCATATATATATATACACACACACACACACCAACATAGAATTTAATCCTCACATCCCATCAATTTCAGCCCATACCACCCTTAGAACCCTACTGGCCGAAATTAAAAAGCCCCCAAAAATTTCAAAAACATTCGGCTACACCACAGATTTTAAGAAACTTTTGCATGTGTATACAAAATTTACATACATATATATCCAATGTTATTATATATAAATATCACATCAATTTACGTATCAACTTTGCACATATTACATATAAGTATATTTTTTCAATTAACCACTAAATATTTTATTATTTTCTCAAACGATTAGCATGGCCGGTGCAGGACATTGTGGGTGTCCTCAAATAGGACTTAAGAATTTTCCAAATTGATTCCTTCCATATATGTTATTTTCCCGCAAAGAATCTTCCATGTAATTTGATTGTCCATCTCTTAACTTGTCTAATGAGATTACGATATATATGTATATTGACGTTTTACGAAAATATTACTATAAACTCGTTAGTCAATTACAAAATCAATAGAAAATGAAATGTAATATATTTGATTATTTCCCATATTCCCATTAAGTTATACATCTCACAAAATAAACAATTATTACTATATTTGTCTCAAAAATATTATCTAAGAGTCTAATATAAATTAGACTATGTTAAACCTAGCACCAAGTTACAAATACTAGTTAATCTATACCTGTATATGAGTGACGAGGCTGAACTTTAAACTTTTTAGTGTTGAATGAAACAGGAAATTTCTTTTTTTTATTTAAATATATTGATAGTTAAGTTACGACGTCCATGCCAGAAGACAAAATTAACGTATATAGGAACAACATGGTCTCCCTGATCTAATTTAATTAAGACCTCATCAACGATATTATAGAAAATCGGTCAAGGTATATATATTTGGCCCACAACAATACATATATATATTCATCCAACTATGCAAACAAACTTATATATGCATGATCCAATGTTATTACCAACGTAAACGTACAGAATTTTCGCAAAACATATCAAGTATAGAGAGGTTACTTATATATCTCAATATACTAAACCGTACAATTGTATTAAGGCTTGTTGGAGGCGGTAACTAATTCCTCCGTTCACCTATTGCACCCAGCCGAATGATTAGAAGGAGAAAAAAATATGAAAGTTGATGTTGTTACTCCTGGCGGCAGGAGTGGCCTGAAGATACTAAAACAAATGGCTTATGAAATTTGTGGGTGCATGAAAAAAAGGATGGCCGGCCGTTATATACAAATATATTAGGTTTTTGTTTAGGATAATTTCAATAGCATAGATAGGTTTTAGTTAATTTTCAATTATGAATAGGTTTTCTATAAGAATTCTATCCTATTTTCAAATCCTATTTAGTTTAGGATATTGTCATAATTTATATTATTTCTTTTATTTCTTTGAATTTACAGTTTTTTTCCTTTTTTCTATTTTCTTTTTTTCCCTGATGGGCACGGATGTAACAACATGTCAACCACGCAGAGGAGAGTTGCCAGCCCGCAGCCACCTGTTTCCGCGTGGCAGCCATGCAACAAGAACTATCGCCAGGGTAGCGAGATGTCATCACCATTTTTTTCTGGTCATTCAGCCTTCAACTTCAACAGCTATAAATAAGTGCTTCTCCAGCTAAAGTCAACCAAGTCCACTTCTACGCTCTTAAGCTCAATTAAACTCCAAGCTCTGCAAGAACGATTTAAGCTCGGCCAGAACATGGTCCGAGCCAATTCATACTAAACCGTCACTCTCTCAAAAGAGAGCCTTAAACAGGTTACTCTAACCTCAATTTCCAATATTCTCACATACATTTATGTCCATAACTAACTTGAGCGTCGGAGGGTTTTTCGCAGGACATTAGCCCTGGGCCTTTAACGTTGTTTTTTCCTCTCAGGTTCCAGAAACGGACCCAAACAAGACACTAACGGTATACCACAAGGATTACCTCTGATCCACCTGGTGAGGATCCGCCTCGTCATATATATTGTTACAATGCTGAATAAGAAGAATAGAAACGGCAATTTCATCCAACATTATCTGATCCAATCCGTTTCGCACGATTGGATTTGGATATGAGATAATTTTGGATGTAAAATTTTAGAGCTTCTAACGAGTCTATTCTGATTTGGATTTGAAATGAAAATTCTTATATAACCCGTCATGTTTTCTTAATGTATCTACATGCAGATGGAGAGAAACACACATATACAAACACTCAAACATATATACACACTCATAAATATTAGAGACAGTATTGGGAAGAAAGAAGCTTTCATTCACACTTTTCGTTCTTCAACCCTGTACAATTTTATAGTACAATTCTAAGCATGTAAAAGGAAATAAATTAATCGATAATAAATTCCTATGTATATATGGCAGGTGTATAATTTAATTCCTATTCATATATGGTAAGTGTATATATGGTAAGTGTATAGTTTGATTCCATCTTCCTTAATACTCCTTCTCAAGTTGGGCAGTAGGATCATCAACTCCCAATTTGACCAAAGTAGAATCAAATATCTTTCCAACCACTGCCTTGGTGAGTATGTCAGCCAGTTGATCTTCCAAACGTATATGGGGAAGTGTAATTATCTCAGCGTCTAACTTTTCTTTTATGAAATACTGATCTACCTCAATGTGATTGGTCCGATCATGCTGCACCGGATTCTCTGAAATACTTATAGCAGATGTATTATCACTTAGAAAACGAGCAGGCGCCTCCACTAGAACACCCAAATCCTGCATCAGTTTCTGAATCCACAGAACCTCCATAACTACCTTTGCAATACCCCTGAATTAAGCTTCGACACTAGACAAGGCGACCATTTTCTGCTTCTTACTCCTCCATGTCACAAAGATGCCTCCTACACACGCGAAGTACCCTGATGTCGAACGCCGGTCATTTGGGTTCGCCTGTCCAATCTGCATCAGTAAAGACTTCAATATTAAGGTGGCCATTATTTCTGAATAAGATCCCATGCCCCGGAGTTTTCTTCAAGTATCGCAAGATTTTCATGACTGTGTCCAAATGATGTGTTTGGGGTCGATGCATAAATTGGCTTATTACTCCAACAGCATAGGCAATGTCCGGCCGCGTGTGTGCTAGGTAGAACAATTTCCCAACAAGTCATTGGTACATCTCACGGTCCATATACTCTACTCCCTCAGTGAACTAAAGTTTATGATTCATAGTCATGGGCACATCACCGGGCTTACACTCCAACATTCCTACCTCTGCAAAGAGGTCCAGGATGTATTTCCTCTGGGAGATAAATATACCAGTCGATGAACAAAGCACTTCGATACCCAAAAAATACTTCAGCCCGCCCAAGTCCTTCGTTTCAATTGACTGAAGAGATGATGTCGCAGGCGGGCTATCTCTTCAACATCACTGCCAGTAATAATCATGTCGTCGACATAAATCAGAAGGCACGTAGTTAAATCACCCCGTCTCTTCATAAATAAAGTGTGATCCCCGTTACTTTGACAGAAGCCAATCTGTTTCATAGCACTAGTGAACCTCCCAAACCAAGCATGCGGGGACTGCTAGAGCCTGCACAGAGACTTCCGCAGTCGACAAGCTTCTCTTAGTAAAAACTCACTTGAAAAACCTGGAGGTGGATCCATATATACTTCCTCCTTCATATCCCCATGAAGGAGTGCATTCTTGACATCATATTGATGGAGAGGCCATCCTTTGGTAGCAGCAATCAAGAATACCACCCGAACAGTGTCAATCTTTCCGATGGATGAGAAAGTCTCTGAGTAATCTATCCCATAAGTCTGAGTGTAACCCTTGGCCACAAGTCTTGCTTTATACCGCATTATGGTGCCATCAGCCTTATATTTGATGGTGAATACCCATTTACACCCAACAGGTCTTTTTTCTTTGGGGAGGGTACACTTATCCTATGTTCCACACTTTCTGAGAGCTTCCATTTCAACCTCCATAGCCTTTTCCCGCTCGGGACTCTTTCGGGCTTCTTCTGCTGATCTAGGAATTACTTCGGAACATAGAGTGGAGAAGAAAGCTCTAGCACAATCAGCCACGCTCTCCCTTTTTGGATTTACTCGGTATCTAGCATTTCTGGGCATCATTTCTGGGGAGTAATGGGCTGGTGGTACCCCTCGTGAATGCATGGGGGGTAAGATACGTCTTTCTTGCTCTCCTAAAATATTAGTATAGTCCATAGTATGTGTATCACTAACAGGGGGATTAGGATGTTCAGATAGTAATGGAGGTGACTCTTCAAGAATTTCTTCAGTATCATTTACCTCGTGAGGTTCATTTACCTGAGAAATATTATTGACAGGTGGCTCCGGAGAGGAATTTGCACCTTGTGGAGAGGCAGTGCAGTCGGCGTCACCTACTGATCATGTTGGAACAATCGACAGCCTGCTTAAGCTGTGTAACCAGTCTAGGTCATCACCCTTAGTCTCCCCATGAGACCTAGAATGATAGTAGTAATTATGTTCCAAGAATGTGCAATCAAGGGTCACATAGAGGTTTTTTGTGGGAGGATGGTAGCAACGGGGGCCTTTTTGGTTAGAGGCATACCTTAGGAACACACATTTAAGAGCAGTGGCATCAAGTTTAGTGCGATTGTGTTTGGAAATATGTACATAAACAGAAGACCCCAAACACTCTGGGATCCAGATTCATAGTGGAAGGTAGGTCCGTGTGAAGAGACAAGATGTGTAAGGGTGTTTTATGATCAAGGATTATGGTAGGGAGCCTGTTTTGTAGGTATATGGCCGTTGCAATAGCTTTAGGCCATAGATATTTAGGAGTACCAGATTCAATCATCATAGATCTTGCCATGGCAAGTAAGGTTCTGTTTTTCCGTTCCGCAACACCATTTTGCTGTGGCGTGTCAACACAAGTAGTCTGATAGAGTTGACCATGATTTTTTAGGAGTTGTCGGAGCCCCCTGTCAACATATTCCCCGCTGTTATCTAAACAGAGAATCTTAATCTGGGAGGAGAACTGTGTTTGGACCATTAAAGAAAAATCCGCAAAGACCTGATATACCTCAGATTTCTGTTTCAAGAAGTAGATCATTGCTACATGAGTATGATCATCAATAAAAGACACAAAGTATGAAAAACCATGAATACCAATAACCAGGACTGGGCCCCACACATCGGAGTGCACTATGTCAAATATTTTTGGAGCACGGGTATTATTATATGGGTACAAGGTACGAGTATGTTTAGCCTGAATACATGTTTCACAAGACAAGGGCATTTTATTTGAATGAAATAACTGTGGAAATAAATGTCTTAAGTAGCCAAAGGATACGTGACATAGGCGACGGTGCCACAACCAAAGTTGTTGGTTCGTCCCGGTGACTAGATTAGACCGGTCCTTTTGCGCCACCAGATCCACGTAGTACAGTCTGCCTCTTTCAGTACCACCGCCAATAATCTTTCTCAAGCAAATGTCCTGCACAAGGCAATAGGAGGTAAACATCAGTACCACGCAATTTAATTGTTTTGTAAGTTGAGTTACAAACAATAGTTTAGTAGAAACGGAGGATACATAGAGGCACTTTTGTAGCTTAATGTTAGGATTAAAGGTGATAGGGCCATTGCCTTCAACAGGCATAAGTTGTCTATTGGCTGTTTCGATGTGGGTTTTAGTCGGGGTGATAGAATGATCAAGGTAATGTGGGTCATTAGTAATGAAGTCGGTCGCACCGCAGTTAATGATCCACGGTCGTGTGGAAATAGGACTAAAAGTGCTTTGGGTATGGAAGGCTTGGGCTAGGGGCATTTATGGAACATGGGGTGCTTTCCTGCATTAATACACAAATTAGGGACCACATTTAATAATTTTAGAAAATCAGAGGGTCCAGATTGTAATTTGGGTTGAGGATAAATATCCTCAACCTTACCTGATTTCTCGTTGTCCCCAAATGCTCCTGCCACCACTCCTTCGTCCGCCTCCACGAGAACTCCCCCTTGTGCCGCCTTTGGTTGGTTGCCCGCTTCCTCTACAGTGCCCATGGCAGCCATCCCTCTGGCCTGCACCCTCTTCCCCTCATACCACTCTGGGTATCTGATAAGTTGAAAACATCGGTCACGGGTGTGACCTTTTTTCTTACAGTGATTGCACCGGAGATTGCTCTTGTATTCCTCCTTTTCTGATGAACCAGGTATGTAATTTGTCTTGTGCTGGGTCTGCTGGGTGCTGGTCGGCGAACTCCTGCCACCACGAGGGCCACCAGTGCCGCAGCCTCGACCCTTGCCTGCTACTTTTAACCCAACCCCAAGGCTGCCTCGACTGAGGGGACGTGAGGGGTCGTTTGATGTTCAAGGATTTTCTGTTGGGTTTCCTCCCTCCAAAGTACGCTGTAGGCGGCTTCAACTGAGGGTAGGGGGTCCTATTTCAGTATATCCTTACAGACCCCTTCAAATCTACTATCTACAACCATGAGGAGTTGGTAGAGTCTGTATTCTTGAATTTATTTGTTGTGGGTGGCAATGTCTGTTGGGCAAGTTTGGGTTTGGCTTTCGTTCATTGATTGTCATCCAGATCTGCTGAAATTTGGTCCATAACCAGTCCAAAGTGCCTGTGCCCTGACGGATTGAGCAGGCCCTTTGGTGGATATTGAAAATCTAAAGTGAGTCACTTCCACTGCCATAAGTGATTGCAATCCCGTCCCACAAGGCTTTGGCCGTTGGGTATCGGGTGAAATTTCTGACAAGTGCCGTATCAATGTTCTGGATAATCCATGTGACCACCAATTGGTCTTCTTGGTGCCACCATGGATATTCTAGGTCATTCGGTAGAGGGGTCGAGGATCCCCCATAAGGTGGGCGCTCCTCCCCTACCTCCGATGGATTTCTGTACAACACTGGATCATAAGGCATAATTTTCACTGGTGAGTTTAATCCCTAGGATGAGATTGTCCGAGATTGGTGGTGCAGGTGGCGGTGGAGTCGTGACAACCGGCTGAGGGACCAGACTTGTCCGGAATAATTCCATAAACTTCATGAATTCGTCAGAAAATTGTGGTTTGGTGTCGAAAGTATTGGAGCCTGATGGATATGTCATTGTGACTATGATGATCAAACAGCTGAGTCACAAAAGAAACGAATCAGTCTTTGTTTGATTTAAAGACGATTCGATAACAACAATAGGTATTTTATGCTTTTTCTGGTTTAGATGGTTGGAGAAAGGGCATAGAACGATAATAAATCCGATTCTGAGTCTTTGGATTAACAAAGCTCTGATACCAAGATAAATATTAGAGACAAATATTGGGAAGAAAGAAGCTTTCATTCACACTTTTCATTCTTCAACCCTGTACAATTTTATAGTACAATTCTAAGCATGTAAAAGGAAATGAATTAATCAATAATAAATTTCTATGTATATATGGCAGGTGTATTAATTTATTCCTATTCATATATGGTAAGTGTATATATGGTAAGTGTATAATTTGATTCCATCTTCCTTAACACACACACCCCTGCAAATAGAAAAACACATATACACAAATACTCACACAATATACATATGTGTGTGTGGGGAGGGATAAACAAGATGAGGCAGGGCGGACGTTCTGATCTAAGAGCGAGACAGATTAGACAGTTTTAGGAACGAGACATGTAAAGTTTTAGCATCTCTAAGAAGACAAAGAGTCCACTCTTATTCTTATATAGTTTGAATATTTGGTTCTATGAGACTCGTGCTTTTCTCTGTTTCCTTTTTTTTTGTTTGATTTACTTAATTACTCTTTTTGTTATTAAATATTTTCTTACTTTCTATTTTTTTTATAAATATTCTCATCTTTTTAAAAACAAAAATAAATTAATAATCAAAATTTTCATCCTATCTTTTTAATTATTTATATTATTTTTTAGTTTACTTTATTTGACTAATTAGTAGAATAAAAATAATTGTCAAAATTGTTTGAGTTGATAAAATTACTATATTTAATTCCAACTACGAAAATATTTTTGAGATGGTTATAGTTGTCATTTTCAGTCAATTAAGAGCCTATCGATTTGAACTATTCTATCGCAGAGTATGTTTGAAAATCCGATCAAACTAAGCTTATAACAATCTTTTCTCTTACATCCATTTATTATTTAAAGGAAAATATATAAATATAAATATAAGACAATGGTTATCTAAGATATTATTTGGTTAGTATAAGTAAATAAAGGATAAAATCAAATCTTAACTGATTAAATTTAAATGCGCATTCCCTTTATCCATCAGGATACGTAATTAACTATTTATTGTACACAAAACCCTAACTCCAACCCCTATCAAAACACATTCGTCCCCGCCAGGAGAAGAGAAACAGAGAAAATTTTCTTTCAGCCAACCCTAGGATTTGATCAGATGTGTAGTTTAATACGCATACATATAATACACTCTCTGTACTCGTTATGATTGTGTGGACATTATATGTATGTTTTTATATAAACTTGAGGATATTGTATATGTATAAGTGATTGCATAAATGAGTGGGTATATATGTATGTAGGTCGTGTGTTTTGTATATATGTATATAAAAACACAAAATTTTGTATTTATGAAATAAAAGCCGAAATTATATTAGTGTGCCGTTTACACAGGTTCGGCCTAACGTATATTTATGTGTAAGATTTTTGTATACTTTTCATATGTATATAATTTACAAAGATCTAGACATGTCGACATGAGACACTAGATAAAGATCTAGTCATGAAACATGAATTACTCTTGACTTTTACACTTTAGAGTTTCAATACTCCTGCAAATAATGACATCAAAGACCAAATTAACATAAACATATAGGTACATGAAAAAAATAAAGATAAAATAAAATTAATTTTAACTTAGTTCAAGCAACAATGATTTTTTTATAAACATTACACATGTAAACTCAGTAATTAGGGTCCAAAAAACATGTTCCTAAAATTTATCATGTAATTTTGGCATCAGATCTTTTCCACATGCAGTGTTGACACGTCATCTCCAAATAAAAATAAACCTACGTGTTTTTATTAAAAACAATACACACCATAAGATGCAATATGAATGTAAAATCATATCATTTCATACCTTTTGGTGTATTTCATTTATTATAAAAACGTAAGTTTACATTCGTAAAAAAATTGGAGAAAAAGAACTCCAATAAGTTTTCAATTGAATTTTGATGAGGTTTGTGAGTGTTACACCCCGTTTTAAAAAAAAGAATACAAATGGATTGTTAGTGCAAATGTGTGTGCAAAGGTTGTGTATCAAAAATAATAATAAAATATAAATTGTGTGTCGGGTAGGATAGAAAAAGGAAAAAAAAAACCTATTAAATCCTATTTATTTTCCATTAATCCTCTTATCTTCCATTAACCCCATTATTTTCCATAACCCCCAACCATTACACTCATTAATCCCTATATTCCATTAACTCTTACTTAAACACCCTCAATTCATTTCCCTTCCACCCCAAACTTGTTGCATCCGGCCAAAAGAAAAGAGGAAGAAATTGAGAGTGCTGTGAGGAGAAGCTGAGAGAAAGCAACTGAGAGGGAGTGGAAAAAAAAATAGAGAAGAAAAAGAAAAAAAAAGAATAAGAAGGCTTTGTCCGATCCAACCCCGATTTCAACTACCGTATAGTATAATCCAAGTAAGGTAAGTAATCTTGGTATATTTACTATGAATTTTGTAAAAACTTGAGCATATGTTTTTATATTAAATTCTGATCATGTATTAGTATGTGTGCTTGTATAGATGATTGATTATATGGATATATATATATTTGTTGTGTGTATGCCGATGTGTATATGGATATATACGCTAAGCCGAAATCTTGTTTTATTATGCGTGACCCGATTATTTGTCTAATTATATATAATGATTAAATTTTCGTGGTTGTATAATAAACAGTCAGCCGAATTGTTTTTTTTTACATAATTACACAATTCTAAATAGACATTGTTAGAAAACAATTAGACAGTGGCTGATGTGGGAAACACGCCAGCAAAGTCACAGTAAACTTTTGCTATATTTCAAGTTTCAACTATAGTGGGGGGATTATTTCAGGGCTTCAGAAAGCCTAAATATTTGCTTTATGCTATGCATGCATGTGTGGTATTTATAACGTATTTATATGTAAATTGTTTGTTATTTGCTATATACATATGTTGGTGTGCGTGTGCGTTGTGTTCAATTTTGGGATTTTGAATGTCACAGGCCACTGTCCATTAATGGACAGTGGCTAAACTTTTGTTTTTTTTATATTTTAAATATAGAGGGGTCATTGTTAAATTTATATAAAATGTAACATCGAAATGTTTATTTTAATGAAAAAAATAATTAATTGACAGAATTTTCTTATTATTTATATTTACATCGTACTTCCAAAAAGTAATGTAAATTTCTGTTATCGGTTTGTTTTGTTAAAGTAAAAGATTTGATATATACTGTTTAACATTATTATATTTTACAAACATTAATAATTTCATTTAGCTCATTTAGATTATAATCGTAAATTTCTTTGTATTATGAAATGTGTAATATTAGTTCATTAATACGGGTCTTCATTGTAAATCATTGTGACGTGTTTTTTTTATAAGAATGATATTAAATATACCATTCTAAACGTATATCTTAAACCAATTCTTCTCACTTACATATGCAGTAATGTTATTTTCTAACTTTTACTACAAATGCTAATGTTCGTATTCCGCTATCTTTAGAACGTACACGTACGTACGTATATATGCGCATGTATGGGCGTGAGCATATATACGTATATATGTACACAACTGAGAGTGTGTTGTTGGGCTTTTTGCTAATTTCGGAAAGTAATTGGACTATTGTTTGGTTTATTTGAGTTTAATCTTTTTCGGCAATTTTGACAAATTTGACATTTTGGCCATTTGATAATTCGAACATGCAGAAGCAGAGACTTTTATGGTTATATTACGATAGCCATCTTCACGTTCGAGCATAGAATAAGAAAGCTAAGTAACTGATTCAAAGGTAAGTGGTCTATCTGTACTCGTTATACTGTCATGCATCAGAGGTAAGTGATCTATTTGTGCTCGTTATATTGTCATGCATTAGCGGTAAATGGTCTATCTATGCAATAACATTTATTATGCATTAGTGTACCGTTCGTCGTATATATATATATATATATATGGATGTGTGCGGGTATACATGCACGTATTTATGCACGTGTATGGGCGCGGGTATATATAGGAGCATGTATACACCAGATTGTGTGTGAAGCATTCATGGCACGTGCATTGCATTGCATCCCTTCAGGGCGCTGACTCCACGTTACGGAGCGTGTGTTCGCTGACTCCACGTTACGGAGCGTGTGTTCGCTGACTCCACGTTACGGAGCGTGTGTTCGCTGACTCCACGTTACGGAGCGTGTGGCCCTATGAGGCGTGTGGTCCTACGAGATGTGTGGCCCTATGAGGCGTGTGGTCCTACGGGACGTGTGGCCCTATGAGGCGTGTGGCCCGACGGGGCGTGTGGCCTGACGAGGCGTGTGGTAGGATCACCTCGAGGTTCATGCATTGCACGGTAGAGATATGAGCATCGTGTGTGACATGACTTATGTTGCGTGTGACACGTAGAGAAGGCATGCATCACGAAGTTGCGCATTATTATGTGGAGTGGCTTACTTTCCGCTGTTTATTAACTCGATTGACATGTATGTTGATTTGTAAATATTATTTGTAATTGTCTCCATATGTATGATTTTGGGTATAGATAGGTTACTTACTGAGCCCGTTGATTTGGCTCACACCACCACTCACCAGTTTTGCAGGTGGGAGAAGTTGAGTATGCTTACACAGGAGTTAGTATACCGTGAAGATCGAGACGGGAGATTTCGAGACTAAGGATATTCAGACGAGACTTTTGAGAGTTGGTTGAAACAGTTGTTTCGATATTCGAGGTTTATGTTTTTTTGAGATTAGTGTTTACATACATTTGACTAATGTATTGATTTAGAAATTCTTAGATATTGTATTAATGATGAAGATTATTTTTATCGAGGATTCTTAGTTATGACTTCCGCTGACATCGATTTACGTTATTGTGATGACGTATAATTGAAGTGTATCGACGCCTTGTATTCTCCTTAGTGAGATACGGCGGGTGAGTCGTTTCGAGTACTAGGGCTCGGGATGGGTCGCTACAGTTGGTATCAGAGCATGACTATTGATCCACGACGGAAGCATCGATTTAGGCTATGATCTTAGAAATTAAGTTACGATTTTACCTCTAAGTCACGATCGTAGGCCTAAGTGATGAATTAGATTAAGAGTGATCTTAGATATAAGTAACGATTTTTTTTTAGTCATAAGCAATGATATATATTAAGCATGTTAGTGGAAATAAGACGTGACCTTAGAAGTTAAGTGATGACCTTGCCCATAAGTTACGGTTTTATACTTAAGGAATGATGATACTAAATATCGACACTAGAAATTAAGGACTGATTTGCTCATTAGGCGATGGTTTGAACATAAGTACTGATCTTAGTCATAGCTATGATTATATTCTATGTATTGAAGTTAGAAATAAGTAACGATTTTAGACGTGAGAAATGATGATACCAAGTATAAATTCTAGAAATAAGTCATGACATTAGACCTAATTGATGATCGAATAAGAGATATGCCTACGTATATCTAGGGCACCCCATTGACTTTGAATTATTTGTCTTACCTAAGTATTGATTATAACCATTTGTATTATTCCTTAGATCCGACCTCTACAAACCTAGTACCATTATGATAAATGGAGCGGGTTCATGCCCTACATTTGACAGTAGTGTCGGAACGTGACTAGGTCTAAGTGGGATCGTAGTTCCTTAGAGATGATTTATAGTCAAATGAATTAACAAGAAAAGGATTCACTAGCGTTATGATAAGTAGAATTTAGCAAAGAATATCGTACAAAAGGGGATTGTAGTTATGATTAAGATGTTGAATTTTAGGGTTATCAAAATAAGCCAAAGATATTAATCCAAGTAGGGATATTGATTGATAGTAACAAGTGAACATTACTAAATAAGTACAGTGGAATAACAAAGTATTAGGTGTTGATCTTAGGAACATGTAAATACTGATGCATCGAGTAGGATTCAATGGAGATAGAGTTAGCGTGAACAGGTAGTGAGTGCTTTTCAGGTGAGATTTAACAAAATTAGAATTAGCGGTTAAAATAACCAAGGGAAGAAGTACATTGGATCAGTGTGGCGAGGAAGCATGATGGATTAGAATACCCTAAGTCGATCAATAGTTAGTGCGCGATACTAGGATTGGACAACTTAAATTAGAGATTTATAAGAAACAATATATAAGTGGATTTTTTTTTCACTGACACTATGGGTGACTCAGAAAAATTACGAAGTATTGGACTATTATTTTTCAAGTAGTTAAATGTTTGCGTATAAGCACGTACACAAAGGCATATTTTATATTCCAAAGGTATTTCAAAGGTTTTTCTTCTAAATATTTCAACTACTTCGCTATTCTTTATAGTCTATTACTTTACAAAGCTATATTCTTTTCCGAATTCATAAAGCAACCCAATGAAATTTCGACTACCCCTGACAAAACTGATATGTTTTAAAATAATGATGTTATCGAAAAACGATATATTTATATATCTCTTATATTTCTTTAACTTTTGTTTAGCTATATTCATTTTGCTAAAATAATTTTATTTGACAACTATTGATATTACAATCATTTTACGCATTAAAAGCTTTTGAAGTTATTTATCTGCCTGCGATGAACTTATTTAATTTTGTGAAGCACAAACGGTTTCAAAATACATATACTTCTTTTTGAAAAAGAGTGGTACCCTAATCAAAATTGTTTTATAAAACTTTAAATTTGCTAAATTTTTGATCGTTGTATTTTGCGAAACAAAACTTAGCCTTCAAAACATATATTTCTCTGGAAAGAATATACATCGCTTTCAAATCATTTTGTAAAAAAAAAGAAATGTTACAATTGTGGTGTCTCAATTGTTTCAAATCGGTTTTAACCGTAACACTTTCGCGAACAATTTATATGATTGTTTTATAAATTGTCATTTGAGTCACTGCTTTGCGAAAACAAATATATATAACACTTTGATTATTGTGTTTACAAAAAAATTATAAGGTATATTATTTTAAACAGTTAAAGTTATATTCCGGTTATAGCTACGTAAGTTACTCTTCATTAAATTGAAAAAAAAATATGTCCATGCACATACTTCGTATACTAGAGTTGATGATGATATCTCCGAAAAAGTAAGGGCATGATCATAGAACTAGTTCATAGGTATAAGAATTGATTTCGAGAATTTGATGATAAGGGAGAGTGGTGGTTAACGTTATTGGAAGACTCGATGGATGTTTCGGACGGTCTTGTAACAAGGAGATGAATTATATAATGAAATAAGAATGGGGAATTGTGAATTACGTGTGTATAAGTGGAAAGATACACGTCAAGTGGTATAAGTGGAGGTTATAAGTTGTAATTATAGAGAGTTAACTAAAGATTATAGTACACAAAAGAATTGATTTTGGTAGCTGCTGATGACTGAAGATATAAGTACGTTATAGACCGACGACCGGGTGGAAGAACTCTTAGTATGATGACAAACCCCTAAGCTTGATTTTAAAATTATAAGAGAGTAGTTTATGATCTTAAATAAGCGGAGAACAATGGAATTAGAAATTACTTTGTAAATATACATGAAATGATTTTGAGGCCTTAGCCTACGATAAGGAAGTGAAATGGTTAATGTATCACAATATTCAATGGATATTTAGGTTGGTCATTATCTGAGTAAATGATTAAGTCGAACCATATTAAGTCATCGATTACGTCATATGCAAGTTTCGGGGACGAAACTTTTTGTAAGGAGGGAGGAATGTTACACCCCGTTTTAAAAAAAAAGAATACAAATGGATTGTTAGTGCAAATGTGTGTGCAAAGGTTGTGTATCAAAAATAATAATAAAATATAAATTGTGTGTCGGGTAGGATAGAAAAAGGAAAAAAAACCTATTAAATCCTATTTATTTTCCATTAATCCTCTTATCTTCCATTAACCCCATTATTTTCCATAACCCCCAACCATTACACTCATTAATCCCTATATTCCATTAACTCTTACTTAAACACCCTCAATTCATTTCCCTTCCACCCCAAACTTGTTGCATCCGGCCAAAAGAAAAGAGGAAGAAATTGAGAGTGCTGTGAGGAGAAGCTGAGAGAAAGCAACTGAGAGGGAGTGGAAAAAAAATAGAGAAGAAAAAGAAAAAAAAAGAATAAGAAGGCTTTGTCCGATCCAACCCCGATTTCAACTACCGTATAGTATAATCCAAGCAAGGTAAGTAATCTTGGTATATTTACTATGAATTTTGTAAAAACTTGAGCATATGTTTTTATATTAAATTCTGATCATGTATTAGTATGTGTGCTTGTATAGATGATTGATTATATGGATATATATATATATATTTGTTGTGTGTATGCCGATGTGTATATGGATATATACGCTAAGCCGAAATCTTGTTTTATTATGCGTGACCCGATTATTTGTCTAATTATATATAATGATTAAATTTTCGTGGTTGTATAATAAACAGTCAGCCGAATTGTTTTTTTTTTACATAATTACACAATTCTAAATAGACATTGTTAGAAAACAATTAGACAGTGGCTGATGTGGGAAACACGCCAGCAAAGTCACAGTAAACTTTTGCTATATTTCAAGTTTCAACTATAGTGGGGGGATTATTTCAGGGCTTCAGAAAGCCTAAATATTTGCTTTATGCTATGCATGCATGTGTGGTATTTATAACGTATTTATATGTAAATTGTTTGTTATTTGCTATATACATATGTTGGTGTGCGTGTGCGTTGTGTTCAATTTTGGGATTTTGAATGTCACAGGCCACTGTCCATTAATGGACAGTGGCTAAACTTTTGTTTTTTTTTATATTTTAAATATAGAGGGGTCATTGTTAAATTTATATAAAATGTAACATCGAAATGTTTATTTTAATGAAAAAAATAATTAATTGACAGAATTTTCTTATTATTTATATTTACATCGTACTTCCAAAAAGTAATGTAAATTTCTGTTATCGGTTTGTTTTGTTAAAGTAAAAGATTTGATATATACTGTTTAACATTATTATATTTTACAAACATTAATAATTTCATTTAGCTCATTTAGATTATAATCGTAAATTTCTTTGTATTATGAAATGTGTAATATTAGTTCATTAATACGGGTCTTCATTGTAAATCATTGTGACGTGTTTTTTTTATAAGAATGATATTAAATATACCATTCTAAACGTATATCTTAAACCAATTCTTCTCACTTACATATGCAGTAATGTTATTTTCTAACTTTTACTACAAATGCTAATGTTCGTATTCCGCTATCTTTAGAACGTACACGTACGTACGTATATATGCGCATGTATGGGCGTGAGCATATATACGTATATATGTACACAACTGAGAGTGTGTTGTTGGGCTTTTTGCTAATTTCGGAAAGTAATTGGACTATTGTTTGGTTTATTTGAGTTTAATCTTTTTCGGCAATTTTGACAAATTTGACATTTTGGCCATTTGATAATTCGAACATGCAGAAGCAGAGACTTTTATGGTTATATTACGATAGCCATCTTCACGTTCGAGCATAGAATAAGAAAGCTAAGTAACCGATTCAAAGGTAAGTGGTCTATCTGTACTCGTTATACTGTCATGCATCAGAGGTAAGTGATCTATTTGTGCTCGTTATATTGTCATGCATTAGCGGTAAATGGTCTATCTATGCAATAACATTTATTATGCATTAGTGTACCGTTCGTCGTATATATATATATATATATATATGGATGTGTGCGGGTATACATGCACGTATTTATGCACGTGTATGGGCGCGGGTATATATAGGAGCATGTATACACCAGATTGTGTGTGAAGCATTCATGGCACGTGCATTGCATTGCATCCCTTCAGGGCGCTGACTCCACGTTACGGAGCGTGTGTTCGCTGACTCCACGTTACGGAGCGTGTGTTCGCTGACTCCACGTTACGGAGCGTGTGTTCGCTGACTCCACGTTACGGAGCGTGTGGCCCTATGAGGCGTGTGGTCCTACGAGATGTATGGCCCTATGAGGCGTGTGGTCCTACGGGACGTGTGGCCCTATGAGGCGTGTGGCCCGACGGGGCGTGTGGCCTGACGAGGCGTGTGGTAGGATCACCTCGAGGTTCATGCATTGCACGGTAGAGATATGAGCATCGTGTGTGACATGACTTATGTTGCGTGTGACACGTAGAGAAGGCATGCATCACGAAGTTGCGCATTATTATGTGGAGTGGCTTACTTTCCGCTGTTTATTAACTCGATTGACATGTATGTTGATTTGTAAATATTATTTGTAATTGTCTCTATATGTATGATTTTCATAATGGGTATAGATAGGTTACTTACTGAGCCCGTTGATTTGGCTCACACCACCACTCACCAGTTTTGCAGGTGGGAGAAGTTGAGTATGCTTACACAGGAGTTAGTATACCGTGAAGATCGAGACGGGAGATTTCGAGACTAAGGATATTCAGACGAGACTTTTGAGAGTTGGTTGAAACAGTTGTTTCGATATTCGAGGTTTATGTTTTTTTGAGATTAGTGTTTACATACATTTGACTAATGTATTGATTTAGAAATTCTTAGATATTGTATTAATGATGAATATTATTTTTATCGAGGATTCTTAGTTATGACTTCCGCTGACATCGATTTACGTTATTGTGATGACGTATAATTGAAGTGTATCGACGCCTTGTATTCTCCTTAGTGAGATACGGCGGGTGAGTCGTTTCGAGTACTAGGGCTCGGGACGGGTCGCTACAGTGAGCTAGATGAGAAAGGGGCAAGTAAAATAGAATCAATTGAAAGGTACGTAAATAGTCAAACCGAATCTACTAAATCAGCTTTAATCTCTATAGAGTGAGTTAGATGGAAAAAAAAAACAAATAGAAAATCTACTAAATCAACATTAAGAATAACAAGTTTAAAACGATGAAAGAAGTCGGATGACTCGGATCCAAATGTGAGGTTTTTCCTGTACAAGAGATAGAGGAAATACATCTGGGATACATCAATTAGTATTATGACTCCTTAAACTTATCGTATAATTTGTTATAATTAAATAAGCAGGCCACGAGGGAGCCTCTTGTGTTAGTTTGTTATCGATGTTTTTCAGGTGGGAAAGAAAACGACAATTAGGGTGCAATGTAGCAGAACCTTTAAGAACAATATCAGTATTAGCATTTTATTTTTCAAAAACATAATATTAAACACTCTAAAATCTGATACTAGCTTTCCCATTCATTTTAAACTAAGGGTTATTATATAGATCTCCTTTGGACAATTAAATGAATAAAAGTATGTCTAAACATCAATTTTAAATGGTGAACATTCACTATTTTTCCTTCCTTTTTTGTTTTCAAAATTGTTTAGATTTCATTAAGGTTTTGTAATCATTTAGTTGTGAAAAAACTACCAAGAGTATGTTAAAACTTGGGCTTATATGAAGTGTGGCTCATATTCACTCAAAATCTTAAGATAATGGGTAATGCCTCATTCTCATATAAACCATATATTTTTTCTTTAATACCCGTCCTCACGTGGCAACGTGGCTTGACATACACACGCGCTTTAGAATTCGCCCTCAATCACAAACCACAAGCCAGTCATAAACATCTGGACTTAGTGAAGGGAGACAATAAATGGTCAACCATAGGACATGCAACGTGTGATTCCACATCTTATTCCTGCTATGATACTATGTTGAAACTTGGACTTACATGAGCTAAGGTCTATACCTATTGATGGTGGTACTCATCTTCATATAACGGCGATCTGAGACAATGTTCTCACTACAGTCAAGTGTGTGTATAATTTCTGAAACTTAAATATGTATCAACAAAAATGATCAAAACTCTGAATGAAGGTCACTGTAATTTTTCTCTCTAAATCTGGCTATGCAAAAGATTCCTGATATGGTCGTAAAGAATATTCAACACGTCAGACTGACAGCATAAAAGACGAATCCTATTGGGACAATCCATGAAACAAGTTTATATAGTGGAACACTAAAATAGACATGTTCTTCTGCCATTTTTAGACAATCATTAACCAATTTTATACAGCCCTGATGAGATGTTAATATCAATATATGTGTGCATCATAATATGTTTTTAGTGATGTACGCAGATATTTATAATAACAATCTAGACTAATATCACATAAATTTGTAATGCATTAACTACTTCATCAAATACTCTCCAAGACTAATTTTACATCAGATCGCGGCGATCTTTCATAAATTACTTTCCTGAGGTCATGGATTCGAGCTGCGGGAACCGTCATTTATACAAAAAATGTAAGATAAGACTGCATACGTCAGATCACGAAACGATCCAATGCCTTTCTGAACTCTGCACAAACGCATGACCGTAATGCAACGTTTTCTCCATAAATGACTAAGAATACTATACAACACAACATGAAAGTCAAAGTAGTAACGATCTGGATCAACATTAAGAAGAGAAAAGGAAAGAAAACGTCGAAAAGGAACTCTCTCATTCTCTTCTTTTCATAACATTTTCTTTTTGACTTTCACGTTCCATCATAGAACTTTAATACATGTCCATAATCAAATATCAAAAAGAACAAAGTAGAACAAGAGAGATACCATTGATTTGAAGAAAAAAAAAATTCTAAATCACACGAACACCGTCAAGATGGATATTTCTTAGGTTCCACGAGTATGTAGACCGTTAGATCATATACGTATTCCTACGGTCCACATATCGACTGAACCAGTTAAAATGGACTACTCATTTCATAAGTGGCCACCATCTTTCACCAATCCTATAAATCCTGTCAAGATGGATATCTCTTAGATTCTGGTGACATGAGAACCGTTGAATACGTACCGAATCTAACTATTCACATGTTGACTGAATAGTTCATTGGATGGACTCTTAAGTACGTATTCAACGATCCTCATGTCAACTGAACTAAATGGAACCTAAGAAAATCCGAGTTAAGATGGGCTCCTCATCTCAGAAGAGGAAACCATCTTTCACGGAAAACAGACTGATAAGACCATAACAAAAGAATCACCGCCAGCACCAGACCCACTCCCCACGGCGTTCCACCGGAGCGGCGAAGATTTTCATGATCGGCGAACGGCAAGAACCCCCATGAAATTTCCCAGAAAGAGAGAAGATGCATCAGCAGAAGAACCACCAAAGGGGAAACCACAAGAACAAGTTTGATGATATCAAAGAGATGTTTGAAGATGTGGTCGAAGCTGATGTACCATGTGAAGCTTAGGAATGCGAGGAGTACGAGGAGGAAGAAGCAGAGGTGTAATGGCAAAGTGGGCTGATGAGAAGTGTTAGAAGATGAAGAGTAGTTGTCTGCCATTGTTATGAGAAACCTTGAGCTCTACTTTGGAGATGTATTTTTCTTTGCACTCATGGGAGAAGTTTGTTTATATAGTGACAAAGTGATCAGTGGCTTTGGGTTTTTCAATTTTTTTGACTTTACTTGATTTTTAAATAAGAGCACTTTTTTATTTTGTTTTTTCTTTTCGCTAAATTGGTCGTGTTTAGTATAGAGTGAAGTAACATTTGATCGACACAGATTGACGTAATTTTCATTATAGGTCATCGGGAAACAACTTCTGTGTGTTTTTAACGTATGAGTATCATTACATACATCCGGCTCTCTCATACTTCGCTATAAACGAAAGCCTGTAACGTAATATAGTAATGTTGTTGTTTTATGTGATTGAGGATGAACTTACATTAACTCGTTTTTAGGGATTGTTCAGAGTCCAATGGTAGTGGGAGGGTGAGGGGGAGGGTAAGGGTGAGGGTAAGAGTAAGGAGAGTTTGAGATATGAAAATCAGATAAACCAAACGACAAAATTAGGTAGGTGGATGTGATGGATTAATGATTATTTTACTAATCAACTAAGAAGCAATAGCACAAAAAGAAATAGTCAACCAATGTCAAATCAATGAGATTTGTTGGAATTAAACGATTAACCTTCACTTTTCATTATATACCATCAAAAAATAATCTCTGTGTGTTTCTGACACGTAAGTATATTTTTGTACATTCGACCACTTCCTTTATACTTTGTTTAGGAGGGAGCCTCTAAAGCAATAAGATAATGTTGTTGTGTTATGTTTTCAATGATCAACTAAAATTTAATAGTGTGAATAAGTAGTTATGTGACCTCAAGTAGTTAGAGATGAGACATTAAAATTATGAAATTTTGAGTTCACATTCACAAATATAAAGTTCTTTCCGTTTATAGTAGTTAATTTTTTTTCATGTCTTTTCACTTTGCAGTGGTTTGTTCTTCCTAAAGGTTATGTGTTTTATTGCATTCCTTCCACTTATATTATAGTTTACTCTCTGCAATGTGCTTTATTATATTCTTTCAACTTATATTATGATGTGTTTTATTGTGCTTTTTTCACTTATATCATATATAGTTTTTTTTATGATGACATATACTGTAATAGTGTAAATTCCGTGTAAAAGAAAGGATATCAAGTAGTTGGTCTGCTACCCAGGGAAAATTACACTTAGACCCCTTGTGGTTTGGCTTAATTCCAAAAACCTCCCCTCTCGTTTGGAATTGTACATTTACCTCCCCTATAGTTTGGGTTAAAAATGCACCGGCCAATTTCCGGCAAAACCACAGGGGGTAAACATCTCGGAAACTAGCCGGTGCCTTTTTAACCCAAACCATAGGGGAGGTAAATGTATAATTTCAAACGGGTGAGGAGGTTTTTGGAATTAAGCCAAATCACAGAGGTCTAAGTGTAATTTTTCAAAAAAAAAAAAGACATTTTATGTTTCATTAAATTCTATTCAATTTTATATGCATACATATACATATATATATATTTATATATATATATATATATACACACAATACCACATTTGAACATTTTCCCTCCACACAATGTGTCTTATAGAGCCGTATTTTCCGTCCACTCAGTAGTTACATTCGGCTTTGTTATGATTTTATTTGTATCAAATGTATTCCTCCGCCATAAGTGCGGGTTTTTTACTTAAATAAAATATGGAGACCTGGGCTCCGTTATTTTAAAAAATATATATAGACACACACACTCGCACACACGCGCACACACACACACACATATATATATATTATTTATTTTCTATTCAGTTCTATTCACTTAATAAAACACATACGTATTAACGTCTTCAATATAAAAAGGACAAAATTTATTTTTCATTCATTTAGATTCAGTTATATATGTATATATGCATATACATGCACATACACACAACACACACACACACACATACACACACACACACACACACACACACACACACACACACACACATATATATATATATATATATATATATATATATAAGCATTCATGCATTGAATATCGTCATTATCTCTAATTTTTATTAAGCAAGCACAAAGGAAAAATTACACTTAGACCTCCTGTGGTTTGGCTTAATTCCAAAAAGCTGCCCTCTCGTTTGGAATTATACATTTATCTCCCCTATAGTTTGGATTAAAAAGGCACCGGCCAATTTCCGGTATGTTTATCCCCTGTGGTTTTGCCGGAAATTGGCCGGTGCGTTTTTAACCCAAACTATAAGGGAGGTAAATGTACAATTCCAAACGAGATGGGAAGTTTTTAGAATTAAACTAAACTACATGAGATCTAAGTGTACTTTTCCCTTAAATTTATCATTTGTTACTTATTGCATAGATTACATGTACTACTCTGGTGGGCATAACTAAAAGCCTCATGTGTTCAGGTAACTTAAGACTGTTCCACCATTTCTAAGTAATTTCAGTTTCTTATATTTGTAAGGGAATCATAAATATACACTGTTTGTTTTTGTAAAAATATATCTGTGTAATTTTCATATAATTTATTTTCTTATCATTTATTATTGAGAGTTGATCAACCAAATCCTTGGCCTATTTGTAAACATTTTCTGATTTCAACACCTCGGTTCTTTTTGTCCATATATACTATTAATATTTAAGTTGGAATTATCTGTACCATCATTAGTGTATTATTATTAGTATTGTTGTTGTCGTCGTGATTATTATTATTATTATTATTATTATTATTATTATTATTATTATTATTATTATTATTATTATTATTATTATTTCATAGGTTAGTAAATTTATTCTAGGTTGAAATTCCATATCTTTGAGTAATTAACTTTAAGTACATGTATATGTGTGTGAGAGAGAGAGAGAATGAGTGTGCTCGTGCGTATGTATGTACATATGTATGTATATATTAAGTATATATATGGTATGTATGTGTGCGTAGTCATTATTACTATCTTTTAATAAACTATACGTTCAATACGGCAGGTTTTCTCCCCTTTTCTCTTTCTTTATATTAGCTTATATATATATATTCGTAAAGGCTCACAGCTCTTGGGGTTGAAGTGATGCCATTGAACATGGCTGCAAAAAGTTTTGAGTGGCATGCATCAATAATGAACAAATGAGGAGTAAATCACAAAAGCACCTTTACAAAAATATTGCTTTTCTGCCGTCCTCTCCTCTCATATTTTCTTCCTCGCTAAGATTTGGTGGGACTGCGAGACTCCAGAGAGAGGGATTGACCGGGTTAGTGTGTGGCTAGGGCTATATTTCACGAACTATTCGGTTCGGTTCGTATTCAGTTTGTATTTATTCGGTAATTGTATATAAACGAGCTGAATTTGGAAAAATGTTTGGGTGCATTTACTAAAATGAACCAAACTATTCACGAACTGTTCAACTCGAACCAAACTCGAATAAATTCTAAAGTTTGTTTAGCTAAACGAACCGAGCCGAACAGTTCGTTTAGCTAAACAAATCTGAATTCGAAAATTTAGTATTCGGTTCAGCTCGGTTCGTTAACACCACTAGGTGTGGCGACATTTGGTCTTTTCTCATCTACCTCACTTTACAAAAATTGAAGTTGATTTAGTATATTTTTCATTTCGTTCTTTTCATCTAGCTAACTCTACTAGTAACATAACAAAAAGCCTTCCTCGTCATTAGTCATCAATATCTTGCACTAATTATGATTTCTTGGGAGAATCGATGACTGCATCTTTGATGCAGTGTTAGACAGGGGGGTTTGAGTATATTGTTATGGGGGTTTGAGCATATTTTTGTGAGGAAAGCAAATAAGAAAAATGTCACTTTTGATTACCAGTAGAACGGTACGCATGCAACATTTAGTTTCACAGACATGAAAAAAGTATCAGAGCATACAAATATAAGTGCAAATATAAATCAATTTTTAGTAAATAAAAAAATTAAATTCAGGAAAGTCAGCAAAGTATTCCTCAAATCAAGTCCGCTTAAAGGGACAGGTTGAGGTATTTAGTAATCCATATAGCAAAGTTTATTATTCTTAATCCTATTAATTACTTGTTTACTATATATAAGAATGTTATTTTTATTTCAATTACAACTACTATTGCTGATAAATATTCTATTTATTATTATGTGTAATTTATTCTTATAAATTTTGCTTTTTAGTATATTTAATGATTACTTCTTGATCAGAAGAATAAACTTCTCTTTAGTTTATTTGGTAGGTTCTTCTCATTTCACGACGAACATAGAAGACATGAAATGGCCGGTGAGATTTGTGTGGTTAGAAATTCCAATATAAGAAATAACCAGACCAATCAGGTCCCAACACCTCTCATCTGCCAAAATCATAGTGAATTTTTTTATTTTATTATTTTACTGATTGATTTTGATATATTCCAGTCATAATGCCCTTAGCTCCTGTGTGGCCATTTAGTGGCCCCTGTAAGCCCCGGAGCATATCTTAGTTGGTATTCGGATCGTGATTTGCTTTAAGAGGTCAAGAGTTCGAATCCAGGACATACAGAGTGTGGGTGTTCTACTGCTGCTAGGTCGAAGGCCTGGTTTGCAGGAAGACACCTTGTGTGAGTCATTGTGTAAATCTTCACCCAACATAGGAGACCGCTGGACTCCTAATTTTTATCTTATACAATACTCTTTGGAGTTGAGACGGTGAGCCTTCAAGAGCAGGAAATGGCCTTTGCTTCAAGTGGCGCCGGCAATATTAGATTGAAAAGAAAGAAAAGCAGGAGGTGTATAAACATGCACACATAGTATTGAGATTAAGGTCAATTACTTAGGTTACTTTGGCCAACTTTTTTAGTTTTACAAACATGAAAAAGTTGACATTTAACGTTTGCATTTACATTCATACAGATATCAGATGTGTACTCAATTTAGAAAGTCGTTAGACTCTTGATTTACATCCTCTACAATGACTTTTAAAACTGAGACGATGAGGGACCTCAGAGTCTGGATATGGACTTTTACTCCAAGATATCTAATGCGTCAACGTTGTTATATCAAAAAGCTTTTTCTAGAAACTTGGAATTATCAGATCTAAATACATGAACCAAGAACGTAATTTCTTGTGTTTTTATCACATCTTGTTAAATGTTATGGTCAAAGTTGTGTCATGTAACATAACGTAAAAGAGGGTAAAAATTTCATCGTTACAGGAAATCATATTAAGAACAAGGGATAATATCACCATAGCTAGATCAATTGGTGGATTGATCTTGTGTTATACTCGATAGGAAGTCGGATCTTCACTTGGACCAGACGTGATCTCAATAGCGAGAAACGCTGCCAAAACCTTATACATATGCAGTTTGCTATCAGATTTTCCATTACCTAGGGTCTACACAAGATGAACAACGTTAGATGTCATGCGTAACTTTTCGATGCTCAAGTCAGGTATGTGTTTGACCATGTCCGTACGTAGGAATATTAAAGAAACATGTCTTATATGTTGTCTTTTTCTGTTGGACTCGAATGTGCCTTCCGGTTGGACGTAGCTAACGTCTTTTGTATCGTATAGACAGCCAATACTTATCGGCGAGCTACAGGAGAATGCCAAGGTATTGTCCTGCTTGTGCATGGCCTCCAAGTGGTGCCACGTGTTGAGTTGTGTGGCTAAGCTGCTTGCTGGTAGATGTTTGCTCTCGCAGTCATCTACCCAGCCAAGCTGAGCATGATGGTTTTGGCCACCGAGTCCACGGTCGACCTACCGGATGTGGCTGAGGTGTGAGCCATTGCTTAGGTGACAGCAGAGATGAAGTGACGTTTATGGCTGGGGTGTCCAACCTTAACGCCTCTCGGTGAGTTTACTAATGTTGATCTGAGATCCTAATCGGTGTCGAGAAGGCGTTTGGCATTCTCTGGACCACCGATTTGACTGTATATTTGTTTCCGAACAGTTGTCGTGAACCCTAGACGATTTGCGTCCTGCGCGGATTTGATGACTTTGACTGTAATATACCAGGTCGGTTACATTTTGTCATTATTTAAAGTGATAGATTTATCCTCGTCAATTGATGAAGGAGTAGCAAATGATATATTAATAGGTTCTTGGTTATTATCTCTTGTCAATTTCAATTGTCGCAGGATCTTGGTATTTAATATTATTTCTGCGTCTAATTTAAGCTCATAAATATATGTATATGTTTTTTTTCGAATCTGTTTTCTATTCCATGATGAGATATTCTATTTTAAACTCTTTATTTACTAATACAGGCCGCTTTATTAAAATAAAAGAAGCTTTTCTGGGTGGTAAATCAGACAAAGTCCCCAAGAGCAGAACAACCGTATGAAAGATTTTCAAATTCACCTTGAAAAGAAACATTGACAAATAGAATAGAAAAAGTTTTTGTTCAAGAAGATGCAGTGAGGAATGAAATTCTATGGTTTCCTGTCCCTTAAAATATGAATCTACTTTATTTAAGTCATAAGGATTAATAAACTTGTGAAACAATTTTATTTGTAAGATTATCACATCCATGACAAATACACACATTATATGTGTCTAATAAATAAATACTAACACCAATGAAGGTAAAGAGAAAAAAAAAGAAAATAACAAAGCATTTACTTATTTTCTAAGTGGACATATATATATATATATATATATATATATATATATATATATATATATATATATATATATATATATATAAAAGTTTGTTTAATGGGTCGTGTATGCATATAATATTTCAATATTTGAAGATGTAGACTAACTTCGCTAAATACACGAACCATTAAACAAAATAACGAAAGTAAAGACATAATAATGACTAGGCATATATAGTTTCGAACAGACGAGGTAGCTCCTTATTTTGGAACAATTGTTGATACTTAATTACTTGAACTTGAAAGGCATTTTCAAGGTTTGGAGTCTAGTGGCCATATAAGAATAAGTTCACAAGTTGCAGGCTTAAGAAACTATGGTTTACAATGTTGACAATATTCTTTTGCTTATTCTATAAACAAAATTCTAGCTAGATTTTCCACATGATAGAGCTACAACGTACGATGTTTTTGGTTTGCATTTTAATGTTTTTTTTGGGGATATCATTTATAAGTAATTGACGAAGAAGTATGAAACGATAGTTTTTTTTTTCTTTGAGGTATAATTTGGATCTCATTTTAGAAGTAATGTCCTGAGTGATCTTCTTTTTGGCCCTGGGCTTGAAGGATGTTTCGATCTTACCGATTGACGAAGTGGTCAAGCATATAAGATTTTCTAGAAGAAATCCCAAAAAAAAAATTACTAAAGCCTATGTTTACTTCTCCGACCTTTTTTCCCAGAAAGTAGATTCCCCATTTAGTAGTAAGATCATCAAAATTTTGTGATCCATTTTTCTAGAGAGACCAATAAAACATTACGGTATAGCGGCATTTTGATCCCACAATGAAAGGAAAATTCCAAGGAATAAAAAATGGTAATTCCGGCGTTTGTCCTATATGTGCACATCCAAATTGGGCTTTACCCGGAGTAGAACATAAACCTAAAAAGTTGAAGAATGAGCCGGCGACTCATAGGCAGTGGATTGGTTAAGGGAAACCCACTGAAGCCTGGCTCGTCGGAGAGCTAGATTTGCTTCAATTGTTTGTCTTTTTTCCTTCCGCTTTTCTCAAATTAGTAGATGATGATATCTGTTGGATCGAAATCAATGTACAAACACCACTAGAGGGGGGATGAATAGTGGTTACCGGAAATCACACTATTTTAAACCCTTTTCAATACCTCTCAGTTCTGAAATCTGAAACTCAGAAAACAAAAGCTGTTTTTGAAAATATTTTTTCGACTTTAAACACACTTCCAAAAATTATGAACCTTTCCAAAAACACACTTCAAGATGTTTTCTAACTCCTGTAAAAATTTCAAGTTAAAATAAAAATTTTAAGATCTTCAACTAATCAAAAATTTTTTGTCTACACAGAATTTCAAAACAGAGTTCAGAAATTGACTCAACTTCACAAATTTTTTTTCCGTCAATCCCCAAGTCCAAAACCTTTGAAAATTTAACACAAAAACCCTTAATTTATGTATAATAATGGATGGAAACAATTTTTGAAAATTCCTTTGAAAAATTAGTCAACCAAGTCACTTTTCTCAACTTCTGCAAATCTGAAAAACAGATTGTAGCAGTTGCAGAACTTTGGACTTTTGATATTCTAAACTTATCCAAATTGAGTCAAATTGGTTTCAAATGAAAGCTAAAAGACTAAAGTATGTCTCTGTAAAATTTTAGTAATTTTGAAAACCGTTTACTATTTTTTCAGAATTTATAATACGTGTTTACAAAACAAAGAATAGAAAACTGAAAGTGTAAAGTACGGCAAGTAAAGAACACCAAGAATTTTATACTGGTTCAGCCAAATGTGCCTACTCTAGTCTTCGAGGACATCTTCCTCGGTATTCACTATTACCAGTGTCACAGATTTACACCTTAGCTCGATCCTCGGGCTTCACATCAACCCTATTCAAGCTATTCACAACACCTTTACAGAATTTCAGCATTATCACACCTCATTCACCTTTTCACCTTTTGATAAAGCCTTATAAACTTGGCTTATCAATTACAACAATTCTACCATAATAAGATGTATCTAAGAAGCACTACAATACTTCAAATTATTCACCACAAGCTGCACAATAAGAATAGAGAAGAAGAGGAAGATGAAGATAGCTAGAGAGGTGTGTGTCTTCAACTCTTCACTTCAACGTCTATTTATAGCGTGAGGCATCCCTTGTTGATAAGATTGCTATTTGTCACCTTCAATGTCATCAAACACACTTGTCTTCACACTATTGGTTCTTGTCTTCAAGACTTTACACACTTGACACCTTCAAGCAATGTGATTTGTCCATCTATGTCACCAACTTTTTCAGCATTATATGACATGGAAATTTCAGATTTAAAGGAAGATAAATGATGAGCAAATCTCTCAAAAGTTAACTAAGTTTGTTCTACCATATTAGCACATGTGGAAGAAGAATTCTCAGCAAAAATTTGAACGCCATTGTGCCATAGATTCGTCCATATGGTCATGTGTGTGCCATATTGACAACTTTTTGCCACCAAGTATAATCTTTCAGTTTTGATTGGTTCTAGTATAATTTCCTTGTACACTTGTCATCACATGAGATAATCATCTTGTACACATGAAAATGCATCATTTTGATGAGAAAAATAAGACTTAATCTCAGCCCTGGAATTCAAAATGAATGGCTAGATTTAAGTAGAAATAGTCAAAACTATTTCCACCTTTCTCTCCTTGAAAGTTGTAACCATTTACCATGTCAATTGTGACATGAAATTACTGCAAAATAATCTGAGAATAAGTCTTATAATGATATCATAAGATGACCATATAGTGTGACAAAATAAATGTCACATAACGAGAAATTCCGAGAATACCAAAATCCAAATATAGGAATAATAATCTTGATGTTGATACTTCAAGAATACAATAAGAAGTCCAGAATAATGATAATAATATCATTGAGAAATAATCATAGTGAAGACGTTGCGATATGCTCAGAGAATAAAAAAACGATAATACCCTTGATAGCATTTTATGAGAAAAATGGTCTTGTCTTGAAATAATTATGACGAATGCCATAGAAATAGTCTTGAGACGATAATATCATGTTACATAGTAACTTATTATAGAATATATGAAGACAATGTACCTGTAAGACTTAAAATTCCACTTTTTCCCTTTTTGGTAAGTCGTATAACTTCCACGACATATTAGTTACAAGACATAATAATATTCATCAAGTAATAAAATAATAAAATCACCAAAATCATGTATGAAACACTAAGAACATATATGTAAATGAAAACGAGTATTTATCACATTTTAGACAACATGAAACACTTTGTTACGAGAGTGAAGTAACACATAATAATATTCTTCATAGATTAAGCGCTTTATGTAGCGTTTCATGTTACCGTCAGAACTCTCTGTTCATAATTTCCTAAAGATGAAGCGCTTTATGTAGTGTTCAATGTTACACCAGAACTCTCTGATCCGAGTTTTCATAGGATGAAGCGCTCTATGTAGTGTTCAATGTTCGATCTAAAGTTTCTGTTTAAACTTTCTGAAAGATGAAGCGCTTTATGAAGCGTTCAATGTTCAAACTAAAGTTTCTGTTTAGACTTTCTGAAAGATGAAGCGCTTTATGAAGCGTTCAATGTTTTCTGTTTAAAACTTTCTGCAAGATGAAGCGCCTGATCATGCGTTTAAAGTCCGATAAAAAGTTACACCATATAATACTTATGCAAATCATCAAAACAAAATCATACACAAACATTTTCTCATATGTTTAATAAGTGTGACACTTTCTTAAGTATTCAACACTTACAATCATAACTTTGAAAATTATCCAATATATTTTTCAACATTCTCCTCCTTTTGGATGATTTTTAAAATAACTCTACATGACTTTAATGTCACAAATTTTTTACCAATTATTATCACATACTTACCAATTATTTTGAAAAAATCACCAATTCTATACCGATTGTTTTCAAATTCTTTTTAGATACATGTTTTTAACATATATGCTCCCCCTCAAACTTATATTCTCCCCCTTAACCTATGCTCCTAACCAATTGAACACCAATCAAAACTTATACCAATTGAAAACTTACAATTCAGCCTTAGAATCACAACTCAAATCATGTTCTTATATCTATCTCCTCTTTTATTTTGCAAATCATGCAAAAGATAGAATCACGCAATTGTATCATAGGCCATCATACCTAACTTGGCTCGTAAGTTTTCAAAAGTGGCTTGACTAAGGGGTTTAGTAAATATATCAGCAACCTGATGATCAGTTCTTACATGGTTTATGACTATATCCTAATTTTAAACATGGTCACGGAGGAAATGATATTTAACTTTTATGTGTTTGGCCTTAGAATGAAGTACCGGATTTCGAGAAAGATTGATCGCACTCGTGCTATCACAGAAAATTAGGATATTATTCATTATAATGCCAAAGTCACTAAGTTGTTGTGTTACAGCCCAGAAAATTCGTCATGTCGTAACAACCTACAATACCATATACGTAATCTCGTAAGTGTACGATCCATTAGCAATTATATCATAAACATTTGAATCTACACAATAGAAATTCAAATTTAATTAGTTAGTAACAACTTAAACTATTAGTATAAATTAAATCAAAAATAAATACATGACACAACAATTTTATACTACTTTAAATAAAAGAAAATAAAATATATACATGAAAGAAAAAGAAAAAGGAAAATGAAAAGGAAGGTGAAGACAACTTGTCTTACACTTTAAACATTTAGCATAAAAAATTAGCATGCTTAAGAATCTTGTCATAAAACCCATTCCTCACACCCATACTTGTCTAAAGGTTGTCTTTCACCCCATCTCTCCCATGCTTGGCCGCCCCTCACCATTAGTAGAGAAGAAATTTTTATTTCTTCTTCAACTCCTCAAATAATACATCTTCAAATCAACTAATTTCATCCTAAATCCAAGAAACACTCAAGAACACTCCAACACCCCTTCTTCCCCCTCTTGGCCGAAAGTTGTGCCTTCAACAATGAGAAGATTTTCTTCTCATTTCTTCATACCAACATCACTCAAATCAAGTACCATAAACACTCCATCAACTAAGGAAGATTCAAGAAGGTGGTAACATCTAGAATCAAAGGAAATCAAGGTAAGAACATTATAAAGTTTAAGTTTGATTCTTCCATATAATTAGTTTCATAAGTTGCTCACTAACCCTCCTTTTTAACCCCAAGAACCGTGTATACTAGGAAGGAAGGAAGAAGAACTCTCTTCCAAACCAAGTGAAAGAACCATCATCTAAGTCTAAGAAAAGTGAACCAAGGCAAGTATTCTTCCTAGATCCTACATGGTTTTACAAATACTAAGCATTTATGTTCATATCAAAGTTGGATCATCATGTAGTATGTTCAAGATTTCTTTTCAAGAAAGTATAGATCTATATTTGAGTAATAAGTATATACATATATACACTATATATACACGCACACTATGTACATATATATACATTATATATAAACACGCTTATATATATATATTATAAAGTATGTATGTACATACATACATATATATATATATATATATATATATATGTATGTATGTATGTATAAGTGTATAGATCTACATATGTATATATCTACGGATCTTCATATACATGTATATATATATGTAGGCAAAGATGTGTAGATGCATATAAATAAATATACTAGTTTGTATGAAAGTGTATATATATATATACATATACTTATATATATATATATATATATATATATATATATATATATATATATATATACGGTTTGTGAATATGTAAAGGGAGAAAATGAACACGTATTGGGGTATTATGTTTTATGTATTATGCACCTATGTATTATTTATATATATTTCGGTTTTTATGTCATATTGTGATTATGAATAATTTTATTTGTATTATGTACACATAAGTATGCTACATACATTAAATATGACTATTGATATTTAAAATGATTTATACATGTATATACTATGTATAAACATTCGGCCTTTAGGCCTTGGTGACAAAATGATTTCATTATATTTTTGTACAAGTATATATATGTATATATGATGAATATGTTAAGATATGAAAATGAATAAGTTTTGGATATTATATAATATAGCATAAAATGATTTTTATATATATATACCATGTATATATGTTCCGCCTTTAGGCTTGGTGAAAAAATGATTTTATTATATTTTTATACAAGTATATATGTATATATGATGAATATGTTAAGATAAGAAAATGAATAAGTTTTGGATATTACATAATATATCACAAAATGATTTATATATGTATATATTATGTACATATATGTTCGGCCTTTAGGCCTTAGTGACAAAGATGATTTCATCATATTTTTTATAAGTATATATGTATATATAATGAATATGTTAAGATATGAAAATGAATAAGTTTTGGATATTACATAATATATCACAAAATGACTTATATATGTATATACTATGTACATATAGGTTCGGCCTTTAGGCCTTAGTGACAAAGATGATTTCATCATATTTTTATAAGTATATATGTATATATGATGAATATGTTAAGTTATGAAAGTAGGCTAAGTATGTAATTTATGTATTATGTTATGAAAAGTAGGAAACATAAATAGTTCATATTTATGTGTGCGTAAGTATAAGATTACTAACTTTTATAGTGTATGTATATGATATGTTACATGTTATGTATACTAACATAATAGGTTATGATAAGATGTAAGTTATGAAATCTAAGACGAAATGTTAAGGTAATTAGAAATTTCATGATGTAGGCATTTAAATTATGAATTATGATATGCATGTATGGAATAGATGCTACCAAATTATTGTGTGTTGATAATAGAAAAAGGGGGTTGTTTTAGTATGATGGCCGAATGGTACTTATTTGTAGGTGAAAATGGTATTTTGTTTAAGTTTTGATATGTAGAAGGAAATTAAGTGAGTGATGTTACTAGTGGTGGTATGACAGTATTTGACCGAGTCTCACGTAGCATGAAAACAAGATTTGCAAAGTTATGTTGTCACATCTCATGTTTTTAAAAGTTCATATGCATAGGAATAATAAACACGAGACGAATGATTCCGATGAGACACGATATGTTATGTTATGTTCATGATCATGATTATGTTATGTTATGTTGAAGCGTTGTCCTGACATCGGGACCGGAGTGGTAGGTGTCAGGGGCCCATGTTTACGTTATGGCTGAGTGTAACACCGGGTCTGGGACATGGGATCTCAGTCATAATGCATCACCGTTAGCACATGTGCATATGATTCATGATGTTATGTCGCACACGTACTATGCGGGGAATCATTCGGTATGTCGTGCGTTATTATTCTTATGAAAAGTGCTATAGCCAATGATGTAAATGTTATGTTTTCATGTTATGAAAAAGTCATGTTATGCAAGTTATGAATATGTCATGTTATGCAAGTTATGAAAATCATGTCATGATTATGAAAAGTCATGTTTACGAAAAGTCATTTTATGAAAAGTCATGTTTTATGCATCACGTCATGACCATGTCACCTTAGGGTTATGATTAAGAATTCTTTAAGTATATGATAGCACTACAGTGGACAATGTAGTGTTAAGCATGAGAATGTAGTACATGTAAGATATGCAAAGATGGTATAAGTTATGGATTAGAAGTTAAGTATGGATATAGTATGATGCTTTGGATTAAGCAGAATGAGATGTTGCTATGCTATGTATGCTTTGAAATCTTCCTAATTTATCTGCTTTCAGTTTACAACAGTTTACAGATATGATATGATACTTTACTTGTTAGAAAGGAGACGTGCTTATTATATTCAAAATTTATGGTTATTATGATTTGTCACCCCGTCTCCCCATGTATGATCCACATGTCGTATCTGGTAAGACTACTTGCTGAGCGATAAAAAGTCGGTGGCTATCGCTCATACTTGCCTCTTAACATTTCAGAGAACAGGGACCCTGATGCCGTGTTCATTGAGGAGGAACCCCAGATAGAGTATCCGTGAGCAGAGATGTAGGCTGAAGCTATGTACCTGTTGTGTGAGCTTTATTTCATTGTGATGTAATAAGACTATCGTGAGAGGCTGTATTGGTGATTTGTGTGGATTTGAACGGTTTGTATTATTATTATGCATGTCGTGAGCTTATTTTTAATTTGCTTCCGCTATATCGATTACAATTCATGTTGACATGCACATGTATAGTATCGACGCCTTGTACTCTATGGAGCAGAGTATGGCGGGTGCATTGAGCCGGAACCCTGGTTTCGAGCGGGGCGCTACATGTTGTTTAAGCCAAAATATTTGGGCAGTGCATAAACTTAAGGCTATGTACTCGGCTTCAGTGGTAGAAAGAGCTACACTAGCTTGTTTCTTAGAAAACCAAGAGATTAAGTTGGTTCCTATGAATTGACACGCACCACCAGTGGATATTCTATCTATCGTGCAACCACCATAATCAGCATCACTAAATGCGTATAATTCCAACTTAGCATTTCTATCACACCAAAGTCCTAAATGAGGTGTATGTTTAATGTATCTAAATATCTTTTTCATCGCATTATAATGTGACACTTCAGGACAAGATTGAAACCTAGCACACATGCATGCACTAAACATTATATCAGGTTTTGATGCGGTTAAATATAACAATGATCCAACCATAGACCTATATAGTGTGTCATCAAAAGATTTTCCATTTTCATTCTTGTCTAGTTTGGTGCTAACACTCATGGGGGTAGTTGAAGGTTTCAAATCTTCAAATCTAAACTTCTTAATCATATCATTGATATACTTAAGTTGGCTAATGTGGATTCCTTGAGGGGTTTGTTTAATTTGTAACCCTAAGAAGTAGTTCAATTCTCCTACTATTGACATCTCAAATTCAGACTTCATACACTCCTGGAAGTCTTTTACTAAGGTATGGTTAGCTAAACCAAAGATAATGTCGTCTACATATATTTGGACGATTAATAAATCATTATCTTTCCTTTTAAGAAACAATGTGTTATCTATGATACCCCTTTGATAATTATTTGCAATAAGAATATTTGCAAATCTATCATACCAAGCTCTTGGAGCTTGTTTTAACCCATACAAAGCTTTCTTAAGCTTATATACATGGTCGGGGTATTTTGGATCTTCAAATCCTGGGGGTTGTTTTACAAATACTTCTTCTTGAATAAAACCATTCAAAAATGCACATTTAACAACCATTTGAAATAATTTAATATTACTCAAGCTAGCTATAGAAAGCAATAATCTTATAGCTTCAAGACGTGCAATAGGCGCAAAAGTTTCTTTATAATCAATTCCTTCATGTTGATTATATCCTTGTGCAACAAGTCTAGCTTTATTTCGAGTAATATTACCTTGTTCATCTATTTTATTTCTAAACACCCATTTTGTACCAATAATAGATTTATTTTCAGGTTTAGACATCAAATCCCACACATCATTTCTAGTAAATTCATTCAATTCTTCATGCATTGCATTTACCCAAGATGAATCATTCAATGCTTTCTTAACATTCTTAGGTTCCAAATGTGAGATTAATGCAAGTCCCTCATCATGATCTAATTGTTTGATACTTCTACAAGTTTTAATTCCTTCATTTGTATCTCCAATGATTAATTCTTTAGGATGTTTATATTTGTCTTTTATGTGCCGCCGATTCCTAGGTTGGCTAGGTTCACCTTCATCTAGTTCAAATGTTTCATTAGTGTGAACATTATCATATACAATTGGAACATCTTGTAAGTTAGATGAATTATCTTCCAATTGCAAAATTTCTTGATTTACTTCATCTAAAGGTTCATGCATGTCTTGTCCAGGGAGAATAGGATCTTGATGATCACACAGGCTCAAGTAACAAGTCATCATCATCAAACATATTTTCAACATTATTATTTTGTTCTGCAGATCTTCTTTCTTTATCCAGTTCTTTAATTCTTTCTGAACATTAACCTACAAAGAAGATAAAGTTTAGGTATCCTTTAGATGGGTCCTTAGACGTTAGTAACATCCTTGTTTATATACCCTTTGGGTATCCAAACTTGGATGTACCTTTTTGGCACATACTTGGCATTTTCATGGTTTGAAGAATATAAAGGATTATTATACATTTGACCATGCCATTTAAATGTAGATGAATTGTTTCCATATGAATTTTTCTTTGGCATATAAGAAACATTTTTAGACCAAGATGAATGATTTTTATAATAATCATATGAATAATCATGTCTTGTTGATTTCTTTCTATATGAGACATAATTATTTTTATTTTGTTTAGACAAATTTGTATACATAAATGCATAATTTCTATATGCAAAATTTTGCCTAGGAACATGTTGTGCAACTTTTGTTTTAGAAGGAGGAGTAGGAATAATTGGCACATTATTCTTTACAACATAAGGCAATTTAGAAATAGGAGAAACAAAGTTTGTCTTTTTACTTAATTTATCATGCTCTTCTTTATATTTTAATCCGATTTTGTCATTTCCATATTTTTGTGATGCAATCAATGAATCCAACAAGTTTGTTCCGGATTTCAATTGTTCCAATGTTTTTTCTAAGTCAAGTTTGCATGCCTTTAACAAGGAAATTTCATTTTCATATGCATTTAGTTTTGATTTTAGCAGGCAATTTTTAAAACTAAGTTTTTGTTCATTATTTTTATGCAAACCTATTTTGGTTTCTAATGAATTAAGAATATTAGATGACTCTTCTTTTAAATACTCTAATTGAGTCGAAAATTCCAAGTTAGACGTCTTCAACTTGTTGTTTTCCTCAATTAGTTTCTTTTTCTCTTTAGACAGCTTTTTACATAGAGCATGCATTTTCATAAACTCAATATGCATTTCATCAAGAGACATGTCATTTTCAGAATCTAAATCAGAAGAAGATGTTACCTCTTTTGAGACAAAGTGTTATGCCCCGCACCCTTCGTAGGATAATTAAAAGACAAAGAAGGAATTAATGGAGATTAATGACGGTCAATGGTAATGAATTAGGAATTAAGTATGAGGATTAATTAGAAATTAATGAGAAGATTAAATATTAGAATTAAATTGTATTTAATTTTAGAATTAAATAATAAAGGTTATCCTTTAAGATAAATAAGATAATAGATATAATTTAAAAACTCCAAATCTTACCCTATTCCCTATTAAACTGACAACGTCAGTTTTGTTTCTCCCATTCACAGACGTCGACTTCCTTTCCCCCTAAGCCCTAGGCGTTTTCTCAAAGGTGTAGGAGAGGAAGACATCCTCAGGTTTTGATCCAAACTCCGTCCGTTCTTCAATCCGTCTTCGAGTAATCACAGGCAAGTAATCATCTTATAAGTTCCTACGATTTGCGAAAGAAAACTGGCCTATTTTGTTATCAAATTTGATCACCATGCAGTAGTTTCGTTTTGTGATTATTGGTATATGATTTATGTATTTTGATTTAAGTTTTGGCCGCTGTATATGAAAAGACATTCACCGTTGTTGTTGATTATGTGAAATTCTGCAAATTCCTACCCCGTGAACCCCTCCTTGTGGTGACTTCGTTGCTGCGTGAGTTTGAGGGAAAAAGGTGGGATTTTTGGGATTGATGAGGTTGGAGCAATTGCGTTCTAGGCTTGGATCTTGTTTGTCATGTGTATAGCGTTCGAATCTATAGTTTAAGCATGAATAATAGCAGAGATTAGGCTTGGATTGATTGAGAAGAAGTTTTGATACGTTGGTGTTTATGGTTCTGTAGTTGTTGCAGAAAACGCAGAGGGAATTTTGGAGAAACCGCTGACATCGATCGATCGATGTCAGAGATCGATGTCCTCTGATGGACATCGATCGATCGATGTAGGGTGACCTGAGAGATTGATGTCCTCTGTTGGACATCGATCGATCGATGTAGGTGAGGGCTGAGAGATCGATGTCCTCTGTTGGACATCGATCGATCAATGTATAAGAGGCTGAGAGATCGATGTTCTCTGTTGGACATCGATCGATCGATGTGAGGGTATGATGTCACATCGATCGATCGAAGTGAGGGGATGATGTCCATCAGTTTTGTGGGAAAATAGAGGAAGGAAGAGGGAAGCTCGGGGAATCTTTGGGTGACCTTAGAGACTTCTTAAGACCTGGTTAAGGGTAGTCTAAGTCTTGGGAACATGCCTTAGGATGGTGAAGCAACTTGGAGACTTCAAGGGGTTATTCGAATCGAATTTCAATGCGGATGACCTAGGAGGGTTAGGAAATGATCGTACGAGGTGTTATAGTGTTCTTCGAAAGAAAGATAGGAGTACTCGCATGAGTGTGTGAAGTTTAGTATCAAGACTAAGTGTTGATGACCTAGTTGAAGCATAAACTTTGATGTGTAAGCTAGAGAAATCTTGTGTGTTACTTGTACTTGCGCATGGGAACACGAACTGCATATGTGAATGAGATATGTGATTGAAACGAGGAGTCTTGCATCATGGCACTTGCATTGCATATGGATTTGAAAAAAAGAGATGTGCTTCGGTACAAAAGGCTGTAACGTAAACCGGGATGGGAATATAAGCTGGGGCGCGTTACAGGGTATAAAGTTCTCTGCAATGTTAATCGGGATGGAAATATAAGCCGAGGTGCATTGCAGAGTTTTACGAGATCTGTGATGTAAATCGGGATGGAAATATAAGCCGAGGCGCATCACAGAGCATACAAGCCTGTAACGTAAACCGGGATGGAAATACAAGCCGGGGCGCGTTACAGGGTAACGAGTTACGAGACCGGACATTGTGACATGCATTGCACTGATTTGAAAAGAAATGGCTCATGCATTTGTGATTGTGTAGTGTAGTGCATATTTTGACATGCATCACGAGAGTCGTTGCGGTATGGATGTGCGTGGTATTTGATTGTTATTAATTCGTTAATTGCGTTCAATTTACTGTACTTGCTATTACGTGATTCGTTTATTTATTTGGAAGCTTTACAAGACATGTGCCCCACAATTCCCTTAAATTATATATTACTCATGCCTTGCCATGTGTTGATCCCGTATGTCTTATAAGCGGGTTACTTGCTAGCGTTTTTGCTAAGGATACTGCCTTTGTCATTGCAGATGAGCCTAGTTACGACATGATCTTTATTGAGGATGACGGCGAGTGGGCGGAATGGGATTCCTAAACCATGTTGAGGGGAATTTGGTTAGACGGATTCGGTTATTTCGGTTTCTTGATTCATTTGAGGTTTTAGATGGCTGCGACCATATACGGTTCTTTTGGTATTCACATTGTCGTTTGATGTACTGCATTGATGGTTTAAATTTAAGAGATATGTTTCCGCACTTATTTCTCTTACATTATTGATGATGTATATTCGAGAGATGAGACGTCTTGTAGTCTTCTCAGTAAGCTACGACGGGTGTATCGGTTCGGATTCCGCTGTCCGGGTCGGGGCGCTACAGGTGGTATCAGAGCCTAGGCTTCAGATCTACCTCGGAGACCTAGGTTATGACATGTAGAGTCTTAAGTTATGATTATCACCCTAAGATTGATCTTTAGGTCTAAGTATGTGATTCTATATGTAAGTTTGATTGGGATGGGTGTGTGCGAGCGCGATAGAAGTTAATCAATAAACGTTACTTTATTTAGCGTACGAGTTCCACCCTGTACAACGCATATGGGCTTTCAGTATTTATTTTTTGAATTGCTGAATGCTAATAAGCATTGATCTTGCAGAAAATGCCTCCTAGACGTGACAATCAAGGAAACGGTGGCAATGGGAACAACAATAACCCTCCACCACCACCACCTCCAGTCTTAGTACCCAAGCGTTGATTGATGCTATCACAGTGATACCACAAGGAGTTGCGCAACAACAGCAACAACCCCCTCCGCCACCACCGCCGTAGCACGGCATTAGGTATTATATTGGGGAGATGCGGAAGATGCATGCCCCTAATTTCGAAGGGACCACTGACCCAGAGGTGGCTGGGTTTTGGCTCAATGAAGTAGAGAAATGCTTCAGGCTTGTGCAAGTGCCTGAAGAACTCAAGGTGGATGTAGCCACGCCATTTCTGACTGGCAGAGCAAATGCATGGTGGAATGGTATTCTGCCAAAGATGACTCCTCCGATTCTATGGAGAAAATTTGTACAGGCATACAAAGACTACTATGTGCCTGAGACTGCCATTTTGGAAAAGATGAGGCAGTTCGACAAATTTGAACAAGGGAGGATGACAGTTTCCGATTACGCTGACAGGTTCCATGCCATGGGCAAATTCACACCCTTGGTATTGGAAAATAATCGGATGAAAATGCTAAAGTTTGAAGAGGGTCTGAATCCCCGCATACGGACGGCTATCGCAGGGTCGAGTTTGAAAACATTCGAGGAGATGCTGGACGCATGTTACCGAGTGGAGAGTGACATGCGTATGACACAACCAAGAGAGGCGCGTGAAGAGACGAGCAAAAGGCCGAGGGTAGAGCAAAGCGGAAGTAGATCCGGACGTTGGGTCAAGATCCCTAGGAAAGGACAAGCGGGGCCAGCTCAAAGGGCACCGCAGCAGAATCAACCCAATCGCCAGGCATCCGCGGAATGTCCACATTGTCATAGGAGACACGCAGGTGAGTGTTGGAAGATTACCGGAGCATGCTTCAACTGTGGAAAGACGGGCCACAGGATTAAGGATTGTCCCAGCAGTAGAAAGGCAGACCCAATGCGAGAGTCCACGCCATGACGGACGTAGAAGTCCAGGAGGACGCAAACGTGGTGACAGGTATGCCCTAAGTTGAATAATAGTTGCTTAAGCTGAATTTTAGTCCTTTAAGTTGATGATTGAATATGTGTTATGTGAAACCTTTATGTGTTACCCTCTTATGATTAGGTGTGATCCTAGTTAACAAAGTACCCGCAAACGTGTTGTTTGATAGTGGAGCTAGCCACTCCTTCATTTCTAAGCGATTCGCCAAAGGGCTCGACTGTTTACCCGAATGGCTTGAGAACCCATTTAGGGTGCAGGCAGCGGCCGAGCAAGTACTGGTTTCCCACCACCAGTACAAAGATTGTGAGTTGGAGTTGGATGGAAGGATGTTTTCGGTGACGTTAGTTCCCATTCCAATGAAGGACTTTGATGTCATATTGGGCATGGATTGGCTGACCAAGAATCATGCCAATATTGATTGTAAACTTAAGCAAGTGACCCTCAAGGACCCCGAGATGAATGACATCACGATACAAGGAAATGTCAAGATGACCAAAGCTCCAAGGAAAGTATACTTAATAGCGATTAAGGCCTTTAAAGCCTTACAGAAGGGAGCAGAGGGATATATGGCGTATGCATTAGATGTGAAGCAGGAGGTTCCCTCTATAGATCAAATTCCGGTGATCAATGAGTTCAAGGACGTATTTCCGGATGATTTGCCGGGAGTCCCGCCATCGAAAGAAGTGGAGTTCGAGATTAACTTGATACCTGGAGCCGAGCCTATGTCTAAGGCACCCTACAGAATGGCTCCAGCTGAATTTAAGGAGCTAAAGGGGCAACTTCAGGAGTTGTTGGACAAAAAGTTAATTCGCCCCAGTGTATCACCGTGGGGAGCTCCAGTTCTATTCGTAAAGACAAAAGATGGCAGCATGAGGTTATGCATCGATTACCGGGAGTTGAACAAGATCACCATTAAGAATAAATATCCTCTGCCAAGGATAGAGGATTTATTTGACCAACTAAAAGGAGCTCGCTGGTTTTCAAAGATCGACCTTCGACAAGGTTATCATCAATTGCTTGTGAAAGCGAGAGACGTTCCCAAGACCGCTTTTCGGACTCGATACGGGCGTTATGAATTTTGGTGATGCCTTTTGGATTAACTAATGCCCCAGCGGCATGTTGGAGAAAATGAGGTAAGTTGGAAAAGTTTGGCAAGTGGGTTTGTCAAAAGTTGACAACCACCATACTTTGAGCTTAATTATGATTAGTGTTCGTTAATCAAAAATGAAATCTAATAATTTCTAAATTATCTACGTGACAAGTAGATGACTTTAGGCTTTTGAATCACTCGATTCCGATACCAGGTGAATAAGAAATTAATGCTCAAAGTTGGAGTAAAATTGGAAGGAAAATGGAAAAGTGGTGATGTGGCCTCTTGAGGAGTGAACACATCACCCTTTAAGTGGAATACCACATTGGTCACGTGGGATGTAAGAGCCACCATATAAAGTTCAAGTTGGAGCATTCTAAAATGTGCCCTTGGGCATGAGAAGTTTTTGACGGAGTCAGGACGCAGCTCAGGCAAGGTTCACCACACACGCGCGCACACGCCGCCGCCGCCGCCCGCCCATCCGGCCGGCCGGCTCGGCTCAGCTCGTGGCTCGTGGCTCCGGCTCATTCTTGTCTTTTTGGAGAAATTTTCTTTTACATTTTCCAGAAAAATAAATCAAGTGATCCAACGGTTGAAATATTTTTGATCATAACCGTTGCAAGATCTAACGGTGTGGATCATAGTCTACACGGATCATGATCTAACGGCTGAGATCATATGTGCTGATGGTTTCTTCATCTAGATCTAACGACTGTGCATCATAGTCTACACGGATTATGATCTAACGGCTGAGATCGCTTCTGGCAGCAGTTTTTCATCCGACGGTCTACGTTTAAAACTGCTGCAGTTTACGATCTAACGGCTGTGGATGAAAACCGTTTGATCCGACGGCTGCGGTTTAATCTGGAGATTAACCGCCGTTTCCTTCCCGCCTATAAATCGCCTCCTTCTCAAGCCTTTCTACTACAGCACACTACACTCTGCACACTGCGATTTCACTGTGTTCCTCCTTTTTCCATTTTCGTTTTCAGCATACTATTACACTGTTACGTTTCCAGTTCGAGAAATCAGAGCATCCCGCAGGTTCGCCGAGTTCTTTACGTTACTGTGCCGTTTCGTATGAACTGTACCCGTTGTATCCTGGGAGACGTTTGCTGTTTTCGGTTGGGCACTTCGTACCGGAGCAAATCGTCTTAAGGACAGAGTCCTTAGACTCGCCTCGGTTCTGCTTGCATTTCGCCAGTTTACACAAACGCACACTGTACACTGCAGTTGATTACAGTTGATAACATTCTTAAGACGATTTCATTTATATACTTTAATCTATTTCGTTTTGCGATCACAGTTTCTATTGCTACGAAACTAATCGGTTTCGTGTTCTGTTTCTGTATTGCGTTTACAGAATCTGAAATGTTGAACAAAAGTTCGAACTCCTTCAATGGCGTGCACCTTGGTCCGTCCGAGGAAGTGAACCCTGCTGTTCCAGTTGCACCCGCTGCCATTCCTGCTCCTGTTCTGGCTGTTGGACAGGCTGAGAAACCAGAAAAGTTTGGAGGCAGTTACTTCAAACGTTGGCAGCAGAAGATGCTGTTCTTTTTAACAACTTTGGGGCTGGCTAAGATGCTGACCGAGGATCCTCCAGTGGTGATACCAGTCGAGGATCAGAACGTGAATATGCAGAATAGCCTGATTGCTGAAGCATGGAAATATAATGATTATGTCTATTTGAATCATATTTTAAGTTGTCTCGATAATACTCTGTATGGACTGTATAGTACCTTTAAGACTGCAAAATCTTTATGGCAGGCTTTAGATAAAAAATACAGGACAGAGGATGCTGGTGCGAAGAAATTTATCATTGGTAAATTTCTTGATTTTAAGATGACTGATTCCAAAACTGTTGTTTCTCAGATTGAGGAACTTCAGATGTTAGTGGCTGAAATGGAAGAAGAGGGTATGTCCCTTAGTGAATCTTTCCTTGTTGCTGCTGTGATTGAGAAGTTACATATTTCGTGGAGGGAATTCAGGAGCTATCTCAAACATAAGCGAAAGGAGATGTCCTTGGAAGATCTGATTGTTCGATTGCGTATCGAAGAAGACAATCGCAGGTCTGAGAAGAAGTTTGCTCAATTTTCTGGTCAAGCAAAGGCTCATGTCGCAGAGGCGACGAAGAAAAAGACAAGCAAGTTGGGAGTGAACAACAAAGGCAAAGAGATCGCAAAAAAGTTCACAGGAAAGTGCTACAACTGTGGCATCCAGGGGCACCGGAGCAGTGACTGTCGCAAGCCAAAAAAGAGGCAAGAGAAAGCGAAGGCGAATCTGGTTGGTGCAATGGAAGATCTGGATCTTTGTGCTATTGTGAGTGAATGCAACATTGTGGGAAATCCGCACGCATGGTGGCTAGACACGGGAGCTACGAGACATGTTTGTGCTAACAAGGCAATGTTCACATAATACAAGCCCGTTGATGGTGCACAGCTTTACATGGGAAATGATGCTTCATCAAAAATTGAAGGTGAAGGAAATGTTGTTTTGAAGTTGACTTCTGGGAAGTTTCTGACTCTGCAGAATGTTCTGCATGTTCCTGATATTAGGAAGAATTTGATTTCTGGCGCTTTGATGGTGATGCATGGTTTTAGACTCGTCTTGGAGTCTAACAAAGTTATAATTTCAAAGAATGGGTTGTACTTGGGGAAGGGGTATCTAGCAGATAGAATGTTTAGGATGAATGCTATTACCATTGTACCCAAGAAAGAAAAAGTTGTGCCCGTAGTGGCTAATGAAAATGCATCTACTTCTGCTTATATGCTTGAGTCTTCTTGTTTAGGGCATTTACGTTTGGGACATGTTAATTACAAATCAATTCAAAGAATGATTAATCTTGATTTGTTGCCTAAACTGAATTTGACTATGAAAAAATGTCAAGTTTGTGTTGAAGCAAAAATGACTAAGGCTCCTTTTCCTTCAATTGAAAGAAACATAGAAATGTTAGATTTAATTCATACAGATGTGTGTGATTTAAAGTTTGTGCAAACAAGAGGTGGTAAAAAGTACTTTGTAACTTTTATTGACGATTGCACTAGATACTGTTATGTTTATTTGCTAAGTAGCAAAGATGAGGCCGTTAATGCTTTTAAGGATTATAAGAATGAAGTTGAAAATCAACTTAGCAAACGAATTAAGATAATTCGTAGTGATAGAGGTGGCGAATATGATGCACCGTTTAATGAATTCTATTCAGAACATGGCATTATTCATCAAACGACTGCGCCATACTCACCTCAATCCAATGATATTGCTGAACGCAAGAATCGAACTCTTAAAGAGATGATGAATGCTATGTTGATAAGTTCGGGTTTACCTCAGAACTTGTGGAGGAAGCAATTCTCTCCGCCAATGTCATTCTAAATAGAATTCCATCTAAAAAGATGGATAAAACCCCTTATGAACTTTGGAAAGGTTATAAACCTAGTTTCAAATACTTAAAAGTGTGGGGGTGTCTGGCTAAGATAGCAGTACCTAAAACAAGACAAGTCAGAATAGGGCCCAAAACAATTGATTGTATATTCATAGGATATGCAACAAACGGTAGTGCTTATCAATTCTTGGTGCACAAGTCTGACATCCCTGACATACATGAAAATGTTGTCATGGAGTCAAGAAATGCAGTGTTCTTTGAAGACATCTTTCCAAAGAAAGATAGAAATGATAAAGAAGCCAGCATGAGTAAGCGAGCTCGGGATACAACGGCTCAAGAAACTGACGAACCCCGTCAAAGCAAACGAGCCAAAATACCGACATCCTTTGGACCAGATTTTCTAACCTGCATGGTAGAGAATGAGCCAAGGACATTTTCAGAGGCGATGTCAACACCAGAAGCTTCATTCTGGAAAGAGGCAATAAACAGTGAGATAGAATCTATTCTTCAAAATCACACTTGGGAGCTGGTCAATCTTCCACTAGGAAATAAACCACTCGGATGCAAGTGGATTTTCAAGAAGAAGTTTAAAGAAGATGGATCTATCGACAAATACAAAGCGCGGTTGGTAGCCAAAGGTTATCGACAAAAAGAAGGGTTTGATTTCTTTGACACTTACTCACCAGTGACAAGGATTACGTCAATCAGAGTGCTAGTCGCGATTGCAGCAGTCTATGACTTAGAAATCCATCAGATGGATGTTAAGACGGCTTTTCTGAACAGTGAATTGGAGGAGGAAATATACATGGAACAACCAGAAGGGTTTGTAGTACCAGGACAAGAGAAGAAAGTTTGTAGACTTGTTAAGTCTTTGTACGGACTTAAACAAGCACCAAAACAATGGCACTTGAAGTTTGATCAAGTAATGATGACAAACGGCTTTAGGATCAACGAGTGTGACAAGTGTGTTTACATCAAAAACACACTTAATGCATATGTGATAGTATGTCTCTATGTAGATGACATGTTAATCATGGGCAGTGCTCGTGACATCATCTTGAATACCAAGAAGATGTTAACACGGAATTTTGACATGAAGGATATGGGGGTTGCCAATGTTATTCTAGGAATCAAGATTTCTAGGCTAACTGAAGGATTGATCATGTCACAAAGTCATTATATTGAGTCCGTTCTCAAACGATTCAATATGTTTGATGCAAAACCAGTAAAAACTCCACTTGACTTAAGTATGCACTTAAGGAAGAACCGAGGTGAACCACTAGCTCAATTGAAGTACTCACAAGTGATTGGAAGTCTAATGTACATAACGAACTGTACAAGACCAGACTTAGCTTGTTCAGTAAACAAATTGAGCAGGTTTACCAGTAATCCAAGTGAAGATCATTGGAAAGCTCTAAATAGAGTGATGAGGTACCTTAAGTACACAATGAATCTTGGATTACACTATACAAGATATCCAGCAGTATTGGAAGGATACTGTGATGCAAACTAGATATCAGATTGCAAAGACTCTAAATCCACAAGTGGATATTTATTCACTGTTGGTTGTGGTGCTGTGTCATGGAAATCCACTAAGCAAACATGCATAGCTCGATCTACAATGGAAGCTGAGTTTATAGCATTAGACAAAGCTGGAGAAGAGGTTGAATGGCTTCGAAATTTTTTAGAGGACATTACATGTTGGCCTAAGCCAATTGCTCCTATTAGCATACACTATGATAGTCAGTCAGCAATAGGACGAGCTCAAAGCAGCATCTACAATGGTAAGTCACGACACATACGTCGGAGACATAATACCATTAAGCAATTGATCTCTAATAGCGTGATTTCCATTGATTGCATAAAATCAAAGGAGAATCTTGCGGATCCGCTTACCAAAGCTCTGCCTAGAGATCAGATGTCTAAATTGACAAACGGAATGGGAGTTAAGCCTACAAAGCAAGAATCTTTGTAACGGTAACCCAACCTTGTTGACTGGAGATCCCAGAATCTAGGTTCAATGGGAAAACTAAGTTATAAGGGTTCAGTTAGCACTTACTCATTCTGTTAAACAAAAGTGCTGTCTGCAGATAATAGTTAGGGTAAGCTAAAGCTTTTAATGATCTCATATATCTTGATAAATCAAGTGGGGTATGGCAGAATACTCGTGATAGGAATCACCTATGTAAGTGTGAAGTGGGGCCGCTTCTATGAGAATTCTGAGAGGCAAGAATTCTCTAATACACTTTCTGAAACCAGGTTGTTCATGGCCAAAATGAACACAACCATGAGAACCAATAAGGGGTGTCAAAGGAAATGTTGTGTGAGTATCATTGTCTAGGTTCACAATAAAGGCTGATAGTTCAAGACATCAGGTCACTAACCAGCTGAGTGGATCCGATGGTATATCACTAAGAAAGGTTCAAAGCCAGAAGCTACCTCTTCTGATGCAACATATCCTTCTCTGATTTCTCGATAGAGTCTGCATCTGCATTAATTTTCATTCATGTGGGGGATTGTTGGAGAAAATGAGGTAAGTTGGAAAAGTTTGGCAAGTGGGTTTGTCAAAAGTTGACAACCACTATACTTTGAGCTTAATTATGATTAGTGTTCGTTAATCAAAAACAAAAACTAATAATTTCTAAATTATCTACGTGACAAGTAGATGACTTTAGGCTTTTGAATCACTCGATTCCGATAACGGGTGACTGAGAAATTAATGCTCAAAGTTGGAGTAAAATTAGAAGGAAAATGGAAAAGTGGTGATGTGGCCTCTTGAGGAGTGAACACATCACCCTTTAAGTGGAATACCACATTGGTCACTTGGGATGAAAGAGCCACCATATAAAGTTCAAGTTGGAGCATTCTAAAATGTGCCCTTGGGCATGAGAAGTTTTTGACGGAGTCAGGACGCAGCTCAGGCAAGGTTCGCCACACACACCCGCGTGCGCCGCTGCCGCCGCCCGCCCGTCCGGCCGGCCGGCTCGGGCTCAGGCCCGGGGCTCGTGGCTCTGGCTCATTCTTGTCTTTTTGGAGAAATTTTCTTTTACATTTTCCAGAAAAATAAATCAAGTGATCCAACGGTTGAAATATTTTTGATCATAACCGTCGCAAGATCTAACGGTGTGGATCATAGTCTACACGGATCATGATCTAACGGCTGAGATCATATGTGCTGACGGTTTCTTCATCTAGATCTAACGGCTGTGGATCATAGTCTACACGGATCATGATCTAACGGCTGAGATCATACGTGCTGACGGTTTCTTCATCTAGATCTAACGGCTGTGGATCATAGTCTACACGGATTATGATCTAACGGCTGAGATCGCTTCTGGCAGCAGTTTTTCATCCGACGGTCTACGTTTAAAACTGCTGCAGTTTACGATCTAACAGCTGTGGATGAAAACCGTTTGATCCGACGGCTGTGGTTTAATCTGGAGATTAACCGCCGTTTCCTTCCCGTCTATAAATCGCCTCCTTCTCCAGCCTTTCTACTACTGCACACTACACTTTGCACACTGCGATTTCACTGTGTTCCTCCTTCTTCCATTTTCGTTTTCAGCATACTATTACACTGTTACGTTTCCAGTTCGAGAAATCAGAGCATCCCGCAGGTTCGCCGAGTTCTTTACGTTACTGTGCCGTTTCGTATGAACTGTACCCATTGTATCCTGGGAGACGTTTGCTGTTTTCGGTTGGGCACTTCGTACCGGAGCAAATCGTCTTAAGGACAGAGTCCTTAGACTCGCCTCGGTTCTGCTTGCATTTCGTCAGTTTACACAAACGCACACTGTACACTGCAGTTGATTACAGTTGATAACACGGCATTCATGGACTTGATGAACACCGTGTTTCGAGAGCAGTTGGACCAATCCGTGGTGGTGTTCATCGATGACATCCTAGTCTACTCTCCCGACGAGCAAGCACACGCTGAACACTTAAGAGTGGTGTTGCAAATCCTGAGACAACAAAAGCTTTATGCCAAATTCAGCAAGTGTGAATTTTGGCTAAGAAGTGTAGCCTTTCTCGGTCACGTGATTTCAGAGGATGGGATTTCTATGGACCCTAAGAAGATAGAAGCCATCACGGAATGGCCAAGGCCCACAAATATGACCGAAGTCAGAAGCTTCCTAGGCTTGGCAGGCTACTATAGGAAGTTTGTCGAGGGTTTCTCAACAATAGCAGTTCCATTGAGCAGACTTACAGAGAAGAAGACAAAGTTCGAATGGACTGCCGAATGCGAGCAGAGCTTTACCGAGCTCAAGAAGAGATTGACCACAGCCCCGGTGTTGGCACAGCCCTCCGGCACCGACGGTTTCGTGATCTATAGTGACGCGTCCAAGAAAGGACTAGGTATGTACATCATTACAATTAATGCATTGTATATACACAGGCTAGTCTTAAATTAACGTTCTGTTTATAGGTTGCGTCTTGATGCGAAGTGAATGAGTCATATCGTACACGTCAAGACAATTGAAACCATATGAGCAGAACTACCCGACGTATGACTTGGAGCTCGCAGCTGTGGTATTTGCTCTTAAGATCTGGAGACACTACCTATATGGAGAGAAATGTGCCGTGTTCACGGATCATAAGAGCTTAAAGTACCTATTCTCGCAGAAGGAGTTAAATATGAGGCAGAGAATATGGTTGGAGTTACTCAAGGACTATGACTTGACCATCAACTACCATCCGGGTAAGGCCAACAGAGTGGCGGACGCGTTGAGCAGAAAGTCTAGCCACGCGAGACAATCTCCGTTAGAAAGAGAAATCGAGGAGTTTGATCTCGAATTGGTGGATTAAGTGGCGAATATCCTTACAGCTTTGTCTATCAGCCCAGACTTGGTAGACAGAATCAAAGAAGCGCAGTACGAGGACCCAGCACTGAAAGAAATCCGCGACAAATTATCCACGAGGCCAGTAAAAGACTTCCAGTTGCGAGGAGATAGAAGTCTATGGTTCCAGAATCGGTTATGCGTGCCAGGTAAAGACAAAATCCGAACGGAATTGCTCCAAGAAGCGCATAACTCAAGGATGTCTATCCACCCCGGGAGCACTAAGATGTACAAGGATCTCAAAAGAAACTATTGGTGGATAGGGATGAAGAGATCTATAGCGGCATATGTCAAAAGGTGTTTGGTTTGCCAACAAGTCAAAGCCGAACATCAACGACCTGGTGGTTTGATGAAGCCACTAGAGATTCCGGAATAGAAGTGGGAACACGTGACGATGGACTTCGTAATGGGGCTACCCAAGACCCGAAATGGAAACGAGATGATTTGGGTAATTGTAGACCGTTTGACAAAGACGGCTCATTTCATAGCCATGCCACATGGTACTTCGTATGAAAGGTTATCCAATATCTATGTGGATAACATTGTGAGTCTACATGGAGTTCCGGTCAGCATTGTATCGGACCGTGATCCCAAGTTCACCTCTATGTTTTGGAGAGCATTCCAGAAGGCAATGGGTACCGAATTGAGGATGAGTACCGCGTACCACCCTCAAACGGATGGACAATCCGAGAGAACCATCCAAACCTTGGAAGATATGCTAAGAGCGTGCGCCTTAGATTTTAAAGGAAACTGGGATAGCATGTTGAAGTTGATGGAGTTTTCATACAATAATAGCTATCATAGTGCAATTGGCATGGCGCCTTTTGAAGCCCTATATGGACGTAAGTGCAGGTCCCTGGTTTGTTGGGATGAAGTTGGAGAAAGGACAATCACTGCACCCGAGTTGGTGGAACAAACGATTGAAAAGGTCAAAGCGATAAGAGAGAAACTGAAAGTGGCTTAAGATCGTAATAAGAGTTGGGCCAATTCTAAGAGATGACCTATGGAGTTTGAAGAAGGCGATAAGGTCTATCTACGAGTTTCACCCACCAAGGGAGTGGCAAGGTTTGGGGTGAAGGGCAAGTTAAGCCCTAGGTACATTGGCCCTTACGAAATACTTGGTAAAGTTGGCGAAAGAGCGTACCGATTAGCCCTGCCTCCAAGCTTGTTCCAAGTCCATAACGTATTTCATGTATCTCAACTAAGGAAATACGTATCGGACCCAAACCATATCTTGGAAGCTCAACCGTTGAATGTTAAGGAGGATATCATTTACAAAGAACATCCAATAAGGATTGTGGATAGAAAAGATCAAGTCCTACGCCGACGCGTCATTCCGTATGTCAAAGTTCAGTGGAGTAATCATACGGAGCGCGAAGCCACGTGGGAGCTTGAGGAGCAAATGAAAGAGCTGTATCCACACATTTTCCAATAGGGTACACCAGTTTCGAGGACGAAACTTTTTGTAAGGGGGGTGGAATGTTATGCCCCGCACCCTCCATAGGATAATTAAAAGACAAAGAAAGAATTAATGGAGATTAAAGACGGTCAACGGTAATGAATTAGGAATTAAGTATGAGGATTAATTAGAAATTAATGAGAAGATTAAATATTAGAATTAAATTGTATTTAATTTTAGAATTAAATAATAAAGGTTATCCTTTAAGATAAATAAGATAATAGATATAATTTAGAAACTCCAAATCTTACCCTATTCCCTATTAAACTGACAACGTCAGTTTTGTTTCTCCCATTCACAGACGTCGACTTCCTTTCCCCCCTAAGCCTTAGGCGTTTTCTCAAAGGTGTAGGAGAGGAAGACATCCTCAGGTTTTGATCCAAACTCCGTCCGTTCTTCAATCCGTCTTCGAGTAATCACAGGCAAGTAATCATCTTATAAACTCCTATGATTTGCGAAAGAAAACTGGCCTATTTTGTTATCAAATTTGATCACCATGCAGTAGTTTCGTTTTGTGATTATTGGTATATGATTTATGTGTTTTGATTCAAGTTTTGGCCGCTGTATATGAAAAGGCATTCGCCGTTGTTGTTGATTATGTGAAATTCTGCAAATCCCTACCCCGTGAACCCCTCCTTGTGGTGACTTCGTTGCTGCGTGAGTTTGAGGGGAAAAGGTGGGATTTTTGGGATTGATGAGGTTGGAGCAATTGCGTTCTAGGCTTGGATCTTGTTTGTCATGTGTATAGCATTCGAATCTATAGTTTAAGCATGAATAATAGCAGAGATTAGGCTTGGATTGATTGGGATGAAATTTGGATACGTTGGTGTTTATGGTTCTGCAGTTGTTGCAGAAAACGCAGAGGGAATTTTGGAGAAACCGCTGACATCGATCGATCGATGTCAGAGATCGATGTCCTCTGATGGACATTGATCGATCGATGTAGGGTGACCTGAGAGATCGATGTCCTCTGTTGGACATCGATCGATCGATGTAGGTGAGGGCTGAGAGATCGATGTCCTCTGTTGGACATCGATCGATCGATGTATAAGAGGCTGAGAGATCGATGTTCTCTGTTGGACATCGATCGATCGATGTGAGGGTATGATGTCACATCGATCGATCGAAGTGAGGGGATGATGTCCATCAGTTTTGTGGGAAAATAGAAGAAGGAAGAGGGAAGCTCGGGGAATCTTTGGGTGACCTTAGAGACTTCTTAAGACCTGGTTAAGGATAGTCTAAGTCTTGGGAACATGCCTTAGGATGGTGAAGCAACTTGGAGACTTCAAGGGGTTATTCGAATCGAATTTCAATGCGGATGACCTAGGAGGGTTAGGAAATGATCGGACGAGGTGTTATAGTGTTCTTCGAAAGAAAGATAGGAGTACTCGCATGAGTGTGTGAAGTTCAGTATCAAGACTAAGTGTTGATGACCTAGTTGAAGCATAAACTTTGATGTGTAAGCTAGAGAAATCTTGTGTGTTACTTGTACTTGCGCATGGGAACACGAACTGCATATGTGAATGAGATATGTGATTGAAACGAGGAGTCTTGCATCATGGCACTTGCGTTGCATATGGATTTGAAAAAAAGAGATGTGCTTCGGTACATATTTGCGAAGGTGACCTGTAATGTAAACCGGGATGGAAATATAAGCCGGGGCGCATTGCAGGGCACAAAAGGCTATAACGTAAACCGGGATGGAAATATAAGCCGGGGCGCGTTACAGGGTATAAAGTTCTCTGCAATGTTAATCGGGATGGAAATATAAGCCGAGGTGCATTGCAGAGTTTTACGAGATCTGTGATGTAAATCGGGATGGAAATATAAGCCGAGGCGCATCACAGAGCATACGAGCCTGTAACGTAAACCGGGATGGAAATATAAGCCGGGGCGCGTTACAGGGTAACGAGTTACGAGACCGGACATTGTGACATGCATTGCACTGATTTGAAAAGAAATGGCTCATGCATTTGTGATTGTGTAGTGTAGTGCATATTTTGACATGCATCACGAGAGTCGTTGCGGTATGGATGTGCGTGGTATTTGATTGTTATTGATTCGTTAATTGCGTCCATTTTGTTGTACTTGCTATTACGTGATTCGTTTATTTATTTGGAAGCTTTACAAGACATGTGCCCCACAATTCCCTTGAATTATATATTACTCATGTCTTGCCATGTGTTGATCCCGTATGTCTTATAAGCGGGTTACTTGTTAGCGTTTTCGCTAAGGGTACTGCCTTTGTCATTGCAGATGAGCCTAGTTACGACATGATCTTTATTGAGGATGACGGCAAGTGGGCGGAATGGGATGCCTAAACCATGTTGAGGGGAATTTGGTTAGACGGATTCGGTTATTTCGGTTTCTTGATTCATTTGAGATTTTAGATGGCTGCGACCATATACGGTTCTTTTGGTATTCACATTGTCGTTTGATGTACTGCATTGATGGTTTAAATTTAAGAGATATGTTTCCGCACTTATTTCTGTTACGTCATTGATGATGTATATTCGAGAGATGAGACGTCTTGTAGTCTTCTCAGTAAGCTACGACGGGTGTACCGGTTCGGATTCCGCTGTCCGGGTCGGGGCGCTACACAAAGCATACTTGTGCTTCTTCATTTTCGGATTGCTCGGATTCTTAATCAGATGAGTCACTCCAAGTACTAGCCTTCATTGCTCTTTTGCCTTTCTTTGGCTTTGACTCCTTTTGCTTATTCCTTTGAGTCTCTATTGTTTGCTTGTTCTTATTTGGACAATCATAAGAAATATGTCCCTTCTATCCATATTCATAACACTTCAACTCTTTGTTATACCATTTTTCATTATTCTCATTCTTAGAAGAATTATTTCTTTTAAGTTGAGAAGGAGTAGAAGAAGATTGTTTTCTATTTGGACGTTTAAAAAATCTTCTCAACTTTCTTGCTACCAAAATCAAATCATCATTTAACTCACTATCATCATTTTCTTCATCAATGCTCACATGTGAAGATTCAGTAGTTTTGAAAGCAATAAACTTACCAGATTGTTTTGAAGACTCAGATTTTCTTTGATTCATTTTTGCTTCATATACCTTGAGTGAGCCAATCAATTCATCCATTTTGGTGATGTATTTCATTTCTCAATCGTAGTAACCTTTGCATCTCATTCAGCAGGCAGGCTTCGAAGGACTTTTTGTACCTTCTCTTTATTTGTAAAAGACTTTCCTAATGGCTCAAGAGCATTAAACACATTAGTAAGCCTTAAATCCATAGAAACTATGGATTCGTTTGGCAGCATTTTAAAGCATTCTAATTCAGTCATAAGCAAATTTATTTTTGAATCTTTAACATCTCTTGTACCTTCATGCTTTAATTCCAAAGATTTCACATATCATGAGCACTATTACAATTAGAAATATAACATGCTTCGGACGTAGTAAGACCATTCAAGAGTAATTGCATAGCTTTAGCATTCATAGACATCTTTTTCTTATCATCACTAGTCCATTCGCTTTTATATTTTTCTACCTCTTTGTGTCACATCATTTACTTTAACAGCTTTGGTAGGAATATATGGACCATCCCCAACTATTGACCATAAATCAATATCTATAGCCATTAAGAATAATTTCATTCTCAACTTCCAATGAACAAAGTTATTACCATCAAAAAGATGAGGACGTTGAGTAGACATACCTTTTAACTCACCTTTGTGAGGAACTATGACCAAAGTGTGAAAATAGATAAGGTACCTTGTTTTTGTTTTGTATTCTTAGAGTGGTGTAACCTCGCTCTGATACCAATCGTTGGATCGAAATCCCTGCACAAACACCACTAGAGGGGAGGGTGAATAGTGGTTGGCGGAAATCGCACTATTTTAAACCTATTTCAAAACCCCTCAGTTCTGAAATCAGAAACTCAGAAAACAGAAGCTGTTTTTGAAAATATTTTTCCGACTTTAAAAACACTTCCACAAATTATGGAACTTTCCTGAAACACACTTCAAGATGTTTTCTAACTCCTATAAAAATTTCAAGCAAAATAAAATTTTTAAGACCTTCAACTAATCAAAAATGGTTTGTCTACATAGAATTCCAGAACAGAGTTCAGAAATTAACTCAACTTCACAAATTGTTTTTCCGTCAATCCCCAACTCCAAAACCTTTGAAAATTTATCTCAATAACCCTTAAAATATGTATTATAATGATTGAAACATTTTTGGAAAATTTTTTTTGGGAAGTTAGCCAACCAAGTCACTTTTCTCAACTTCTGGAAATTTGAAAAACTGATTGTAGCAGTTGCAGAACTTTGGACTTTTGTTCAACCTAAACTTATCCAAATTGAATCAAATTGGTTTCAACTTAAAGCTAAGAGACTAAGTATGTCTCTGTAAAATTTTAGCAATTTTGAAAGCTGTTTACTATTTTTTCAGAATTTATAATACGTGTTTACAAAATAAAGAATAGAAAATTGAAAGTGTAAAGTACGGAAAGTAAAGAACACCAAGCATTTTATACTAATTCGGCCAAATGTGCCTACTCCAGTCTTCGAGGACAGCTTCCTCTGTATTCACTATCACTAGTGTCATAGAGTTACACCTTAGCTCGATCCTCGGGCTTCACACCAACCCTATTCAAGCTATTCTCAACACCTTTACAGAATTTTAGCACTATCACACCTCATACACCTTTTCACCTTTTCATAAAGTCTTATAAACTTGGCTTATCAATTACAACAATTCTACCATAATAAGGTGTATCTAAGAAGCACTACAATGCTTCAAATATTTCACCACAAGCTGCACAATAAGAATAGAGAAGAAGAGGAAGATGAAGATAGCAAGAGAGGTGTGTGTCTTCAACTCTTCACTTCAACCTCTATTTATAGTGTGAGGCATCCCTTGTTGAAAAGATTGCCGTTTGTCACCTTCAATGTCATCAAACACACATATCTTCACACCATTGGTTTTTGTCTTCAAGACTTTGCACACTTGGCACCTTCAAGAAATGTGATTTGTCCATCTATGTCACCAACTTTTTCAGCATTATATGACATAGAAATTTCAGATTTAAAGGAAGATAAATGATGAGTAAATCTCTAAAAAGTTAACCAAGTTTGTTCCACCATATTAGCACATGTGGGAGAAGAATTCTCAGCAAAAATTTGAACTCCATTGTGCCATAGAAATCATCCATATGGCCATGTGTGTGCCATGTTGACAACTTTTTGTCACCAAGTATAATCCTTGAGTTTTGATTGGTTCTAGTATAATTTCCTTGTACACTTGTCATCACATGAGATATTCATCTTGTACACATGCAAACACATCATTTTGATGAGAAAAATAAGACTTAATCTCAGCCCTTGAATTCAAAATGAATGGCTAGATTTATGTAGAAAATAGTCAAAACTATTTCCGCCTTTCTCTCCTTGAAATTTGTAACCATTTACCATGTCAATTGTGACATGAAATTACTGTAAAATAATCTGAGAATAAGTCTTATAATGATATCATAAGATGACCATATAGTGTGACAAAATTAATGTCACATAATGAGAAATTCTGAGAATACCAAAATCCAAATATAGCAATAATAATCTTGATGTTGATACTTCAAGAATACCATAAGAAGTCCATAATAATGATAATAATATCATTGAGAAATAATCATAGTGAAGACATCGCGATATGCTCAGAGAATAAAAAGACGATAATACCCTTGATAGTATTTTATGATCACACACAGGCTCAAGTAACAAGTCATCATCATCAAACATATTTTCAACATTATTATTTTGTTCTGCAGATCTTCTTTCTTTATCCACTTCTTTAATTCTTTGTGAACATAAACCTGCAAAGAAGATAAAGTTTAGGTACCCTTTAGATGGGTCCTTAGACGTTAGTAACATCCTTGTTTATATACCCTTTGGGTATCCAAACTTGGATGTACCTTTTTGGCACATACTTGGCATTTTCATGGTTTGAAGAATGTAAAGGATTATTATACATTTGACCATGCCATTTAAATGTTGATGAATTGTTTCCATATGAATTTTTCTTTGGCATATAAGAAACATTTTTAGACCAAGATGAATGGTTTTCAGAATAATCATATGAATAACCATGTCTTGGTGATTTCTTTCTATATGAGACATAATTATTTTTATTTTGTTTATGCAAATTTGTATACATAAATGCATAATTTCTATATGCAAAATTTTGCCTAGGAACATGTTGTGCAACTCTTGTTTTAGAAGGAGGAGTAGGAAGCATTGGCACATTATTCTTTACAACATAAGGCAATTTAGAAATAGAAGAAACAAAGTTTGTCTTTTTACTTAATTTATCATGCTCTTCTTTATATCCTAATCCGATTTTGTCATTTCCACATTTTTGTGATACAATCAATGAATCCAACATGTTTGTTCCGGATTTAAATTGTTCCAACATTTTTTCTAAGTAAGTTTGCATGCCTTTAACAAGGAAATTTCATTTTCATATGCATTTAGTTTTGATTTTAGTAGGCAATTTTCAGAACTAAGTTTTTGTTCATTATTTTTATGCAAACTTATTTTGGTTTCTAATGAATTAAGAATAGTAGATAACTCTTCTTTTAATGACTCTAATTGAGTCGAAAATTCCAAGTTGGACGTCTTCAACTTGATGTTTTCCTCAATTAGTTTCTTTTTCTCTTTAGACAGCTTTTTACAATGAGCATGCATTTTCATAAACTCAATATGCATTTCATCAAGAGACATATCATTTTCAGAATCTAAATCAGAAGAAGATGTTACCTCTTTTGAGACAAAGCATACTTGTGCTTCTTCATCTTCAGATTGCTCGGATTCTGAATCAGATGAGTCACTCCAAGTACTAGCCTTCATTGCTCTTTTGCCTTTCTTTGGCTTTGACTCCTTTTGCTTATTCCTTTGAGTCTCTTTTGTTTGCTTGTTTTTGTTTGGACAATCATAAGAAATATGTCCCTTTTGTCCACATTCATAACACTTCAACTCTTTGTTATACCATTTTTTATTATTCTCATTCTTAGAAGAATTATTTCTTGTAAGTTGAGAAGGAGTAGAAGAAGATTGTTTTCTATTTGGACGCTTAAAAAATCTTCTCTATTTTCTTGCTACTAAAATCAAACCATCATCTAACTCACTATCATCATTTTCTTCATCAATGCTCACATGTGAAGATTCAGTAGTTTTGAAAACAATAGCCTTACCGGATTGTTTTGAAGACTCATATTTTCTTTGATTAATTTTTGATTCATATACCTTGAATGAGCCAATCAATTCATCCATTTTGGTGATGGATTTCATTTCTTCAATCGCAGTAACCTTTGCATCCCATTCAGCAGGCAGGCTTCGAAGGACTTTTTGTACCTTCTCTTTATTTGTAAAAGACTTTCCTAATGACTCAAGAGCATTAAACACATCAGTAAGCCTTAAATCCATAGAAACTATGGATTCATTTGGCAGCATTTTAAAGCAATCTAATTCAGTCATAAGCATATTTATTTTTGAATCTTTAACATCGCTTGTACCTTCATGCTTTAATTCCAAAGATTTTCACATACCATGAGCACTATTACAATTAGAAATATAACATGCCTCGGACGTAGTAAGACCATTCAAGAGTAATTGCATAGCTTTAGCATTCATAGACATCTTCTTCTTATCATCACTAATCCATTCGCTTTTATATTTTTCTACCTCTTGTGTCACATCATTTACTTTAACAACTTTGGTAGGAATATATGGATTATCCTCAACTATTGACCATAAATCAATATCTATAGCCATCAAGAATAATTTCATTCTCAACTTCCAATAAACAAAGTTATTACCATCAAAAAGAGGAGGACGTTGAGTAGACATATCTTCTAACTCACCTTTGTGAGGAACTATGTCCATTGTGTACAAATAGATAAGGTACCTTGTTTTTGTTTTGTGTTCTTAGAGTGGTGTAACCTCGCTCTGATATCAATTGTTAGATCGAAATCCCTGCACAAACACCACTAGAGGGGGGTGAATAGTGGTTAGCAGAAATCACACTATTTTAAACCCATTTCAAAACCCCTCAGTTCTGAAATCAGAAACTCAGAAAACAGAAGCTGTTTTTGAAAATAATTTTTCGACCTTAAATACACTTCCAAAAATTATGAAACTTTCGAGAAACATACTTCAAGATATTTTCTAGCTCCAGTAAAAATTGCAAGTCAGAATAAAATTTTTAAGATCTTCAACTAATCAAAAAATTTTTGTCTACACAGAATTTCAGAACAGAGTTCAGAAATTGACTCAACTTCACAAATTTTTTCCCCGTCAATCCACAAGTCCAAAACCTTTGAAAATTTAACAAAATAACCCTTAATTTATGTATAATAATGGACGGAAACAGTTTTGGAAAATTCCTTTGGAAAGTTAGTCAACCAAGTCACTTTTCTCAACATCTGCAAATTTGAAAAACTGATTGTAGCAGTTGCAGAACTTTGGACTTTTGATCATTCTAAACATATCCAAATTGAGTCAAATTGGTTTCAAATGAAATCTAAGAGACTAAAGTATGTATCTGTAAAATTTTAGCAATTTTGAAAACCGTTTACTATTTTTTCAGAATTTATAATACGTGTTTACAAAACAAAGAATAGAAAACTGAAAGTGTAAAGTACGAAAAGTAAAGAACACCAAGAATTTTATACTGGTTCGGCCAAATGTGCCTACTCCAGTCTTCGAGGACACCTTATTCGGTATTCACTATCACAAGTGTCACAGATTTACACCTTAGCTCGATCCTCGGGCTTCACATCAACCCTATTCAAGCTATTCACAACACCTTTACAGAATTTCAGCACTATCACACCTCATACACCTTTTCACTTTTTCATAAAGCCTTATAAACTTGGCTTATCAATTACAACAATTCTACCATAATAAGGTGTATCTAAGAAGTACTACAATGCTTCAAATATTTCACCACAAGCTGCACAATAAGAATAGAGAAGAAGAGGAAGATGAAGATAGCAAGAGAGGTGTGTGTCTTCAACTCTTCACTTCAACCTCTATTTATAGTGTGAGGCATCCCTTGTTGATAAGATTGTCATTTGCCACCTTCAATGTCATCAAACACACTTTTCTTCACACTATTGGTTCTTGTCTTCAAGACTTTGCACACTTGGCACCTTCAAGCAATGTGATTTGTCCATCTATGTCACGAACTTTTTCAGCATTATATGACATGGAAATTTCAGATTTAAAGGAAGATAAATGATGAGCAAATCTCTCAAAAGTTAACTAAGTTTGTTCTACCATATTAGCACATGTGGAAGAAGAATTCTCAGCAAAAATTTGAACGCCATTGTGCCATAGATTCGTCCATATGGTCATGTGTGTGCCATATTGACAACTTTTTGCCACCAAGTATAATCTTTCAGTTTTGATTGGTTCTAGTATAATTTCCTTGTACACTTGTCATCACATGAGATAATCATCTTGTACACATGAAAATGCATCATTTTGATGAGAAAAATAAGACTTAATCTCAGCCCTTGAATTCAAAATGAATGGCTAGATTTAAGTAGAAAATAGTCAAAAATATTTCCACCTTTCTCTCCTTGAAAGTTGTAACCATTTACCATGTCAATTGTGACATGAAATTACTCCAAAATAATCTGAGAATAAGTCTTATAATGATATCATAAGATGACCATATAGTGTGACAAAATAAATGTCACATAACAAGAAATTCCGAGAATACCAAAATCCAAATATAGCAATAATAATCTTGATGTTGATACTCAAGAATACCATAAGAAGTCCAGAATAATAATAATAATAATAACATCATTGAGAAATAATCATAGTGAAGACGTCGCAATATGCTCAGAGAATAAAAAGACGATAATACCCTTGATAGCATTTTATGAGAAAAATGGTCTTGTCTTGAAATAATTATGACGAATGTCATAGAGATAGTCTTGAGACGATAAATCATGTTACATAGTAACATATTATAGAATATATGAAGACAATGTACCTGCAAGACTTAAAATTCCACTTTTGCCCTTTTTGGTAAGTCGTATAACTTCCACGGCATATTAGTTACAAGACACAATAATATTCATCAAATAATAAAATAATAAAATCACCAAAATCATGTATGAAATACTAAGAACATATATGTAAATGAAAACGAGTATTTATCACATTTTAGATAACATGAAACACTTTGTTATGAGAGTGAAGTAACACATAATAATATTCTTCATAGATTAAGCGTTTTATGTAGCGTTTCATTGTTACCGTCAGAACTCTCTGTTCATAATTTCCAAAAGATGAAGCGCTTTATGTAGCGTTCAATGTTCGATCTAAAGTTTCTGTTTAAACTTTCTGAAAGATGAAGCGATTTATGAAGCGTTCAATGTTTTCTGTTTAAAACTTTCTGCAAGATGAAGCGCTTGATCATGCGTTTGAAGTCTGATAAAAAGTTTTACCATATAATACTTATGCAAATCATCAAAACCAAATCATACACCAACGTTTTCTCACATGTTTAATAAGTGTGACACTTTCTTAAGTATTCAACACTTAAAATCATAACTTTGAAAATTATCCAAACATATTTTTCAATAATATCTATACAGATAGATCTTATATCGTACAATAAAATCCCCTATGGAAGAATATATGAATCCAAATCTGTCAAATTACTCATTATGATCTTATAGGATCTTCCCTAATTAGAACTTATGTTTTTCCCCGACGTTACCATTTGATGATTCTTACATTTTATATCAAGACCGTTATCTATATTATTTTCTTTCATCTTTTTTTTTTGTAGAAATCATGTGCATACATTTTAATAACAATTTTCATCGTATAATTGACGGGAAAAAAAGTAACAAATGATTTTTTTCCAACACTATTTGGATATCATTTTATAAGTAATGTACTGAGTGGTCTTACTTTTGGGCCTGCGCCATCAAGAAATGCAATCTTACTATCATAGAACAAACGCATATGATAGATATATATATATATATATATATATATATATATATATATATATATATATATATATATATATATATATGTGTAGACACACTTTCCATTTTCCTGTCATGTAGTAGATTTTCATTGGCTCATCCGAGATACCATTTAGATAATTTGGATTTTCATCTAATGCCTTCTGCTAATATCTCAACTTAGTAAAAGAATCGTTCACCAACAATTAGCACGCTCCATCTAAAATGTCACATGCAAATAACTTTTTGCAAATAGTACATGATAAATTATGTCCCCTACGATTTATTCAAAAAAAATAAATCCAAGAGAAGCAAGAAGAAAGGCAACAAGTACAGTCTTCAGGAGCTTTATTTATTCTTGACTACAATCAAAATTCCTAGACATATATAACCATATTACTAAGAGAGAAAATGAGAGATAATACTCTACATCTTTTTCCTTTCTTTTCTCTCTGCCTATACCATGATCCTTTTAAACTTTCTTTTTTTTCTTGGGGGGGGGGGGGGGGGGGGGTTATCATGGACAATTTGAATTTCGACCCGGCCCGCCGAAGTAGAAGTGTTTGCCCCAAGCACCTCCATCTTGAATATTCACATCATAGCAATTGGGCTGCTCAGTGAAGGTTTGAAGATCATCAGGATCTCTTAACTTATTTGATGCATCAACAATTTGAATGTTCTTGAAGTAACTTGATTTCCCAAACCCTTCTGAAGGAAAATGCCCACTGCCCATTTGAGTTGTGGTGTGCAATCCATCTGATTCTGAGTTCACAACTTCTCCACCCCATTCAATCATGCTTGCACTGTCTGCTAAGTATGAAAATAATGAAGCTGGCCAGTAGCCCACCACATGGTCTTCCCCATATTGCATCCACCAGTTTCCCTCTTTTGGATCCTACATTTTTTGTGACTATAATTAACTTATTATAGTAGTAACAACATTACCTTAATGTCTAGGAGTATTCCGTCTATGGCGGGGTATGGGAGGTCGGATGTACGTAACTATACACATGTGTCAGAAACACACAGAGGTTGTTACCTGATAACCCATAATGAAAACTGCGTCAAGCTGTGTCGAACAACTGCTACTTCACAATATAAAAAAAGCAACCAATTTAGTGAGTTATTTTGCTAAACAACACATGTAGAGAAGATAAAGATTCAAATAATGATTCAAACCAAGAAGTGCAATGAATTTGTTAGCATAACCAGATTGAGAATTTACATGAGTTTAGTGTTTTTTCCCTCACATATTGCATGTTGTAATAACTTCTTAAAAAGGATATGACATCCACCATACTTCCTTTCTTCCAAAAACATTTTCATAGTTTATTTTTATAGTATAGTTTAGTTTATATTAAAAATACAAATATGACTTCATTTGTGGACGAAAGGCAAGGCGGGCTTTGGAGCTTTTGTGACCTTAAGGTCACGGATTCGAACAGCAGAAACAGCCTCTTATACAAAGTGTAAAGTAAGACTGTGTACATCAAATCGCTAAGCGATCCGGTCCTTCCCCAGACCCTGCGCAAATGCAGGAGTTCAGTGCACTAGAAATAGAAACCAAATGACCAATCAAATAGATATAACATGTAGAATTTGAAATGATAGCCCACCTTGCATGTGCAAACAGAAAAGGTGGGGAAGGAATTGATAAATGAAACATTTACCTTCCAGACAAGAACACTGATGTCATACTGGGAACCAGAATAGGAAGAGAGGGGTCTGATGGTGGCCCCCATTGCTATTTCATTGCTAATTTGAATAAACCCTGAGCACAGCAAGTTGTAGCAACCGGTTGCTTGATAAGCATCACTCTGTCATTATCAAATTTCTCCACAATTTTATCACATACCCAACTCTCCAATTTCTTTCTTGGAAACTATAAAGTAATTGGAAAAATAATGATAATAATAATGGTAGTAACAATACACAACAATATTACCATATTGCTTTTAGAGGCTCCCGACTATGGAGGTTCGGATGTATGCAACCATATCTATGTGTTGAAACACACAGAGTTTGTTTCCTGTTGACCCATAATGAAAATTGCGTCAAGCTGTATCGATCAACTGCTACTTCACAATATAAGAAGCACAAACAATTTAGTGATTCATTTCGTCTTATTCCATCATATTTTAAAGTCGAGAAAGAGTGTGTACTTTGAGTCCATTGGAACTGGAAACGAATAATAATAGTAATAATAGTCAAAATTTTGTGAATTATATACGAAAGTATCAGATACATAGTGTAGTGAATAATATATGAAGGTAGTATACAATAAACTAACACGACCAGTTGATTACTATAGTCTTTTAATTTAGATTACAAATATTTAGGATAGACCCTTAGAGAATTACAAGTCCTATTTTCCCCTATACAAGAGAATAAATTTTGTAACAAAAATAAGAGAATAAACTTTGTAACAAACTAATGACAATATTTTGTAAAAACCGATCACCTCATATTAAATAACATGTTACAGCGATTAAAAGGAGTCGCATATATCAATGACAATAATTTATTATTTATATTGTGGAGTAGCAGTTGATCAACATTGCTTGACGCAATTTTCATTATAGGTGATGGGGAAAAAACTTCTGCGTGTTTCTAACACATGAGTATGGTTGCGTACATCCGACTCTCCATACTCCGCCATAGACGGAAGCCTCTAAGTCAATGAGATAACATTGTTGTTGTTGTTGACGATTTAAAACAAAAGTAAAAGAACCAGGAATACAATTACAAAATCATAAGTGTCTATAATCTCCAAGAAATAGTTGATAAGAAAGATTGGGTAGCTTACAGTCCAATATGTGAAGAGTCTTGTGTTGTTATCTCCATACAAATCTGGGCTAACCTGTTTGTATTTTAATTTCCCACAAAAAAAAGATAGGTTATGGACCATGTAATATTCAAAGAAAATGTGGTTATTTTTAATAAATTAATGCAATAAAAATATTGCCTGCCATCCAGCTTCCACACTGTTGAGATCTGAATCAAAAGAACCTCCAAGAATCCACAGCTGGGACAAGCTGAATTCATTAGACTGCTGAATTTGGGGTTGCCAAACGTTTATGGTTGCCTTTGCTCCATAATATTTGTCTCCCTCAACGTAACCTATTGCATGCTAAAGAGTTCCAAAATAAGTCATATGTCTCTCTATTCACCCTCCTCTCGTGATGTTTGTGTAGGTGATGTTTGTTACGGCCTAACAAAATGTTTCCAAATACATGGACACCATTCATCTTCTTCATTTTTTTCCCGTGTTAAACTGAAAAAAAGAGAGAGAGAAACTCCATGGCTATCCACCTCAAAAGAAATTTACCTTCATAATTTGGTTCAAAACTTCAAATCAGTAAATAATCATGATGCCTTACCCGGCCCGTTTCCTCATGAACATTTTCCCCAGAATTGCCATATTATCTGTTTGGGAGAATTGAATTTGATAGATTTAAACGTATAGCTTGACTGTTTTTACAAGCAAAGCATACTTCACCAAAAAAATTTGATGGTGGTGGTTGCCGGTGACAGGGGGTGGCGGTTGGTTGGGTGGAGGTGGGAGATGGGAGCCTGAAGGGCTTCAGAGAGAAGAAGATGAACTCTTTATACATACATATACATATATATATACATATACATATATATATATATATATATATATATATATATATATATATATATTTCTAAAATAAGGGTAAAATTGACCATTGACATTGTGAAATCAAAATGGCTATCTTTTATCCCTTTTAAATTGAAAGACAAACCGAGTCTAACACTATAGTTAAAACGATACAAAGGGGAATGAGATTTTTTCACCGTCCTCGTTATTTACCGTTTTTTAACCAGTCGAACGGGATAGGATCTCTCACCCATTTTTTCTCACCACAACCGTCACCGCACGACATGTGGCAGCAAAAGAGATGGTGAGGCTAGATGATAGTCACCCGCATCTAGCCTCACCACCTCACCCTATTGCAAATTGTCGCGTGGTCATAGGTGGGGTGAGAGGATTGAAGGACAGGAGATCACATCCCAATCCAACAACTTATACGGATTAGCCTTTCATCCGATTTTACCCTATTTTTTTGCTGGTTACGTGCCAGCGAGTCTATTTTTAGTGTCGATTTTTACGCTCAAAGGATCTGAACCACAAAAAGGAAAGTGTATATTTCTAAGATATTGAAGATTACCCAACCAATAAGAGAGTAATTATCGGCGAATTAACTGAATGAAAAATTGAAGGGAGATTCCTCCCATCCCATTAGTACCTGATGACCATTCTGGCTGTTCATGTCTGGAGAAGCAGATTTTGGAAGAGGAACACTTTTATGCCTCTTCTTTCCAAACTTCTCAATAGAGCTTGTTCTCAAAAGATCCTCTTTTGTTGTTCTTCTTACCGGAATTGTTCCCTCAGGACACCTACCATTTGAATGCCACAGCTGACTTATTACTTCCTTTGACTTACCATTTGTTCTGCTAAACTTGGAAATTTCAGACATTTTGTTGCCAAAAATCAGCCCATCTGGGTGGTAATTTGGCCTCATCTGTCAAATCCCACATAAAATCTGTCTCCATTAACGAATATCATGATATAAAAATCAGATTTTAAGCCAAAAAAGTAAGCATATGCACCTGAATTGAATGGTTTGTGAGCAGAGGATGATCGAGTGCTAGTTGTTTAGACATATGAACACAGTCAATTGTATCTCCATCTGGGCTCTGCCAAAATTGCCTTTAATTGATCGTTCAGTAATTCTAACATCCAAAACACACTAAAAGATAGAACAAAATTGAAACTTTGAGATGGGTTTTGGACAATTTTGACTTTCACTGTGTGTATGTGCGTGTTGGAGGGGTCAAAGAAAGAGAGGGGGGTGGGGGTGGGGGATAAGTTCACCTTGATGGACTTGAGAGGAATCTTATTAAAACGGCTCAAGTATTTCTGCACATCAAGCGTTTGAGTTTCCATTCCAAATGTTCTTGAAGCATCACAAGAAGTACTCATCATCTTCAATAACAAAATGAAGCAAAACAAGCTCTTCATCTTCGTCTTCTGAAGTTTTTTCTCAATTGATTTTATCTCTGCTTTCCTCCAAGAAGTTTGCAACTTGCAATTGGGATATTTAGCTGAAGAAAGATGTGAGATTTGTGTGATGAAATTGAGTGTTTTTAGTTTGAATTGACAGGAGTATAAAAGAAAGAAGTGGAATTTTTGTGGTGGGAATGAGAAAAGATGGGAAAAAATAGTACAGCTCACCTAGCCATTTAATTTGAATAAGAAAGTAAAGTTGAGGGACATGTGGATCCATTTGTCTTTGTGGATTCTTCAATTATTTAGCTTGTTGTTATTAATCTATGATTAAAACTTATTACTTCCTTGATAACAGTTTAAGAATGACGTGTAATTCCTTTTGGCTACAGTACTTTTTTCTTATAATATTATTGTTAAGGTGAAGACTTGCCGCTACAAAAGTAGAAAGTGATTACATTTGCACTGAATTAAACGCAATAGTTCTTATTGTATGCCTATCTTTTGACCGTTTCTCAAGTATGGATTGTTGGAAAAGTATGTTAAAATACTTTACCGTGTGCTCCAAACTTATATAGAACATATATGAGGTTGTTTGGAGATTGACATGGTGTTTGGAACACTTTAAACTTGAAATAGGTCACTTGGATCGATCCATGTTTAGACTGGATCGAACCAAGTGAACGCTGGATTAAAGTTAAGTGCTCGGGAAGACTTCGATCGATCCATGTAAGAGACGTCGATCGATCGATGTGCTGTGTTGCAATAACTGGAAGCTTTCGGCCCAACGTAGATCGATCACATCGATCGATCTATGTGACATCGATCGATCGATGTGATCGATCAATGTAAGGCCGAAGCATTCTGCCCGGCTTCGATCGATCACATCGATCGATCGAAGTGACATCGATCGATCGATGTGCCAACGGACAGAACTTTTCACTTTGAATTGCATCTTTTGGTCCAAGGATCATCTCCCTTCACCTATGAACGGTAAACAACGGTCATAACTGGTAGAAAAACTGCTGAAATGAGTTTAAAACATGGCTTTTAACATAATCCAAGATCTATATATAGTAGATCTTGCTATCTTCAAACATACATAACATTCTTGCAAAAACTAAGAGCATTTTCAGCAATATTCTTCTACTACTCTCCGTTGTCTTTCTCTTCTACATCAAGTTCAATCTTCTTCTCCTAAAGCAAAGAAAAAGAAGAAAGCCGTTATATCTTGGGAAGCATTAGTCTCGTTGTCTACCTTGCTCGTTGGTAGAGGCTAAATTACTTTAAGGACAGAGTTATCACGAAACTCGTCTCGGCTTTTGTTTGATTATCTTCTTGCTTGTTTTCCATCAATTTTCTAACAAACTTAAAGCAGTTTATGATGGCATCCAAGCAAGCATTGCCGGATATGTCCAAGATGGAGCCATTTGATGGCAAGTTTTATAAGAGATGGGTAGCAAAAGTGTTGTTCTTCTTGGAAATGCTCTCTGTTTCTTACGTACTTAAGATGGATAAACCAGATGATGAAATAGAGACACGCAAATATGACGCAGACAACACTACGTGCAGAGGCCACATACTACACTTTCTGGCCAACTCTTTATTGGACATTTATGTCAAGTTTATGTCTGCAAAGGAGATTTGGTCAGCATTGGAGAACAAGTATGGTGCTGAAGATGTGGGCAAACGCAAGTACGTGGTGAGTGAATTCTTGAAGTTCCAGATAGTTGATCATTCTCCAATCAATGATCAAATCCATCAGTTCCAGCAGTTGGTGGATAATCTGGAACATGAAGGAATCAAGATTGACGAGATGTTCCAGGCGGCGGTGCTGTTGGATAAATTTCCTCCTTCTTGGAGTAAATACAAGAAGAGAGGAAAGCATGACGATGCCAAGTTGTCTCTAGATGCCGTAATCAAACACATACGCATCGAAGAGAACAACCGGATGGAAGATGAGTCTCACCGTGAAGAGGGCGTCAAAGACAACATTGTGGAGCACGCTGCGAAGAAGCCCAAGTTCCACAACAACAATGGCGGCTACAGCGGTGGACCAAAAGGTAAGAAAGTTACTATGCAGGCACAGAACAAGATGAAGGGAGTCTGCTGGGTGTGCGGGAAGCCAGGACACCGAGCAGTCAACTGCAGGAAACGGAAGGGTCAGCCGAGCAACCAGGCGAATCTTGTGGAGGCCAAAGGAGAAGGAGACGACATCATCGCAACAGTCGTCTTAACAGAGGTAAACCTTGTTGGCGTCACGATGGAATGAGTGGTAGACACAGGTGCTACCACACATATTGCTACCAGTAAAGACTTATTTTCTGAATACAAGGAAATAGGCAGTGATGAGCAAGTTTTCTTGGGAGATGCACATAGTGCACAAGTTCTTGGAAAGGGTAAGGTGCTTCTCAAGTTAACCTCTGGAAAGAGTCTGGAGCTTAGCAATGTGTTGCATGTTCCTGCCATGCGTAGGAACTTGATCTCCGGAGTGTTGCTGAACAAGGCTAACATTAAACTTGTTTTAGAGTCTGATAAACTAGTCTTGTCTAGAAATGGTGAATTTGTTGGTAAAGGTTTTTGTAATGGAGGTCTTCTTATACTAGATGTTGTTTGCTGTAATAATAAAGACGCATCTAGCTCCGTTTATATGGCTGAGTCTCTTGATATGTGGCATGCTAGACTAGGACATGCAAATATAGGAGTGATAAAGAAACTCAAGAACATGAATATGATTTCTTATGATGATGATAACTTCAACAAATGTGTACATTGTGTTGAAGCAAAACATCATAAGAAACCATTTAAAAAAATTGATAGAGTTTCACAAAAACTTGGTCTAATTCACATTGACTTAGGTGACTTTAAGAATCATATGAGTAAAGGTGGTAAAAGGTATTATGTTACTTTTATCGATGATTACTCTAGATATGCGAAAGTGTATTTGTTAAGTCATAAGGATGAGACCGAGTCTAAGTTCATAAGTTATAAGAATGAGGTTGAAAATCAACTAGACTTAAGGATAAAAAGGCTTAGGACTGATAGGGGTGGTGAATATTGTACGGATTCTTTACAAAAGTTTTGTGAAGAAAATGGCATTATTCATGAAGTAACACCTCCGTATACGCCTCAGTCTAACAGAGTAGCTGAAAGAAAGAATAGGACCCCGAAGAACATGATGAATGCGATGTTGGTAAGTTCAGAATTGCCTGGTAATATGTGGGATGAGGTGGTCTTAACTGCATGTCATATATTGAACAGATTGCCTCATAAGAAGTTAGATAAAACTCCTTATGAGTTGTGGAAAGGCCATGCTCCCAACTTGAATTATTTGAAAGTGTGGGGTGTCTAGCCAAAGTTGGCATTCCTGATTTTAAGAAAAGTAAAATCGGGTCTAAGACAAGAGATTGTGCATTCATCGGGTATGCTCAAAATAGTGCAGCATATAGATTCATGACTATAGATAATAGTTCTATATTGGAATCTAAAGATGCTGAATTCTTTGAGCATATATTCCCTATGAATAGACAATCCGACGGTGTCTCTAAACTTGAGGTAGGCGAGTCAAGTAAATCCTTCATTGAATAAGAAGTTGATGAACCTAGAAGAAGTAAGAGACAAAGAACAGAAAAGTCATTTGGAAGTGACTTTATAACAGCATTCATTTTAGAGGATGATCCCAAAACATATGGAGATGTGATTAGGTCGTTAGATTCTAAGTTTTGGAAGGAAGCCATAGATAGTGAGCTTGAGTCTATACTAAGTAACAATACCTGGGAGTTGGTAGAATTGCTTAGAGGGTGTGAACCTATTAGTTGTAAGTGGGTCTTTAGGAAGAAACTAAAGGCGGATGGAACAATTGATAAGTTTAAGGCTAGGCTTGTCGTAAAAAGGTTTACTCAACAAGAAGGTATAGACTTCTTTGACACTTACTCACCGGTTGCTAGGATCACTACTATTAGAGTCCTAGTAGCACTTGTCTCTATTCACAAGCTTGTTATTCACCAAATGGATGTGAAAACAGCGTTTTTGAATGGAGACTTAGAAGAGTAGATTTATATGAAACAACCGGAGGGTATGATAGTTAAAGGTCAAGAACACAAAGTGTGTAGGCTTAAGAAGTCCTTGTATGGTCTTAAGCAAGCGCCTAAAAAATGGCACGAAAATTTCGACAACGCATTAGTGTCTAATGGTTATGTAGTAAATGAAAGTGATCGTTGTGTGTATAGTAAATTTAATGATTGTGATGGTGTCATTATTTGCCTTTATGTTGATGATATGCTAATATTTGGAACCAACATAAATGTTGTTAATGATACAAAATAATTTTTATCTTATGTTTTTTCTATGAAAGACATGGGGAAGGAGGACTTAATACTTGGTCTTAAGTTAGTGGAAAAATGTGGGGGTTATTTACTTTTTCAAGAACATTATGTGGAGAAAATGTTGAGAAAGTTTAATCACTATGATGTAAAACCAGTAAGTACGCCATATGATTCGCATGTTACTTTGTCTAAAAATAAATTTGATAGTGTGTCACAATGTGAATATGACAGGATTATTGGTAGTGTAATGTATTTGATGAATTGCACTAGACCTGACATTGTATATTCTGTGAATAGACTTGCACGATACACTCATAATCCAAATGAGAGTCATTGGTGTGCATTAAAACATTTATTGTAAGTATCTTAAAGGAACAATAAATTTAGGACTCATGTTTACTGGATCACCCGCTGTTTTAGAAGGCTATTGTGATGCCAATTGGGTGGCTGACAATGATGAGATAAACTCACTAGTGGATATGTATTTACATTGGGTGGTGGAGCTATCTCGTGGAAGTCATGTAAACAAACATGTAGTGCTAAATCTACTATGGAATCTGAGTTTATTGCTTTTGAGTTAGCAAGTGCAGAAGCTGAGTGGTTAAGAAATTTACTTGTTGATATTCCTTTATGGTTTAAACCTATGCCTTCAGTATCCATTCATTGTGATTCACAGGTTGTAATCGCACGTGCAAGGAACAAAATATACAATGGAAAGAGCCAACACATCCTTTTGAGGCACAACATCGTGCGTGACTTGATTAGTTTTGGGGTGGTTAACTTGGAATATGTAAGAACCAAGTTTAACCTTGCAGACCCCTTAACTAAATGACTAAACAAGAAGTTAGTCTACATCGAGGGGGATGGGACTTATTCCATCTGTAGAGAAATCTTCGTGATGGGAACCCAACTCATTATTAGTAGAGATCCTACAAACGGGGTTCAATGTAGTAAGAACAAGTCAAAAAAGAATTCTATGTTGCATTATCTAAGCATTCCTCCCTATGGTGTTGTTGTTGATAGTGGTCACTGTAATGACTTGCGGGTGAGATTTTAAGAATCTCTTAATGAAAAATTCACAGCCATGTTGTTTGGTGGTGTGAACAGTGCACACTTGATGAATTTCACTTATATAAGCTTGGAAGTGGTGCCGCTTCCTGTGAGAGTTTGGAAAACTCTCTAGCGAGCTTATGAAACCCGAGATAGGTGCATGGCCGATATCGCACCAAAACCGCAAACTTGAAGAAGTAGATAATGATATGTCTTCTTGTTGTTCATATAAACAATAGTGGAGTAAGATTCAAGACGAAGTTCATCTTACTTCCGTTTATATAACTGAAGTTGTACTATCGATGATTCAAGACCACAAGTCATCGTATCCGCTATGTGTCATTATCTTCGATTGATAATGGAGAGGTTAGTTTTTTAACGTTATGACGTTGTTTTTATATAAGTTTGGATCATGTGGGGGATTGTTGGAAAAGTACGTTAAAATACTTTACCGTGTACTCCAAACTTATATAGAACATATAAAAGGTTGTTTGGGAGATTGACATGGTGTTTGGAACACTTTAAACTTGAAATATGTCACTTGAATCGATCTATGTTTAGACTGGATCGAACCAAGTGAACGCTAGATTAAAGTTAATTGCTCTGGAGGACTTCGATCGATCCATGTAAGAGACGTCGATCGATCGATGTGCTGTGTTGCAATAACTGGAAGCTTTCGGCCCAACGTAGAGCAATCACATCGATCGATCTATGTGACATCGATCGATCAATGTGATCGATCGATGTAAGGCCGAAGCATTCTGCCCGGCTTCGATCGATCGAAGTGACATCAATCGATCGATGTGCCAATGGACAGAACTTTTCACTTTGAATTGCATTTTTTGGTCCAAGAATCATCTCCCTTCACCTATGAACGGTAAACAACGGCCATAACTAGTAGAAAAACTGCTGAAATGAGTTTAAAACATGGCTTTTAACATAATGCAAGATCTATATATAGTAGATCTTGCTATCTTCAAACATACATAATATTCTTGCAAAAACTTAGAGCATTTTCAGTAATCTTCTTCTACTACTCTCCATTATCTTATGCTTCTACATCAAGTTCAATCTTCTTCTCCTAGAGCAAAGGAAAAGAAGAAAGTCGTTATATCTTGGGAAGCATTAGTCTCGTTGTCTACCTTACTCGTTGGTAGAGGCTAAATTGCTTTAAGGACAGAGTTATCACGAAACTTGTCTAGGCTTTTGTTTGATTATCTTCTTGCTTGTTTTCCATCAATTTTCTAACATGGATAACAACAGGTCGAGTTTACATTGACAGATTAGCAGATTGGTAGGTTTGAAAAACATAAAACTAATTTGTCATATTAGCATATCAAGTTTAGGTTAACCCGATGTTGTAGGTTCAAATCCTACAGAGCGTGATTCCGTTCTTGTTAGGTCTAATTCGAAGGCAATAACTTCACTAATTTGAAGAACAAGCTGAATTTTACCTTTTTTGAATTAAAGAAAGGAGGAAGTAGTTGATCTGATTTTAGAATTTGACGAATTTCGCATGTTGGGTTTGGCGGGTTAGCAAGTCTAGAAGAATGGATTTAATGTATTAGTGTGTTTGGTTAACATGTTAAATTTTGTTAGCAAAACCGAGTTTGTGTCGCGTTCAATTTGATCTTGACTTTAACTATAAAAAAAGGGTTTGGTTTGTATCAACAAATTGTCAACTCTATATTCAAGTCTAATTGCCTTTGACTACCATGCGGGCGGAAGACATTATTAGGCGGAAAGTTTGGCTGGGGCGGCACATCTATTAAAAGATAATGTAGGTGTTATAAGATGAACTCAACAAAAATTGAAATCTCGTGTGGAAAAGAATGGTAAAAGCTCATTTGATTCTCCGACGGCCCTTGAAAATCCAGATGATCGAGTACCGTCCACGTCTGGTCGTATTCATAACCGCATCAGGTCTTCAAGATGAATAGTCTCTTATCGATGGAACAATGTAGACAAGAAAAGTTGACAAAATGGATCCGTAACATCGGAAAAAGTATTGGCCGACTACTAAGTGTTTGCAGAGACGATATTATCCAAATATAAACAATACCCTCTAGTCAACATTACCCTTTTAAGCAATATATGCATCTGTAAAATTTTTTGCTTAACCGACGACCAAACAAGAATCAAATGAGCTGGCGAGTCAAACTCTATTATTTGAATCTTAAGGAAACTTGAATAAAATCCTTATGTTAAGCTTTATATGAATACGAATACAAAATCGGGTGAAACTCTACCACAACAAAAACATTACCGTATTACGTTAGAGACTCTCGTCTATTACGCGGTATAAAGGAGGTCCGAAGTACGCAACAATACACATGTGTTAGAGAAACATACAGGTTGTTTCTGATGACCCATAATGAAATTTTTGTCAAGGTGTGTCCATCAATTGTTATTTCACAATATAAGAAGTGTAGCCAATTTAATAAGTTATTTTGCTTTATTCCATCATATTGAAAAGTCAAAGAATAGTGAAACTCTAATGTAGATATATGCATTCAAACTTATACACCCATACGTTACTGCTCAGTGAATACTTAAAGAAGTAAGTGGACAACCCTTTTTTTAAATACCGTCGGTTTATATTTATCAAACAGGTGAAAAGTATTCATGAGCTAGTTGGATTATTTTTAAGCCAAATTAACAAGATCAGTGTCTTCTATTTTAAGCCAAATTAATATTTTAAAAAGAAGCGAACATTTTCGAACCTCTTAGTATGATTTCTTTTCATGTATTACCTATAGTGGTTCTTTTTACATAGTATAGTAGATCATTTTGTTTATTCTTGTATATATTATAATGATTGATTATGATTAGTTTACCACCACGTCATAGCATACATAAAAAAACACACACACAGATATGCATGCATATGTACGTATATATGTGTGTTGTATGCATAAAAAAATGTATTGCAAGAAATCTCGTGCAATTAAATGCCTCCATCATACGTTTTGGCCATAAGTGAGGAGGGAAAAACAACGTGCAACAACAACGTAGAATTGTAGAATGCAGGACGAACGTAGTACAAACTGATGGCAAGTACTGATCTCTTCAAAATTAGCGCCTCAAAAGCACAGAGTAACTGCCGACAATGACGGGATAAACAAATAAGATAACAAAGTAGGGGGACAGGTTCTCTTCGCTCATTTTCCTCACCCCACACGTCACCGCACGACATACGACAACAAAAGGGTGGTGAGGCTAGATGAGGGTCATCTGTATCTAGTTTCACCACCCACTCTGCTGCCACGTGTCACGTGGTCATGAGTGGGGTAAGGAGATTTAGAGTGAGGAGATCACATCCCCAAAGTAGGACGTTTTCTTTCTTTTTTGTTGCCATTAAAGGTTCCTGTCACCTCCGGTGTCACATGATATTTAGGGATGTAAATCAAAAACTTGATCTTACTGGTTTCTGTCACCCCCGGTGTCACAGGATATTTAGGGGTGTAAATTAAAAACTTGACAGATTCAGACAAAAGACATGTTATATATACGGTTACAGCATTATGGAGCCCAAACAATGGAATTCCCCACAAATACCCCGGAAGGGATTCGAAGCCTAAACGATGAAATTCTCCACAAATACTTCTGGAGAAGTTCGAACTCCCTACCTCTCTCTTTCAATATGATTACCCCTTGTCTATTTACATGAGGATATGTCTTGGAGACTTTTTTTTGTTTGTTGAAAAGGAGTCAAGTTGAACCCCGTTTTCTTTCTGTTTTTTTTTTAAAAAAAAAATTATAAAAAAAAAGGAAATTCAAAAGGTTGGGCAGAATTTCCCGTGACTCAATGTCAAATTTCCATTTCATGAGCACTAGCAAAATTAAAGAAAATAGGGGTCACAAGATTCTCTTTACCATAAAGGCTAGCTTTGAAAGGCTTCTCGTGTGATAATTTGGTAGAATAGGATAAAGACGTTTTCATGCGCCCTTCTATTTCTAGTCTTTCGGGCAAATTACCAAACATGCTTCTTTGTCTTGTAATTTATTACCAAACATCACGTGTGGATTCTGCCTACCTTAATTATCATTTAATTACGTTTTATCGCAATTGTTGTTTGACAATTGGCAAAAAAACAAATTAGATGGATATAATCTTAACTTATTCATACACTATAACGTGTCTCTAAGTCGATTATTATTATCATTATTATTACCCCGAAATCCATTGTTAACATACTTTAGTGAGTTCAGTAAAATTTAAATAAGGACAAGTTAGCTTTATCTTGACCTGCTTAGCCTTAGGAATAGATAAAACATTCTAAGACCAACATAACATTAGCTTTGTGGCTTTGTGTTTCCGGGGATCCAATGGTCAAGCTCTTGATATTGGATAACTTCTATCTTCGAAGATGAAGGTTTGAAATCTATTGTATGTATTTTAGTGGTTTCATCTTTTTGGATAGCAATGATCGATATATCGTGAATAATTTTTTCCTTTAGAAAGACTAATGATAAACCAGAAATAACCATTGTTAGTCAACGACAGTCAATGACAGATATTGTGCAAGAATATAACTCCTACAGTTCAGCACCTAAACATTGCTTGTCAGCCTTGACTGCACTTCGGTTGTACCCATATTATCAAAGAATATGCTATAAGGATTGCACCTCGTCACCTAACTTCAACCTCCACTTCGGCCAAGCTTGGTTTTACACTTCGGCGAAGGAGTTGAACGTATCATTACACCGTGGGATCATCAGGCAGAAGTGCAATTCAAAGAAAGAATACATGTTGGGTTGTTCAGCCTGTACACGCCAAGGTCACATCGACTGGCCTACTAGTCACGCCCGCAGACCTACCAGTCATATCAGCAGACCTACTGCGTCATAGGTTTTCTACCCCAAGCAAACGTCTCATCCGCTATCAGAGGCAGAGGGCAGGAAAAACTAATAAAAGCAAGCTAACGCAGACCAGAAAAAAGATCCGATCGAAACATTTTCATATCTTCTGGAGGTAATACATTGAATCTTCTCCTCAGCCAAGAACTGTGAGAACTTTCTAACTCCGCATACCAAATTATATTCTCAGTGAGAAATGACCCAAACTGACTTGAGCATCAGAGGGTTTTACCCGGGGTCACCCCCCGGGACCACTGATTTGTGCTTCCTTGTGCAGGACTTCCAGGAAGCTATTCCAGCTACTTTCTTCAAATCACTGACGATGTTTATTTGAGGTCATCTTAGACCCTTGTTGAGGATCTGACTTCATCATTTGGCGCTAGAAGAAGAGCTATTTGTCCCTTAATCCAGTAAAAAGTTCAAACTCAAAACAGGCAACATCTTTCTATGACAAAAGGTCGCCGTGAATGTTTGGGTAAGTCATCCAACCAGCTACGACGCATGATTACGCGCTCAGGTGTCCTAGAACAGGTTTCTCGGGTACCTGAGTCGCCTAATCCTGTTCCAGAAATCTCAAGGGAGGATAGGGATAAGGCGATGAAATATGTCGCAGAGAACATGGACGTGCTCGAGGTTGTAGTACAGCAGCTCAAAGGCAAACAGCCGGAGGTGCAAGAGATGGAAGAAGATCCACCTCTTCCTCCCAAAGAGGTATCACAAAGCCAGTCTTCTAGACCCCCTGGAGGATTTATGGCGGATGCCAGAAGACGCAGTTTCAAAGCTCCAACTGCGGAGTCAGAACCTTTTTCCAGACCGCACCTAAGTGTAAGGTCAAAGTCTTTAAAGAGTTTCCTAAGGGAAGAAGAAGTTCTTCGTAGGCCGAGAGCTTACTACGAAGAGCACAGACAGGAGTTTGTGCAAGCAGCCCAAGAAAGTCCTTTTTCCTAAGATATTGCAGAATATTTGGCACCAGACAGTTTCAAGGTGCCAAAGATGGACACTTACGATGGGACAACAGACCCAACAGATCATCTCTTCCAGTTCCAAACTGCCATGAGTCTGAAAAATATCCCTGATCCTTTGCGTTGCAAAACTTTTCCGTTATATTTATGGGGAAAGGCCAGGAGATGGTTCCAAGAGCTCCCATCAAAATCGGTGAAGTCTTTCAAGCAGCTGGCACAAAAGTTTAAATCGCAGTTTGTTTTCAGTATTCCTTTTGTGAAAAACTCATCCCACTTAATGACCTTGAGACAGGGTCCGGATGAGTCAGTCTTGAAGTACATGCAACGTTTTTCAGATGAGTCACTACAAGTCAGTGACAGAAATGAGGGCGTTAAGGCTGCTTGAAAGCTCATCAGTTTGTTTTCAGTATTCCTTTTATCAACTGTCTCCGAGTTGGCCGCCTCTTTTCTCAACTGGCCGAAGAGGGGCCCACAACTCTAGGAGAATGCTTGGAGAAAGCTCATCAGTTTGCCCGAGGTGAGGAGGCAAACAGATTGAAGAAAATCGATCCAGTTCCAAAAAGGAGGATCGGCACAATGAAGGAAAAGACCGTGATCGGCGCAGTGCGTTCGATAGCATGGGTGGAAAAGGCAAAGTTGGTAAGGAGGGCTTACCCCTGTTGGCCTCAAAAGTTTATATTTTGGCCGTCATGGAGAAAGATGGTCTGAGGGTAGATCCAGAGCCTCTGTATGGGCCTAGGGGAAAAAGAAACCCAAAACTTTATTGCCGATATCACAGAGATATCGGGCATGACACAGAGGATTGCAGGCAGCTAGCTCAAGCTATCAAGCAACTGATAGAGCATGGTCATTTAAAGCAATTTTATGACCCACGCTCATGCCTGCATAACCGGTTAGATTTTCACAAAGACCCTCAAAAGGACAAATGCCGACCAGAGTCTCCACCTCGGCATCGCAGGACTGATGATGATGATGAGCAAGGAAGGCCTAGGGTTGCAGGTCGGCCCCAGGTCAATACTATTATATATGCCATCTCTGGAGGTACACCTCACATAGGCCGAGGTGCACTCAGTTCCTCAGGAACTTCATCAGGTCCGCAATCTAATAGAGCCAAGATGACAAGGGAATTGACTTATGGGCCAGAAGATCCCATTCCACTGGAGTCTAACAACACAGGTTTAGTGATAGACATGTGCATACCCTTAGCTCCCGATAAAATTGTGGAGGTCCGATGTGTTTATGTGGAGACCGGCAGTGCCGTGAATGTAATGTTTTATCAGGTATATCAGAAGCTTGGACTACCCAATTCTCTGATGAGGCCTGTCACTTCTTTGTTATATGATTTCACTGGAGCTGCATTTCGGCCAGCAGGTCTGATCACGCTCAGTCGTAGTTTTGGCAAACCCCCGCCTATCGGTGTATATGGATAGACTTTGTGGTTATCAAGGATATATCTGCGTACAACATCATATTGGTCCGGCCAGCGTTGGTGGCCTTAGAGGACATTGTATCACCTTTGCACGTCAGCATGAAGTTTCCCACTCCAGGGGGTGGTGACCATACAAGGTGATACACAAGTGGCACAAAGTTGTTATGCTATTGCCACCAAGGAAAAATAAGCAAGTTCAGCAAGTCAGCCTTGATGAACTGATACCTTCAGATGAGGAGCACTTGCATTCAGATGATGCAGTGCAGGATTTCATCTTCGATCCAAGCCGACCTAAAAATGTCATTAAAATCGGGACATCGATGCCGTCTGAATTGCTAACTCAGCTGCAGGCTCTGCTGAGAGAATTCGCAATTATCTTCGCATTATCTTCGCATGGACTGCTGAAGACATACCGGGGATTCCCTCACATCTGGCTGAGTATAAACTGAATGTTGATCCCTTGGCAAAGCCCATAAAGCAAAAGAAGCGGAATTTCGCCCCAGAAAAGAATAAAGTCATCGAAGAGGAGGTCAAGAAGCTATTGGCCGTAAAGTTTATTGTTGAAGTACTTTATCCAATCTGGTTGGCTAACCCAGTGGTGGTCCCTAAGCAAGATGAATCTTGGAGGATGTGTATAGACTACACCGACCTCAACAAAGCATGCCCAAAAGATTGTTATCCGTCCTCTAAAATTGACAGGCTAGTGGACTCAACGCTTGGGCATGAGATCTTTGACTTTTTGGATGCCTTCAAAGGCTATCATCAGATCATTATGGCAATAGAAGATCGGGAGAAAACTGCTTTCATAACAGGCTCAGGTACTTATTGTTATGTAACTATGTCATTTGGGTTGAAGAATGCTGGGGCCACCTATCAATGTCTGGTCAACTATTTGTTTAGTGAACAAATTGGCCGAATAATGGCTGTTTACATCGATGATATGCTTATCAAGAGCAGGTCTCTTGATCAGTATATTCAGAACTTAAGGGAAGTCTTCACTGTGTTAAGAGACACGCACATGAGGCTAAACCCAAAAAAATGCACGTTTGGGGTACGCACTGGAAAGTTCTTGGGGTATATGGTTTCCAAGGAAGGGGTGCAGGCAAACCCTGCTAAAATTGAAGCTTTACAAAACATGCATCCCCCTAGGAATGTGAAGGAAGTGCAGAGGTTAACGGGCCGAATTGCCGCACTGAGCAGATTTTTATCCAAGTCGGTCGAAAGATCTCTCCCTTTCTTCCAGGTCCTGAAGAAGAAAACGGCTTTCTAGTGGGATGATCAATGTCAAAAAGCATTCGATGAGCTGAAGTCCCATCTGGCCGAGGTGCCAATGCTGACTTCGCCTCTGCCCAGAGAAGAGCTATATGTGTATCTCTCAACGTGCAAAGAAGCTGTAAGCGCAGTTCTGCTCAGGGAGCAGGATAATGTGCAAAGGCCCATTTATTTCGTAAGTAAAATCTTACATGGGTATGAAGTGAGATATCCCAATGCTGAGAAGGTAGTCTTAGCACTCGTAGTGGCAGCGAGGAAGTTCAGGCCTTACCTGCAAGCTCATCCTATTGTAGTGGTCATTCACCAGCCCTTAAAACAAATCTTGTCAAGGCTAGACACATCTGGCCGAGCTGCCAAATGAGCTGTGGAGCTTGCAGAGTATGATATTCAGTACAAGTCGATAACTTCTTCAAAGCCCAAGCATTAGCAGACTTCTTAGCTGAAGGGATATCCGTAGAGGAAGATGTCAAGCCAGTAGCTGACTGGACATTATATGTGGATGGGTCTTCCTCCAAAGATGGTTGTGGAGCAGGGCTCCTAATCATCAAACCCAACAAAGAAGAATTTGAATATGTCTTGCGGTTCGACTTTGAATCAACTAATAACGAGACAGAATATGAGGCCCTCATAGCAGGACTAGGCCTCGCAAGAAAGTTAGGGGAAGAACGAATCATTTCCCGAAGTGATTCACAATTGATTGTTTCTCAGATCAATGGGGATTATGAAGCAAAAGAGGAAAACATGAAAAAGTATTTGCCTAAGGTATTGCAGCTCGGACAGGCATTTGAGCACTTCAGCATTGAACATATCCCCAGATCGGCCAACAAAAGAGCTGATGCATTATCTCGGCTAGCTTCATCCACTTCAACAACTTTGGGAAAAAAGATAGTTGTGGAGCTAGTAAAGCATCGTGCTTATGATGCTAATGAAGTGCTGCAAGCGGATTACCGCAATACCTGGATGGATGAAATTGTTAACTTCTTACAGCATGAAATTCAGCCCGAGGACAAGCGGGCAACTCGGCGTCTTCGATTAAAGGCGGCAAGGTATGCTCTTTTTAACGACCACCTATACAAAAAGTCATTTTCATAGCCTTGGTTGAAGTGCGTGACTGAAGATGAGAGAGATTACATCATTCGAGAGATGCACCAAGGTATCTATGGAAACCATTCGGGTGCACAGTCGTTGGCAAGAAAATGCTATCTTGCTGGATATTACTGGCCTACTTTGTGACATGATGCAGAAGAATTGGTCAAGAAATGTCAAGCATGCCAAGTTAATGCTCCAATGTCACATTTGCCAAGTCAAGAGCTCGCCTCTATTGCAAGTCCCTGGCCATTTGTACAATGGGGGATAGATCTTGTTGGACCTCTGCCCCAAGCTCCAGGTTCAGTCAGATTCTTGGTTGTTGCCATCGATTACTTCACCAAATGGGTGGAAGCAGAACCTTTAGCCACAATAACAGGAAATCAAATCAAAAAGTTCTTGTGGAAAAACGTCATATGCCGCTTCGGCCTTCCACAAGTCCTTATATCCGACAATGAAAAGCAATTTGCTGATGACCCTGTTAAGAGTTGGTGTGCTGAGCTCAAAATTGAACAGCGATTCACTTGGTAGCACATCCTCAGGCTAACGGGCAAGTTGAACTGGCAAACAGAACAATCAAAGATGGTCTGAGGAAACGTTTATACAAAATTGGAGCACGTTGGGTATAGGAGCTCCCAAGCGTATTATGGGCATATCGAACTACTCCTTCTACCTCCACTAAGGAAACACCATTTTCCTTAGTATATGGCACTAAGGCAGTCATCCCAGCCAAAATTGGTTCCAGCTCTACTCGAACAGATTACTATTCTGCTGAAACCAATAACCTAGTGTTGCGGCTGAATTTAGATGAACTAGAGGAAAAAAGGGAGCAGGCTCATGTCCGCATGGCTCATTACAAAAATCTAATTGCTCAATACTACAATTCTCGAGTACGGCCAAGATCATATCAAGTGGGAGATTTGGTATTGCGCAATAATGAAGCAAGCCATGCAGCACCAATCGGGACTCTTAACCCTAAGTGGGAAGGTCCTTATCGGATAGAGGAGGTGCGCTCAAATGGGGCTTATAAATTACAAACCTTAGAAGGCAAAACTTTACCAAGAACTTGGCATTCTACTCACTTAAGACTTATACATCAGTGATGTGTTTCACCTCAGCAGGATCAAGCTGGCTGAGCAGGACTCGACTCAGCAAGGTCTCAGCAGGTTTCCCAAAGAAGTCTTTCACAATTTTCATTTGCTAGAGTGCTAGAAAAATATAAATCATTTATGTAATTATCAGCAGTGCGGAGGATTAAATAAAACTGTGTTTTATGGCAGAGCCAGCCTATGATTCTTTCATTCTGTCTAAATAGATCAAGTAACAGGTTTATTTTATCTAAAATTTATTGTAAATGACAAAATTAAAGCACGGCAGAGCTGCAGTTCATTCAAGCAGCGTAACATTTTTGGCAGAGCCAAAGGTCGAGGCTGAAGTCCAATACTTATGGGAAATCCAACATGAAAGTGACTAAAAAGCTCTTTGGCAGAGGCGAGGACAAAAGTCGATGCGAAGGATAATTTTAAGGACTTTGGCAGAGCAGAAGACAAATACTTGCACAAACTATGAAAATAGAGCAAGAAAAGTCTCACAAGCAGAAGACAAATACTTGCACAAACTAGGAAAATAGAGCAAGTAAAGTCTCACAAGCAGAAGACAAAATCAGGAAAATAATAGCAAGCTGAAGAGCAAAAGTTGAAGAAAATTGGATTTTTATTGAAGAAGTTATCTATTGCAATTACAAAAATTGCAAAGAAAAAACCTTTTCTACTCTTCCTCCTCATCAGCCTCTCTGAGATCAACCTCTTCCATGAATTGTTCAAGTTGTTTATCAAATATAGCTTTGGCTTTGGGGTTGTAGAGATCGGCAAGTTGAGGATGATCCTTATCCAAGGCTGGATAGACTTCGCAGTAAGCGTCAATTGCGCAAGATTGTCCCATTGCCAGAATAGAGCCTTGCATCTTCAGCAAATTATCTTCAAAGTACTGAGACTTTCTGAACTCATCAACGGCAGACTTTTTGATCTCTTCAGCTTGAAGCTCAAACTATGAGATGAGCTCAGCCTTGCTCTTCTTTTCTGCCTCAAGTTGCTGGGCCAGATCATCCTTGCTCTTCTATTCCACTTCAATTTGGCTCTTCAGCTGGGACAACTCTTGCTCACAATTGTTGAATTCCTTCTGGAAGAACTCCAACTCAGCCTGGGTCTTGGTGGACACCAGCTCGATGTTAGTAATAACTTCCTTCAGTTCATCCACTTGAGAGTTTGCCACTGCAAGCCGAGTGTCAGACTCCTCATTGTCTTCCTTAAGCTTGGAATTCTCAGATGTCAAGGAGTCCATCTCTGATTTCATTGAGTCCATCTCTGACCTCAATGCCTTCAGCTCAGCATCTATCTCTTCTAGCCTTGAATTGTCGGATCTTGCCATCTCTGCTAACTTGTCATTAGCCTTCTTCAAGTCAGCGTTGCTCTCAGAGAGTTGAACCACCATGCTGCGCATCTCTTCTGTTCTTTTGGGCATGTCACACTTTTGAGCTCGGTACTGCAATAACCAAAATGGTCAAATGAGAACTTCAACAACTTAAGTAAAAAGTTGGGAATTCTGAAGGAAGCTTACCTTGGCCATGTTCCTCAGATAGACATTCAAAGCCATGTCCCAGTCATTGCGGGCATAGCAATCCCAATCTATGGGCAGCACTGCATGTCAGCTAATTTCTTGGCTACCCCCTGGATGAGCCGCTGAATCAGAAAATGAATAGGACAACCTCTTCCAGCCTCTGCGGTGCTGATGCGAAGGTTCTCCTTCAGAGGGGGCTTTCCATAGGAACGCTGAGGAGCATCCTCTCCTGAAGTCAAGACAACTCCTCCAGTGGGGGCATCCTTTGGATCCTTAATAATCAACCCTGCCGAAGGAGCAGAAATTGGCGCAGCTGGGGCTGATGCAGCAGGAGCTGGAGCAGAAGTTGGTGTAACAAGTTTGGGCTGTGAAGTCTTCTTGGAGGGAGGAGCAGCCTGAGGTTTTCCTACCCCAGCCTTTGCAGCAAGCTTAGGGGGCAAGGCTGGGGCCTCAGGAGCTTTCTTCTTCAGTAGTTAAGCTGCAGCCTGAACAGGTTTCTTGGCTGCAGCAGAAGAAGTGCCAACTGAAGTTTTGGCTGCAACAAAAACCCAAGTTAAAAATGCTGAAATAAGGCAAAAAAAAATATATCAACGCCAATATTGGTGATCTTTACCTTGTTTGGTGGGAGAGCAGAAGGAGCAGCAGACAGAGCCTGCACCTCAGATGAGGTTTTTGAGGACTTTTCATCATCTCTTTTCCTTTTCTTGGGAACCAATTTCTTCAGCTTGCTAAGATTTTCAGACACCATGGTTCTTGCAAGATTCAACAACAGATTAGTCAAAACACATACGCAATATCAAGAAAAATCAGAGGTATTTAAAGCATGTATACATACCCAAAATTAAGGCTAAGGCAGAGGAGCCAAGGCTTTCAAACTGGTGACACGGCCATATGTGGTCCAGGTCGGCAGCCTTTACAACCGACCTGTTCACCATTTTCCAGTCTATGGCCTGGGGAAGGTGCAGTAATCTTGAGGCTTCATCGCAAGCTTTTTCGCTTGGTCTCTTATTATCTGTAGGGCCGGATTTCTAGAGGGTTCTCTCAGGCAATCTTACGGCCTTGATGAAGAAAAAATGGCATTTCCAGTTTTTGGTGAAAGAAGGGATATTTATGGCGTGGTTAACAACTTTATTAGGATGTCGTCTACTAAAGTAGTACCAGCTTTCTTTGTGTTTGCACACAAACATCCCCCTGAAGACGGCAAGGTCAAATTCTGCCTCAGCGGCTCTCAGGTAGAGCAAATAACTGGCAATTACCTTCAAGCCGTTGGGCATAATTTAGGGTAATCTAAGGTTGTAATAATCAAGAATGTGCAATAAAGGGCCAGGAACAGGGAGGTCAAACCCAGATTCGAAAAATTCTTCATAAACTGCCTCATACCCAGCGGGTGGATCATAGGCAGTTTGGTGAGGAAGAGGCAGAATGGGGAAAAAGGTATCTCTATCTATGCTAAACTCACTACAGAAGCGGGAAAGGTCAGCAACCTTTAAAGTGCAGGATGAACTCTGCACTACTGGAGCAGGTGAACCCTTGTCAATAGACAACATGGGTACTATGGAGGTAGAGGCAACTTTAGGAGATACACCAGCAAGGCGTAGCCTCCTCAAAGGACGATTATCCTCACTGAAATCAGACCTCTCATGGAAGGATTGGACCTCTTGGTCACCTTTCATATCAGCTGGGTAAGAGTGAGATGATCAGTTTTGGGAATCAGAAGATGAAGACGATGGAATAACAAAAGCCATGAGGAAGAAGAAAAGCTTACAGAGGATTGAAGGGCTGAGCTGGAAGGAAGAACACTGGAGTAAGAGTGTAGGCTTCGAAGACGAAGAAGAATAGCAGAATAGCAGAAAAGCGTTTGTAGAACAAAGGAAGAAGAAGAAGAACGAATTAGGGCAATTAAACCTATTTATAGGAAGAAAAACGCAAAGGTTGTAACTTTTCGTTCGAAATTCGAAAATGTGACGGTTCGAATATTTTTCCCCTTCTCGGGTACTGAAACCGCCGAAAAAATAATGATGAGTCATTAGAATTAGCGCCTACATTAAAAGGGGGGATAACAGATCAATTATGAGGTTAAAGGTGTGATTAATAGGAAATACAGCGCAGATAAGAGGATAACTGCCCAATTAATGAAGACACGTCATCAACTCTTCAGAATAGATTTGTCTACCCTCACAGATCAGCCCGGCCACACAAAATCTGAGGACAAATGATAAACCAGAAATAATCATCTGTTAGTCAACGACAGTCAACAGCAGATATTGTGCAAGAATATAACTCATACAGTTCAGCACCCAAGCATTGCTTTTCAGCCTTGACTGCACTTCGGCTGTGCCTCATATTATCAAAGAATATGCTATAAGGATTGCACCTCGGAACTGTTACATCCTGTGCCCAAATAACAAAATAATAAATATATATAAAATGCATTTTGTGTACGTGCTTAAAAAAATAGATGGATAACGTTAGGAGGGGATTTAATTCCCCATTAACCCCTTCCTATTTCCCCCACTCCACTACCTATTAATTAAGTTCTTATCCTTCAGTTATCCCCCACTAAATGATCCATGGAAATCAGCCTACACATCTTCCCTTATTAACCTCGACTTTACCCCTTCCTAACGCAAAAAAAAATGATGATAATATTTCTACCCTTAAATTTCCACCATTCGGCCCTTTATAGCAACACAATCGAAGAAGGAAAAAATAAAATTTCAAAACTTTCCCCCAGTAAGCATTCGGCTGGATACACCAAGGAAGAGGAAGGAGCCATTTTTTTCCCTCAATCAACCTTATTTCATCTACGGTATAGTATATTCGATCAAGTAAGTAATCTTGGTGTATTTACTATGATTTTGGCAAACTATATGTTTATAATTTCGGTACTAACTTGGATCATGCAGTAGCATTCTTGAATTGCATAAATGAATTTTTATACATGTGTGTCCATTTGTATGTACGTGTATGTTGAATTTTATGTATCGATTAATATATACATATGTGTGATATGAATGTGCGGCCGTATGTATTTAAAAAAAACTGAAACAAACAAACGATTTCAAACCTTGGCCCAAATATAAATAAATGAAACTACTGAGTGTTAAGCTTGTAGGTTTATTGGACTGTAGTTTGGAGTTGTTTTTAGGAAATATGTGATAATTTCAAGATTTGGCCAGACTGAATGAATCCTTGCTAACTTGTTTTTGTAACGGTAATTGATATCTTTTTAGGCTGCTTTCCAAAAATGTGCCTTTCAGTAGGGTAAATGCATCATATAAGGCCACTAGCTGATTGTTATTTACGAGTGAGTCTTGGATATTTATTTTTATTTTTTTTCCGAACAGTTCTCTAATTGATTCCATTTACACGGGAGTATCAATAGTGCAACCCTTTTCCTTTTCGTATGAACAAACAAATCAGCATTATGTGGATATTAGTTTACATATATATAATGAGTTGCACTAGTTTGGGATGATGACCAAAAGTTTAATATTCCGGAGAAAATCTGAGGAGGGTTGAAAGTGGTGTAAAATTGGTTAGAGGTGATTTTTCAGCCAATTACTAAAGGTAGGAAAGGATAGGTGATATTTTTTTTTGTACAAATATGTGAAGGATAAGCTATAATTTTTAATGATGTGTAATATGTGTCCGGATGTATATATATATCGTACAAAAAGAAAATGTGCAAGTGGTGCATTATGAAGCACTGACGCTTCAAAAAAAAAGTAATTGATTATGTGAAATTCTTAAATATGTATAATGCATGTTATGTATATACATACAAGTATTTGGAATTGTAAGTTATAAAAGTTGTATGTTAGGTATGATGGCCGAGTGATGGATTTGGAGGAGACAATACCCGGCCGGCAAGGGTATTTAGGTAACTGGTCTATCTGTGCTTGATATATTGTCATGCATCAGAGGTAAGTGATCTATTTGTGATCGTTATATTGGCATGCATTAGCGGTAAGTGGTCTATCTATGCAATAATGTTTATCATGCATCAGTGTACTGTTCGTTGTATATATGTATATGGATGTGTGAGGGTATACATGCACGTATTTATGCACGTGTATGGGCGCGGGTATATATAGGAGCATGTATACACCAGATTGTGTGTGAAGCTTTCATAGCACGTGCATTGCATTGCATCCCTTCGGGGCGCTGACTCCACGTTACGGAGCGTGTGTTCGCTGACTCCACGTTACGGAGCGTGTGTTCGCTGACTCCACGTTACGGAGCGTGTGTTCGCTGACTCCACGTTACGGAGCGTGTGTGCGCTGACTCCACGTTACGGAGCATGTGTTCGCTGACTCCACGTTACGGAGCGTGTGTTCGCTGACTCCACGTTACGGAGCGTGTGGCCCTACGAGGCGTGTGGCCCTATGAGGCGTGTGGTCCTACGGGACGTGTGGCCCTATGAGGCGTGTGGCCCGACGGGGCGTGTGGCCTGACGAGGCGTGTGGTAGGATCACCTCGAGGTTCATGCATTGCACGGTAGAGATATGAGCATCGTGCGTGACTTGACTTTTGTTGCGTGTGACACGTAGAGAAGGCATGCATCATGAAGTTGCGCATTATTATGTGGAGTGACTTACTTTCTGCAGTTTATTTACTCGATTGACATGTATGTTGATTTGTAAATGTTATCTGTAATTGTCTCTGTATGTATGATTTTCATAATGAGTATAGATAGGTTGCTTACTGAGCCCGTTGATTTGGTTCACACCACCACAACCAGTTTTGCAGGTGGGAGAAATTGGGTATGCTTACACAGGAGTTAGTATACAGTGAAGATCGAGACAGGAGATTTCGAAACTAAGGATATTCAGACGAGACTTTTGAGGGTTGGTTGGGACAGTTGTTTCAATATTCGAGGGTTATGTATTTTTGTGATTAGTGTTTGCATGCATTTAACTATTGTATTGATTTAAAAATTCTTAGATATTGTATTAATGATGAAGATTATTTTATCGAGGATTCTTAGTCATGACTTCCGCTGACATCGATTTACGTTATTATGATGACGTGTAGTCGATTTGTATCGTCGCCTTGTAGTTCTCTTAGTAGACTACGGCGGGTGCACTGTTCCCAATGAAAGGCTATGGGAGCGGGGCGCTACAGTTGGTATCAGAGAATGGCTCCAGATCCACAGCGGAAGCATAGAATTAGGCTAAGATCTTAGAAATTAAGTTGCAATTTTGCCCTTAAGTCATGATCTTAGGCATAAGTACTGATCTTAGTCATAAGCTGTGACAATATTATATGCATTGAACTTAGAAATAAGTAATGACTTTAGGCGTAAGAAATGATGATACCAAGTATCGATTCTAGAAATAAGTGATGACATTAGACCTAAGTGATGATCGGATAAGGGATATGTCCAAGTATACTTATGGCACTCCATACGACTCTGAAATATTTGCCTCATCTAAGTGTTGATTATAACCGTTCGTATAATTTCTTAGATCCGACCCCTGCAAACCCAATACCATTATGATAATGAACCAGGTTCATGCCTCTATTTTGACAATATTGTCAGAATATGACCAGATCTAAGTTGGGATTGTGGTTCCTATGGAATGATTTATAGTAAAACGAATTACTAAGAAAAATGATTTATTAGCGTTATGATCAGCAGAGTCTAGCAAAGACTATCACACAAATGGGTTTATAGTTATGACCAAGATGTCGAATTTAGAGTATCAAAATAGGCCGAAGATATTAGTCTTATTAGGGATATCGATTGATTGTGATAAGCGAGCATTACTAAAATAAGTACAGTGGAATAACAAAGTATTAAGTGTTGATTCCTCGAAACATGTAAGTACTAAGGTATCGAGTAGGCTTGAATTGAAATAGAATAAGTACGAATAAGTAGTGGTTACTTTTTCGGTGAGATCTAACTAAATTAAAATTAGCGGTTGAAATAGCAAGGTGAAGAAATACGATGGATCAGTGTGGCGCGTGAAAGCATGGTGGATTAGAATACCCTAAGTCGATTAATATTTAGTATGACATGCTAAGATTGGACAGATCAAGTTAAAGATTTATAAGAAACAGTTATAAGTGGATTTTTCATTTGACATTAAGTGGTGACTTAGAAAATTATACGGAGTATTGGACTATTATTCAAGTAGCCAACCATTTTGTTACAAGCACGTACACAACCAAACATTCTATATTTCAAAAGTATTTCAAAGATTTTCGCTACTAAATATTTCAACTAATTTCATTCTTTTTATATAGTATATTACTTTACAAGTCTATATTCCTTTCTGAATTCGTATAGCCACCTAATAGAATTTCGACTATCCCTGACAAAACTAATATATTTTAAAAATAAAGATGTTTTCGAAGAACGATATGTTTATACAGTTCTTATATTATTCCTCAATTTTCGATTAGCCATACAAATTTTGCTAAATAATTTTATTTGACACCTATCGAGATTGCAAGCATTTGTATCCATTAAATGCTTTTGAAGTTATGTATTTGCTTGCGATGAACTTATTCTTGTCAAGCCAAAAATAGTTTTCAAAATATATATATCTCTCTTTTAGGAAAGAAAAGTACCGTATTCAAATTGGTTCATGAAACTTTATATTTGTTGATTTTTCAATGGTTGTATTTGCGAAACAAAGCTTAGCTTTCAAAAATATATATTTCATTCGAAATAAAAAGACACCGCGTTCAAATCGTTTTGTAAACTTGCGAACCAGTTATATCATTGTTTTATAATGGTAATTTGAGAAACAGCTTTGTGAAAACAAATATATGATACTTTCATTATTGTGTTTATAAAAAAAATTAATTAGAATGTATATTATTTTAAACAGTTAAATCTATATTTGCCAATTTTAGTTACATAAACTACTTTAAATTTGAAGGAAAAAAATGTCCATGCATATGCTTCGTATACTGGGTTGATGAGGATATCTCTGAAAAAGTAAGGACATGATCATATACCTAGTTCGTAAGTATAGGAATTGAATTCGAGTACTTGGTCCCCTGATAAAGGAAAGTGATGGTTAACGAATTGAAGGACTTGATGGATATTTTACATCATATAACTAGAAGATGATCATATATGATGAATTTCAGAATACGACATTGTGGATTGTAAAAAGTTGAATGATACACGTGGTGTAAGTAGAAGTATAAGTTGTAATTCTAGAGAATTAAGTTAAAATTTTAGTGCACCTAAGAACTAAAATTAGAAGGCTGCTGATGACAGCAGATATAGTTACGTTATAAACCGATGACGGGGATGTGGAACCTTCGGTATAATGACAATACCCATAAGTTTGATCTTTGAATTATAAGAAGAGTAGGTTATGATCATAAATAAGCATAGAATAATGGACTTAGAAATTACCTTGTTAGTATACAAGGAATAATTTCGAGGCCTTAGCCTATACTAAGAAAGCGAAATGGTTAACGTATCGGAATAAACAAAAGGCGGATCAGCATGGTAATTATCTAGATAAATGAATTAAGTAGAACCAAACTAAGATGTTGATCACCACATGCGCAAGTTTCGAGGACGAAACTTATTGTAAGGGGGGAGGTCTGTTACATCCTGTGCCCAAATAACAAAATAATAAATATATATAAAATGCATTTTGTGTACGTGCTTAAAAAAATAGATGGATAACGTTAGGAGGGGATTTAATTCCCCATTAACCCCTTCCTATTTCCCCCACTCCACTACCTATTAATTAAGTTCTTATCCTTCAGTTATCCCCCACTAAATGATCCATGGAAATCAGCCTACACATCTTCCCTTATTAACCTCGACTTTACCCCTTCCTAACGCAAAAAAAAATGATGATAATATTTCTACCCTTAAATTTCCACCATTCGGCCCTTTATAGCAACACAATCGAAGAAGGAAAAAATAAAATTTCAAAACTTTCCCCCAGTAAGCATTCGGCTGGATACACCAAGGAAGAGGAAGGAGCCATTTTTTTCCCTCAATCAACCTTATTTCATCTACGGTATAGTATATTCGATCAAGTAAGTAATCTTGGTGTATTTACTATGATTTTGGCAAACTATATGTTTATAATTTCGGTACTAACTTGGATCATGCAGTAGCATTCTTGAATTGCATAAATGAATTTTTATACATGTGTGTCCATTTGTATGTACGTGTATGTTGAATTTTATGTATCGATTAATATATACATATGTGTGATATGAATGTGCGGCCGTATGTATTTAAAAAAAACTGAAACAAACAAACGATTTCAAACCTTGGCCCAAATATAAATAAATGAAACTACTGAGTGTTAAGCTTGTAGGTTTATTGGACTGTAGTTTGGAGTTGTTTTTAGGAAATATGTGATAATTTCAAGATTTGGCCAGACTGAATGAATCCTTGCTAACTTGTTTTTGTAACGGTAATTGATATCTTTTTAGGCTGCTTTCCAAAAATGTGCCTTTCAGTAGGGTAAATGCATCATATAAGGCCACTAGCTGATTGTTATTTACGAGTGAGTCTTGGATATTTATTTTTATTTTTTTTTCCGAACAGTTCTCTAATTGATTCCATTTACACGGGAGTATCAATAGTGCAACCCTTTTCCTTTTCGTATGAACAAACAAATCAGCATTATGTGGATATTAGTTTACATATATATAATGAGTTGCACTAGTTTGGGATGATGACCAAAAGTTTAATATTCCGGAGAAAATCTGAGGAGGGTTGAAAGTGGTGTAAAATTGGTTAGAGGTGATTTTTCAGCCAATTACTAAAGGTAGGAAAGGATAGGTGATATTTTTTTTTGTACAAATATGTGAAGGATAAGCTATAATTTTTAATGATGTGTAATATGTGTCCGGATGTATATATATATCGTACAAAAAGAAAATGTGCAAGTGGTGCATTATGAAGCACTGACGCTTCAAAAAAAAAGTAATTGATTATGTGAAATTCTTAAATATGTATAATGCATGTTATGTATATACATACAAGTATTTGGAATTGTAAGTTATAAAAGTTGTATGTTAGGTATGATGGCCGAGTGATGGATTTGGAGGAGACAATACCCGGCCGGCAAGGGTATTTAGGTAACTGGTCTATCTGTGCTTGATATATTGTCATGCATCAGAGGTAAGTGATCTATTTGTGATCGTTATATTGGCATGCATTAGCGGTAAGTGGTCTATCTATGCAATAATGTTTATCATGCATCAGTGTACTGTTCGTTGTATATATGTATATGGATGTGTGAGGGTATACATGCACGTATTTATGCACGTGTATGGGCGCGGGTATATATAGGAGCATGTATACACCAGATTGTGTGTGAAGCATTCATGGCACGTGCATTGCATTGCATCCCTTCGGGGCGCTGACTCCACGTTACGGAGCGTGTGTTCGCTGACTCCACGTTACGGAGCGTGTGTTCGCTGACTCCACGTTACGGAGCGTGTGTTCGCTGACTCCACGTTACGGAGCGTGTGTGCGCTGACTCCACGTTACGGAGCGTGTGTTCGCTGACTCCACGTTACGGAGCGTGTGTTCGCTGACTCCACGTTACGGAGCGTGTGGCCCTACGAGGCGTGTGGCCCTATGAGGCGTGTGGTCCTACGGGACGTGTGGCCCTATGAGGCGTGTGGCCCGACGGGGCGTGTGGCCTGACGAGGCGTGTGGTAGGATCACCTCGAGGTTCATGCATTGCACGGTAGAGATATGAGCATCGTGCGTGACTTGACTTTTGTTGCGTGTGACACGTAGAGAAGGCATGCATCATGAAGTTGCGCATTATTATGTGGAGTGACTTACTTTCTGCAGTTTATTTACTCGATTGACATGTATGTTGATTTGTAAATGTTATCTGTAATTGTCTCTGTATGTATGATTTTCATAATGAGTATAGATAGGTTGCTTACTGAGCCCGTTGATTTGGCCACACCACCACAACCAGTTTTGCAGGTGGGAGAAATTGGGTATGCTTACACAGGAGTTAGTATACAGTGAAGATCGAGACAGGAGATTTCGAAACTAAGGATATTCAGACGAGACTTTTGAGGGTTGGTTGGGACAGTTGTTTCAATATTCGAGGGTTATGTATTTTTGTGATTAGTGTTTGCATGCATTTAACTATTGTATTGATTTAAAAATTCTTAGATATTGTATTAATGATGAAGATTATTTTATCGAGGATTCTTAGTCATGACTTCCGCTGACATCGATTTACGTTATTATGATGACGTGTAGTCGATTTGTATCGTCGCCTTGTAGTTCTCTTAGTAGACTACGGCGGGTGTACTGTTCCCAATGAAAGGCTATGGGAGCGGGGCGCTACAGGAACCTAACTTCAACCTCCACTTCGGCCAAACTTGGTTTTACACTTCGACGAAGGAGTTGAACGTGTCATTACATCTTGGGACCATCAGGCAGAAGTGCAATTCAAAGAAAAAGTACACGTTGGGCTGTTCAGCCTGTACACGCCAAGGTCACATCGGCCGACCTACTAGTCACGTCCGCAGACCTACCAGTCATATCAGCAGACCTACTGCGTCATAGGTTTTCTGCCCCAAGCAAACGTCTCATCCGCTATCAGATGCAGAGGGCGGGAAAAACTAATAAAAGCAAGCTAACGCAGACCAGAAAAAGGATCCGATCGAAACATTTTCATATCTTCTGGAGCTAATACATTGAATCTTCTCCTCAGCCAAGAACTGTGAGAACTTTCTAACTTCGCATACAAATTATATTCTCAGTGAGAAATGGCCAAACTGACTTGAGCGTCGGAGGGTTTGACCCGGGGTCACCCTCCCGGGACCTCTGATTTGTGCTTCCTTGTGCAGGACTTTCAAGAAGCTATTCTAGCTACTTTCTTCAAATCACTGACGACGTTTATTTGAGGTCATGTTAGACCTTTGGTGAGGATTCGGCTTCATCAACTAAGTAAATCAGATTTTAGATGTTATAATCAGAACTTTTGTCGATTTGAAATATACATCTCGAGTTACTTTTTAACGGTAACAAAAGAGTATCTAAATAGGCCGATGAGTTTTATCTCAATGGTGGAAGCCCAAGAACCCTTCTTCTTACTATCCCTTTATGTCTTTATGGCTCAAAAGGAGACTTCGAGCATTTCCTTGTGTGTCTATGCTTGGGGTTTAGATTTGGAAAAGCTAAAAGTGAGGCAAATCATGAGGCTTCTAATCATGTGTCGTCACATGTACAAAAGCAGTATTTTTTTTTAAAAAAAAGTGTAGCACCTTTTGTTTTTAAAAACTGATTTCGTACACGTGACGCCGTATGATTGGAGATCTCATAATTTGACTTACTTTTAGATTTTTCAGATCTGAACGGCTCTGCTTGGGGCCATTTGAAAGAATAAAGGCCTAAATGTCAAAACTTAAGACACCATACCCCTGCCCAAACTTAGAGACTATAACGTTTAAAGTACAACTTTTTGCACTAATGAGAATGTGTAAAGAGGCCGTGAGGTCTTAGTTTACCGGTTGAGGTTGACTTTTCTAAGTTGAAAAGTCTCAATCTCCACAAAATGTAATATATTTTTTTCATTTTAAGGCAGTTTTCTCTACACATTTAGCATGACTCAAAAAGAAAATGGCTAAAGAGAGAATGATTGTTGGAGAATTGATTTATGCTAGGACCTAACGTGCTAATGGAAAAAAATAAAAATAAAAAAATTACATTCACATTGAATTATCTGAATGTGATTTTTTATGATTCACTAAGTTTAGAATGTAGTTGACGGGTTTTGAAGTAATTGATAATGTTGCTGTTTTGTGACTTTCAAGTCGCGGGTTCGAACCGCGAAAACAGTTTCTTACACAAAAAAGTATAAGGTAAGGCTGCGTATATCAGATCACGAAGAAGCATAATACACGAATAACGTCTTTAAGTTTAAAATTTAATATGAGTCAATTATTATTTTAGAATTTAAAACTGAGTCCATAGTCCAGACATTTTTCCTTACCCACTTAATAAACAAGAGCAACACCGAACATTCCTTAGTCAACTCTGTGCAAGAAATCCAATAATTTATAAGACTGAATTATCAAACCCCCAATAGGAAATTTGAATGACCATACTTTGCCGAACTGCTGCTTAGTATGACTTTTCCTATCCTTGAGGTTGTTGGAAAATAATTCAGGCTAATTGACTTCTATACAGTAGTAGCCGACCTGACTCAAGGTCAGGGCCTACCTGCCGACCTTGGCACCTCAGTACAACAATCAGGAGGTGCTTTCAGCCGCTTCGGCTGAGCAGAGCTTATCTTGGCAGAACAATGAATGTCCTCATCCGAATTGCTGAGCTTGGCACAAAGCAGAGATCAGCAAACAAAGCCTCTAAATAACGAATGTTCTTAGTACAACAGTGGAGCTCAGCAGAACAACACTGTGTACCAACAATATTACATTCTTCCCACAGACAGCTGAGCTCGGCACAAAGCAGAGCTCAGCCTCGGCAATAACCTTCTCAGCTCAACAGAGCAGAGATCCGAGATGAGTCCAGGACTCTGTCCTTAAGACGTTATTGCTCTGGTACACTGTGCCCAACCAGAGGAGCAACCGTCTCCCAGGATACAACGGAGATCGGTTCAGATGAGCGGCACTACATCGCTGAACTCAACGAACCTTCAAGACTATCCTACCTTCTCGGATACTGGATGCAACAGATGTATGCATTATGCTTGTATGTAGCAAGAGTATGTAGTATGCAACAGAGGAAAGAAAAGGAAGACTTTGGCGTTTGTTTTCCGTGTGTTTAGAGGCAGACCGCTGCCTCTATTTACAGAGGAGAAAGGCTTGGAGGCTACGAGAACTGCCCAGCCACGATCACCCATTATCCCTCATCCCACGATCGACGCCAATGTCCCCCAGTTCTTATCCCACAATCAGAGACTGGTTCAGATCAATCTAGGCCGTTAGATCATAGGATTAAATCATAACCATAGGATCAAGTCAGTTATTTTTATGGAAAATTTAACAAGAAATTTGTCCATAAAATTATGACTTCGATCCACGCAGAACAGTGCTGAGCTAAGCTGGACGGCATCCATCTGCGTCCTTCTTGCGGTCAGATTTCTTTTGGCACATCTGAAGCGCCTAGTACTATATTTGGTGGCAATTTTCCATCAATTTGACCGATGTGGTATATAGTTGGAAAATAGTGATATGTTCAACATTTTCTTATTTTTCCAACCACTTTAAATTCTACTTTGAACATTAATTTCTCATTCACCTGGTATCGGAATTGAGTGATTCAAAAGCCTAAAATCATCTACTTATTGCGCATATATTTTAGGAATAAGTTCTTTGATCCAAGACATCAAGAGGAGTGTGAATCACAACCATATCATCACCATCATATCTCGTATTTAAGTTCTTGCTAGGATCGAGGTAGGTGCATACTATTTATTCCCTCAAAATGGTACAAAGATTTCATGCTCAAAACGGTATTTTATTTGTTCACTGTTGTTCTTTTATTTCGATCATGATCTATTTGATGTATTCTCTTTGTGATAACATGAAACCTATATGTGTGAAAATATATGTGTGTGTTATTGGTGTTGGCCGAATGGTTGCCTTCAAATTGTGTGGATGTGTGTATGTTTATTCTAATGGGTATTAATTGTTTTATTTCTTTTTGGTTTCGGCATGCTACATAAACAAACGAAAAAAAGGGAAAAAGTGTTGAGGCCATCGGTGGCCGATTCCATGTAATATATATATAAGACAAAAACAAAGCAAAAAAAGGGTAAAAGGGGGGGCTGACCTTTCTGCCGAAGATGTGCATATATTAAAAAAAATAATAATAATAATAATAATAATAAACAAATTAAAAAGGGGGTTGGCCATGGTCTGATTTCCTGGGGGGCCGAAATCCTGCATTCTTTTTTTTATTAAATTTGTTCATTTGTAATTAATGGGTGATTCTTGTTTCGACAGATTACTTATTTAAAAAAATATAACACAGCAACGGGTTTGGCATTTCGGCTGAACCCAATTTGATTTAAATAAAATAATAATAATAATAATAATAATAATAATAATAATAATAATAATAATAATAATAATAATAATAATAATAATAATAATAATAATAATAATAATAATAATAATAATAATAATAATAATAAGGCAAAGGGTTTGGCTAGTTCGGCTGAACCCAATTAACAAAAGGGGATAAAATAAAATAAAATAATAAAATAAGTAGACTAAGTAATGGGAGACAGACGTGGTACAGAGGGAAGTAATGGGGGCGGCTGTGTGGTGTTCCTGCAATAATGGCACGTGCATTGCATGAGGTATACTGTGTCTATAGGGCGTGGGTATCGGGATGATATACTGTGTCTATAGGGCATGGGTGTCATGAGACATATTGCGTCTATAGGGCGTGGGTGTCCAAACGGCAAGTGGTGGCTAGAGACCACGACGCTGGATTTAGGACCTGGGAGCATGCATTGCATATAGGTCTAGGGGCATATTTCGTGACATGATTCTCGTTGCGTGTGACACGTTGATTGAGCATGCATCACTTAGTTGCGCATTTTATGTGGAGTGACTTACTTTCCGCAGTTTATCTTAATCATTGTTGTCTTGTTTTATGTGTTATGTGTTGATATCTTTTTGGGTATGTACTCTTTATATTGTTTTGAGAGGCACCTACTGGGTGATTACCATCATTCACCCCCTACTATTCCAGGTGAGACCGATACTGGGTATGACTATATCTTCCTTGAGGATGGGAGCGATGTCGTGGAGTGGGCTGAGTGACTAGTAGATATGGTTGCAGCGAGGGCAGAAACGAGTTGTTTATGATATTCTTGGGGTGACATTGATGTTTATATTTTTCATTAGTACGTTGAGACATTTCTTTTAGACATTTGACTTTGACTTGTAGGGCCTGGTCAGCCTAATAATGATGTCTTTGTTTTATTGAGGTTCATTAAGTCCCAATTAATATTGTGTTTAAATCGTTTCCGAAAAAAGAAAAAAAATTCCATGTCGACACTGACGTGTAACAAGTTGATGTGACGCTTTGTATTCTCCTTAGTGAGATACGGCGGGTGCACTGCTACCGAGGCTAGGGCCCAGGAGCAGGACGCTACTGGTGGTATCAGAGCCCAGGCTTCAGATACGCCTCGGGAACGTGAAATTAGTTAATCACCCTAGAAATAAGTGGCGATCTGTTTTCAAATGAGATTTTAACTTAAATAAAATGAAGTAGACATAATCTATGATTGGGTTTCGGGTGGTGTGTGCCGTTCGTGAATATACATTATAGATTACCGTTTTGCCCTCCAAATTTTATATCTATTTACGACACTCTTAAACTTAAATTTTGTATACCATGTTTTGACGTGTCTACAGACAATGCCACCACGACGTGAACCACCAGGGAACGGAGGACATAACGGAGACGAGCAACATGGGCAAGGGGCTATTCCCCAAAACCTTGCTGATACGCTGGCCAATCTGACGGCCTTGATAGCTAATCAGCAGACACAGATGGCGCAACAGTACACTCAGATGGCACAACAATAGGCACAGATCGCCGAGATACTTCAGCAAACTCAGCAGCAGCAACAACAACCACCGCCACCACCACCGTAGCAAGGCTTGCGGTTCTACTACAGGGAGATGCAGAAATCCAGATACCGATGTTCAGAGGTACCACTCGGCCTGAGGAAGCCGAGATCTGGCTAAAAAATGTGACCGAATAGATAAGGCTTATACAGGTACCTGCGAATCTGAAAGTAGAGGTAACGACCCCGTTTTTGGAAGGGGAAGCTGAAAGATGGTGGAATGGAGTGAAGCGCAGATTGACTCCACCGGTGACTTGGGAGCAGTTTGTGGAGGAGTATAAGAAGCACTATGTTCCGAGCAGCGCTATTCAGAGAAGGATGACAGAGTTCCAGATGCTGACACAGGGGTCCATGACAGTCGATCAGTATTCTGAGAAGTTTCACGAGCTGGGTCAGTACATGTCATGTATCATGGACAATGAGGAGGCCAAGATGCTGAAGTTCCAGACCGGTTTGAGTTTTCGCATCCAGCAGGCTATTGTTTGTGCGGAGCCCACGACATTTGAGGGACTACTGGAGGTATGCAGACGTGTTGAGAGGAACTTGGATAGGGCTGCTACACTGGATACACTTAAGAGACCTCGTGAGGATTTGCATGCAGGCAAATGAGGGAGATGGCTAAAGGTGCCCCGACGCCCTCAGTCCGGACAACCTTTCCGACCAGAGCGACAGCAGGGTATTGCGAGTCAGATACCGATGATTGAGGGAGCGGTACCGACCGATGTGCAGCCAGTGAGAGCTGTGGCACCTGCCTCACAGTGTACCCTGTGCGTACATAACCATCTGGGGCAATGTTGGAAGGCTCAGAGGGTTTGCTATAATTGCGGGAGACAAGGACATCTAGCTAGGGAATGCTCTGCACCGGCTCAGGTAAATCCGCAGACTCATACACAGCAGGGAGGCCGAGGCCGGACCAATGCTCGGGTCCATGCGATGACAGATGCAGAGGTCGATGAGTTAGACGACGTGGTTACAGGTACATTTATTTGAGTATTTAAATTCGAAGTTGCATTAAATTCTATGTGTTGTTATTGCATGTTGTGTGCTAAACCTTGAATGTGTTAGGCGTGATTCTAATTAACAAAGTACCAGCCAATGTTCTGTTCGATAGTGGGGCGAGTCACTCGTTTATGGCAAAGAGGTTTGCCAAGAATCTGGATTTTCTCCCTGAATGGCTTGAGACTCCCTATCGTATACAAGCCGCTGGCGACCAAGCACTCGTGTCCCATCATCATTACAAGGGATGTGAATTAGAAATTAACGATCTGCAGTTCTCTGCGACCTTGATACCGATCTGGATGCACGACTTTGACATTATTCTGGGCATGGACTTTTTGGCAAAGTATCATGCCAATATTGATTGCCGGCGACTCCAGGTCAGCATGAAGACGCCTGAGTTGTGGGAAACTACTTTTCAAGGGAACTCTAAATTGAAGAAGGCGTCTCAGAAGATCCATCTGACTGCAGCTCAGGCTTTCCGAGCACTAAAGAAAGGAGGAGAGGGATTCCTGATTTTCTCCATAGGTGTCGAGCAGGAGGTTTCACAGATTGACCAAATTCTTGTAGTAAAGGAATTTACAGACGTTTTCCCTGAGGAGCTACCAGGACTACCCCCAGAAAGAGAGGTAGAGTTCGAGATCAATCTTGTACCCAGTACTGAAACCATTTTCAGGGCACCCTACCGTATGGCACCAGCAGAGCTGAAGGAGTTGAAAGAGCAGTTACAAGAACTGCTGGACCGTAAATTTATTCGACCCAGTGTATCACCTTGGGGTGCTCCAGTCCTGTTTGTGAAAAAGAAGGATGGAAGCATGAGATTATTCATAGATTACCGGGAGCTCAATAAGATCACCATCAAGAACAAGTATCCATTACCTCGAATCGAGGACCTCTTTGATCAGCTACGGGTAATGATAAATTTGGAGCTATAATTTAAACTTTTCGGTTGCTCGTTAAATTGCGTCACTAACAAAATTTCTTTCAGGGGGCTAAAGTATTTTCCAAAATTGATTTACGATCTGGTTACCATCAGTTGAGGATCAAATCAGGGGATACAGCAAAGACCGCTTTCCGAACACGTTATGGACACTACGAATTCCTGGTTATGTCCTTTGGATTAACCAACGCCCCAGCTGCCTTTATGGACATAATGAACACAGTATTTCGGAAACAGCTGGATAAGTTCGTAGTTGTGTTCATCGATGATATTTTGATATACTCCCCTGACGAAGAGATTCATGCTGAGCATTTGAGGGAGGTTCTGGAGACCCTTCGGAGAAGCAAATTGTACGCCAAGTTCAGTAAATGTGAGTTCTGGTTGAAAAGCGTAGCCTTTTTGGGTCATGTGGTCTCGGAAGAGGGAATTTCTGTGGATCCAAAGAAGGTAGAGGCGATCACTGAGTGGCCTAGACCCACTAATGTGACAGAAGTCAGGAGTTTTCTTGGTCTGGTGGGATACTACAGAAAGTTTGTCGAGGGCTTCTCATCTATTGTAGTGCCTCTAAGCCGATTGACGCAGAAGTCAAAGTTTGAATGGACCGCCGAGTGCGAGCAGAGCTTCGCTGAATTAAAAAGGAGACTGACCATAGCCCCTATTCTTGCTCAGCCCTCCGCGTCAGAAGGGTTTATCATTTACAGTGACGCTTCTAAGAACAGGCTAGGATGAGTGCTGATGCAAAACGACAAGGTCATTGCGTATGCTTCACGACAGCTAAAGCCCTATGAGCAGAACTATCCGACTCATGATCTGGAGCTAGCAACGGTGGTGTTCGCACTGAAAATCTGGCGCCACTATTTATATGGAGTGAAGTGCGAGGTGTTCACTGATCATAAAAGCCTTAAGTATCTGTTCACACAAAAGGAGTTGAACATGCGTCAAAGGAGATGGTTAGAGTTATTGAAAGATTATGATTTGACCATCAGCTATCATCAAGGGAAGGCCAATCGGGTTGTTGATGCCTTAAGTAGGAAATCGAGCCATGCGCGGCAGGCGACGTTAGAAAAGGAAATGACAGAGTTTGACTTGGACCTTGTGGATTCTACTGCAGATGTTCTGGCAGCATTGATTATCACTCCAACTCTGGTGGATCAAATTAAGGAAGCACAGAAGGATGATGCGGAAATTAAGGCCATCCGAGAGAGAATGTTGACCAGCCAGGTAGATGGATTTCAGGTTCATGATGACAGTAGTATGTGGTACCAAGGAAGGTTGTATGTGCCGGATGTTGAGGACCTCAGGAGGGAATTGTTGAAAGAAGCACATAATTCAAAACTGTCTATCCACCCTGGTGCTACGAAAATGTATAATGATCTGAAGAAACATTATTGGTGGAACGGCATGAAGAGGCACATCGCTGAGTTTGTGGAAAGGTGCCTTGTTTGCCAGCAAGTTAAGGCAGAACATCAGAGGCCGGGTGGACTGATGCGACCACTGGAGATACCCGAATGGAAGTGGGAGCATGTGACAATGGACTTTGTGGTTGGGCTTCCGAGGACAAGAAATGGGAATGATGTGATATGGGTAATCGTGGATCATTTGACAAAATCTGCTCATTTCTTACCTATCCCTACCGGACTTAGTATGGAGAGGTTGGTGACTATGTACATCGACAACATTGTCTGCCTTCATGGAGTGGCAGTCAGCATAGTGTCTGACCATGATCCAAAGTTTACTTCTCAGTTCTGGGCAGCCTGTCAGAAGAAAATGAGGACTGAGTTACGATTGAGCATTGCTTTCCACCCTCAGACCGATGGTCAATCTGAGAGGACCATTCAGACCTTAGAGGACATGCTGAGGGCGTGCGCGTTGGATTTCAAGGAGAACTGGGACAACATGCTTAAGTTGATTGAGTTCTCCTATAATAACAGCTATCACAGTGCCATAGGCATGACACCCTTCGAGGCCTTGTATGGACACAAGTGTAGGTCACCTGTTCACTGGGACGAGGTTGGCGAGCGTGTGCTGACGGCCCCTGAGATAATTGAGCAAACTAAAGAAAAGGTGAGACTGATTTGTGAACGTCTTAAGACGGCTCAGGATAGAAGCAAGGGTTGGGCCGACATGAAAAGACGACCTTTGGAGTTCGAGGAAGGAGAAAAAGTCTATCTTAAGGTATCACCCATGAAAGGTGTGACACGTTTTGGAGTTAAAGGGAAGTTGAAGCCTCGTTTTATTGGACCTTATGAGATATTCGAGAAGGTTGGAGAATTGGCCTACAGACTGGCGCTACCCCCGATACTGGCTCAGGTGCACAACGTATTTCACGTCTCATAGTTGAGGAGGTACGTATCGGACCCAAGTCATGTGTTAGATGCTCAGCCACTTAAGATCAGGCCAGATGCTTCATATGAAGAGGTACCGATCAGAATTCTTGACCGGAAGGATCAGGAGCTGAGAAGAAGGATTATTCCCTATGTCAAGGTTCAATGGAGCAACCACCGGGAGAATGAAGCGACATGGAAACTAGAAGAGAAAATGCGCGACCGCTACCCTCACCTCTTTGAGTAAGGTACGGCAAGTTTCGGGGTCGAAACTTTTTGTAAGGGGGGTAGGATGTTATACCCATGTAGAAAGAAAAAAGAGAGAAAAAATTAATTAAAAATGAATATAATAGATAATGTACAAGGGGGTGCCGTTGGATATATGTATGTGTGAGAAAAAAAATTTATTTTTAATTAACCAAATTCTATCCTAAACCATTAATCAAACCCTATCCCTAAATTCCCTCACTTATCATCTCCCTTTATTCCCCAATCTATTATTAATATATAACAAACCCTAATCCCCTCCCCCTCTCTCAAAAGAAACGCAGCCTCTCCTCTCCCCCCTTTCCCATCAAAACTTGCGTCATCCAAAAGAAAAAAAAGTTCTTTGATCCAAGACATCAAGAGGAGTGTGAATCACAACCATATCATCACCATCATCTCTCGTATTTAAGTTCTTGCTAGGATCGAGGTAGGTGCATACTATTTATTCCCTCAAAATGGTACAAAGATTGCATGCTCAAAACAGTATTTTATTTATTCATTGTTGTTCTTTTATTCTTAATTCGATCATGATCTATTTGATGTATTCTCTTTGTGATAACATGAAACCTATATGTGTGAAAATATATGTGTGTGTTATTGGTGTTGGCCGAATGGTTGCCTTCAAATTGTGTGGATGTGTGTATGTTTATTCTAATGGGTATTAATTGTTTTGTTTCTTTTTGGTTTCGGCATGCTACAGAAACAAACGAAAAAAAAGGGAAAAAGTGTTGAGGCCATCGGTGGCCGATTCCATGTAATATATATAAGACAAAAACAAAGCAAAAAAAAGGGGTAAAAGGGGGGCTGGCCTTTCCGCCGAAGATGTGCATATATTAAAAAATAATAATAATAAACAAATTAAGAAGGGGGTTGGCCATTATCTGATTTCCTGGGGGCGGAAATCCTGCATTCTTTTTTTTATTATTAAATTTGTTCATTTGTAATTAAATGGGTGATTCTTGTTTCGGCAGATTACTTATTTAAAAAATATATATATAACACAGCAACGGGTTTGGCCTTTCGGCTGAACCCAATTTGATTTAAATAAAATAATAATAATAATAATAAAAGGGCAAAGGGTTCGGCCAGTTCGGCTGAACCCAATTAACAAAAGGGGGTAAAATAAAATAAAATAATAAAATAAGTAGACTAAGTAATGGGAGACGGGCGTGGTACAAAGGGAAGTAATGGGAGCGGTTGTGTGGTATTCCCGCATTCATGGCACATGCATTGCATGAGGTATACTGCGTCTATAGGGCGTGGGTATCGGGATGATATACTATGTCTATAGGGCATGGGTGTCATGAGACATACTGCGTCTATAGGGCGTGGGTGTCCAAACGGGAAGTGGTGGCTAGAGACCACGACGCTGGATTTAGGACCCGGGAGCATACATTGCATATAGGTCTAGGAGCATATTGCGTGACATGATTCTCGTTGCGTGTGACACGTTGATTGAGCATGCATCACTTAGTTGCGCATTTTATGTGGAGTGACTTACTTTCCGCAGTTTATCTTAATCATTGTTGTCTTGTTTTATGTGTTATGTGTTGATATCTTTTTGGGTATGTACTCTTTGTATTGTTTTGAGAGGCACCTACTGGGTGATTACCATCACTCATCCCCTACTATTCCAGGTGAGACCGATACTGGGTATGACTATATCTTCCTTGAGGATGTGAGCGATGTCGTGGAGTGGGCTGAGTGACCGTAGATGTGGTTGCAGCGAGGGCAGAAACGGGCTGTTTATGATATTCTTGGGGTGACATTGATGTTTATATTTTTCATTAGTACGTTGAGACATTTCTTTTAGACATTTGACTTTGACTTGTAGGGTCTGGTCACCCTAATAATGATGTCTTTGTTTTATTGAGGTTCATTAAGTCCCAATTAGTATTGTGTTTAAATATCGTTTCCGCAAAAAGAAAAAAAAATTTCCATGTCGACACTGACGTGTAACAGGTTGATGTGACGCTTTGTATTCTCCTTAGTGAGATACGGCGGGTGCACTGCTACCGAGGCTAGGGCTCGGGAGCGGGGCGCTACATATATTACACATATATATACACATATACACACACCCACACACACACATATATATATATGTGTGTGTATATATATATATATGTATGTATGTATATATACACATACATATATACACACACATACATACGCACACCAATAACGGAAATAGGCTAAGGTGGTTTTGGACCTCATTTTCATAGAAATTGAAGACAAAAGCGTGGACTAGTTGCTTTGTCTTGGGCGGCAAGGGCATGTTAATAGTTCAATCTCGTAGGCCACAGGAGATGCCCCTTTTCACTGGCAAAGCATCCCACAAACTTACAAATTCCAGTTATTAAAAAAAAGGTTGAATCCCAAAGGGTCATGTCACACTCCGTCCCAAAAATAGTATAGAGAGGTAATTAGATACCCAACGACCTGTTAGCAGGAGCTTAGTTATTTACACAGTATTCTGCATAAGGAGCCCCAGCACTGCAGCCAAGCCTACAGGCCAAGAAGCTCCCATACTATGCAGTTGCTGGGAAGGGGCTTTCTTGACTTTGGCAAGAATTAAACCTCTGAGCTCTCTTTCGATAATATCTGCCCGGAACCAGTTGGGCTATGTCCTGGGGACAAAATTCCAGTTATTAGCCCTCACCTCCAGTTCAAAAAAGACAGGTACCCCCGGGTCCCCCTCCCCTCTTTCTCTTTCATGTCAATAATTTCCTTTCACTATATATGGATATATTTTTTATTTTCGAACATCGTTTGGTCAAAGTCACGTAACGCGACTACGATCGCATATGTTTGATTATATTATAATTTGATCTATAAAAAATGGTCATGAATTCGTTCAACCTAAAGTTAGGTATATGGGTGTGTGTGATGACGAGGTCACGGGTTCATTCGACTGGTAAAATTACAGCTTTGTGATTTTGAAGTTATAGGTTCGAGGTGCAGATGCAGCCTCTTGTACAAATTGTAGAGTAAGAGTATGTACATCGTGATCGGACCTCTCTCTACACCATGTACAAACGCAGAAGTCTGATACACGGAGAACGTTCTTTATAGAGGTGTGTGTGATGACGAAATAGAGTTGCACGTTCTACTTGAAAGGCATGTACTAAAATTCGGGAGCAACCCTTTTTTCTTTGGGTAAATCATCTTTTGTCCTTATGTGGTTTGGCCATTCGGTCGTTTCTCTCCCTGTGGTTTAAAATTACATACATAAACTCCCTGTGGTTTTGGACTGATGAGAGAATGGCATTTTTGTAGTTTTTTTTCTGCCGGAGGTGCAGCACACGCGCCCGTTAAATGGTTAGTTTAGAATGTAAATTAATATTGGTTAATCTTGGACTAATATACCCCTTCCCGTTGCTGAGCTTTCCAATATGAGAACTCATGTAGTCAAGAATCTAGAAAACCGTAGCTTGTCCCAGCTGTGCGCCATTTTGTGCATAAAAATGCTTAAATAATGCCGATTTCTGCGTTATTCTCCCCTCTCCCTCTTTCCCTTCGTCGTCCCTCTTTCTCTTTCTCTTCGTCATCCCTGCTCGGATAAGGATTCACTGCAAATTCTGCTTCAAGAACACAATGTCCTGATCAGAAGGACCCTACAAAGACATGACAATAGCAGAGGAGGTAGCTAAAGAAATGGAATCCGATTGAAACCACGACCTGTCAGGCAACCTAGAACTACGGAGATGGCTTGTGTGAATTTCTACAGATGGAGCCACCACCGCGTAAAAAAGTTAACATCCTAAATTTTGTGACTCATAAGACAGGGGAAAAGTAACACAAGACTGGAGGGTAGTTCAAGCTGGCTGATTAAATTTTGCATAATGCATGGGTCTAATTTTCCCAGAAAGCAATCCCCTCAGTTGCTTCAGATACAATGCCCAGCGTTGAGGAGTTAAAATAACTTGTTTATGTTACGGATTCATTGAAATTAGATTGGAAGATTTGATAAGAGTCGATCCTGCAATCAAATAATTTCAGCAATTAATTTCCACTTGTTTTCTTTCCCTTTTTTTATGAGATGCATCTATACCCGCAACTAGATCACAAACCTGGGCTAGCAACAGTTTAGTCTGTGTGTTTCAGCACTCGAGTTTTAAGAAGAGGTTTGGATTGTTTGTGTTGTAATTGAAACTTGCTCTGCTGCGTCTGCGATTTTTCATAATCAAGGAATTTCACAACTGATTAATCTTAACCAAAAACAAAGTTCTCAGAATCACTTTTCAGAATTCCAGATTTGAGCATACATGCTCTGAACGTGAGCTCACAATATGATTCCAACAACTCCATTCCAGAAAACATACTGGGAACAAATTTTCATAAAAGAGGTACTTTTGGGGAAACCCTGAGAACTTTGTTTTTTCCTTTCTTTGAGAGCAAAGATCAAGGAATGCCATGTCTTGCTAGGTAGTTACGGTTTCTTTTCCCTGGGTTGATGAATATATGTGTGTCTCAGTTGATTGATTTTTCTAAATCTCTGCTTTGAGACTTGATGTAAAGTGCAGGATCTTGAAGTAAAGCATATCACGGAAGAAGTTGATTACTATGCTGAGTCTTATTGTAAAGTGCAGGATCTTGAAGTATCTTAAGAAATTACGTTTTTCAAAGTGCATCACTGTGATGTGGGTTCCAAAGGACCTTCATTCATGGTGTTTATTTTATGAAGAAGAAGAAGAATTTATTTAGCTGGCAAGAAGAAGAAGAATTGAATAAGAGGGGCATTTTTGACTTTACAGCAATTCCGGCAGAAAAAAACTACAGAAGTGTCATTCTCTCATCAGTCCAAAACCACATAGGGCTTATGTATGTAATTTTAAACCACAGGGAGGCAATCGACCGAATGACCAAACCACATGGGCAAAAGATGATTTTCCCTTTTTCTTTCATCTAAATTTTGACCATACTCTAATTAAAGGTTAAACAATGTACCTCTAATATGAAAAAAAGTCAAATCCATAGTTTCTGGGTTTGTTGGTGAATTTGCCACATCATACATATAACTCAAATGATGAAACCACAAGTTCAAGTTGTCTTGAGCTCATGTATCTGAAAGTGCAGATTCTTTCAACATTTATGGTAAATGCATTCTTAACATTTATAGTGGATATTTATGTATTGAGTTAATTACCTTTCGTATCCATAATTTGTAGACTGTTAGCAAAAATTATTCAAAACTTTAATTTTAACGTGTATATATATAATTTTACTTTTTTTCATTGTAAAATTAGGACACTTAACGAAGACCTAAAAACCTAATGGGATTACCCATGGTTATCCCTACAGTTCAAAACGACATCATTTTGAAGAAAAAAAGCGGATAATAATAATGATAATAAAGAATAATTAGTAATTCATATCCATATCTTTAATATCTATTACAATAAGGGAGTGTTTGGTTGGGGGTTTCTCATTAAGGATATGGATTTGGAGGAATCCAAACCTATAGAAGTTGTTTGTTTAGAGGAATGGAGGGCATGAGTTTCGGATTGATATCCAAGTATTTGGTAATAGATATCATTTTCTGATATACTAGCTCCCATTGTCTATAGATATGGGGAAATGGGTATGGCCGGTCAACGCCACCGGCCACGCCGTTCAGTCACTATTCCGACAAGTCAAATTTTTCCTGTCAACTTTCGGCCGCACACCTTCGGTATCCATTTCAATTCTGATACTGTTCAAACACCATCAATGTCAATCATACTCATTCACACTTCAATACAAAACAACTATCACTTTTATCTCCAAACCTATATACTATCATACTCATTCTGATTCTGATTACAATACCACATACCGATACCGATAACCAAGTACGAACCAAACGACACCTTAAACATACATAAAAAGAATCCGCAACTTTTCTATTTTGTTTCAAAGGTGCGCAATTGACAATTATGCCCCTGCTAAAAATCCACAAGTTCACAGCAGCATCACCTTTCCGTCTTCTTCCCCGTTCACCTAATCATTTCTGAAGTAGTCATCATCCCTGAAGTAGTCATCATCCACTCCCAATCTAGAACTCCGGCGGCACAAACCAACACCACCTCAATTATCCACAGCCCTCTACTGGTTACCTTCACAGCAGCCACCGTGTGTGGGTTTTGATGGATCGCTGGAGGTTCTATGGCGGCAAAAAGAAAGAGGCGACGGCTGCTAAAGGGCACGAGATAGTATTTTGTTGTTGGATTGGTAGTGGTTAGTGATTCAATGCGGAGATAGAGGAGGTGGACGATGAGGCTTGGTGATTTTATTAGATGATGGTGGTCATAGATTAGAGGAAAGAGAAGAGGGGTCACGAGGATAAAGATTTCTGAGAAGAAGAAGGGTAGAGACGGAAGGATGGTGCCGGCGCTCAATTTTGCCGTCATTGTTGTGCTTTACTCTACGGCATCATTCTTTCTGTTGGATGTATGAGAGCGGAAGCAGCGGTGATTTCAGAAGATGCTGTGCCTTTTGGAAAGAGGGAGGCCGTGATGCAAGGATTCTGGAGATGAGCCGGCGGCTCAAGAGCGTTCCTTATTTACTAGAAGACGGTTCGGTACACTAGGCTCTTGAGCGTTTAGAAATTTGCAAATGATGTAAACCACGAGTTGGGAAATACTTAGTCCCCTCTAAGTTTGGACTAAACGGGAAGCATGACGGCCAAATGTCCATAGATTCAGGAAATTCCTATTTTTCCCATGCCCGTTTATCCTTTAAATAACTTGAATTAGTTTTAGCCGTTAATGGGACCAGTGAAGTTGCATTATGGTGAAACTCTGTTTGGCAATGTGAAGGAGGTTAACTGGATTTTTTGTGTGAGAACCAAGAGTGGAGCTTTTTTTGCTGCACCGAGTGAAGGATGTGGTGAATCTTACCATAATGACAAGATTGACTGAGATAATTGCAGCCATAAAGATGATTGATTTTTAACATAAATGTAAATATTCTGATTGATTGTAATTGATAGGAATTAAAGGTAGAATTAACTACTTGCCTTGATACATATACAGTAGGGTGTATTTATAGGGGAACAATGTAAACTGTTTACATATACTGAAATAAGAAGAATTGTCTTCTTTGCATATACCCTTGCATATTTGACATGGTATCAGAGCGGGTAATCTAGCCCACTACACCGTGTGTTTTTTGTTTGTTTTTTGGCTCAGAATTTGAGTTCATCATTGCCTTTACCTTTCACAGCCTCGGCTGGTGATCAAATATCTTACCCATCCTTACCGTACCTTACCGTATACCTGCTGCCCCAAACACAGGTTACGTTTTTTTATCTTGTGGTCTTTTGCATGCAATCATAAACCAGAAACATGTCAGCCCACATTGATAATGAGGGAGAAAGCTCCGAAACAAAACCACAAAACTCGACTGTTTTTGATTTTTCAGAACAGTTTGCCAAATTCCTCCAACAGAGCCTGAATGTAACCAATTCCTCAGTAGCCGAAAGCAACCTGGTGCTCAAAGTGAAATTAAATAGCAATAATTACAGTCTCTGGAAACGTTTGATGCTGATGGCTCTCAAGGGCAGGGGCAAAAGTACCCACATAACCGGGGTACCCCCACCTCCTCTGCCCACGGACCAGACGTACTCCAGGTGGGAACAGGAGGACCAACTGGTTCTCACCTGGTTAATTGACAACATTGAAGAAAGCTTAATCCATAGTGTCTCCAAATATCCCACAGCAAAAACACTGTGGGATGGGTTGGCTATCACATATGGATCCGGTGGAGATCCTATACAAGTTTATGATCTCCACAAACAGGCAGCTGCAATTAAACAAGGGAATCGAACCCTTGAAACTGTTTGGAACCAATTTCAAGAGATTTGGATGACTATTGACACTTTGGACCCAAATCCGATGGATTCACCAAAGGATATTCAAACTTACAACCGAAAAATACAGGAATTCCGTCTGTATCAACTCTTGGTAGCAGTAGACGAACGTTTTGCCCACATTAAAAAGGAACTGCTAAAAAGGGAACCCAGACCAACTGCAGAGATCGCGTATAATGAACTCCGGAGGGCTGAGGTACAAGATGGTGTAATCACTGGAACCCCTTCAGATTTCTCATCACAAGGGGTTGGTTATGGCTTGACAGCCAACCGTGGATCAACTGGAAAAGGGAAGGGACGGGGCCACAGCTCTGGCCAGAATAATCAACAACCACCACGCTCAGCCACAGCATCACAGCGTGGTGGGGATAAATCTTACCTTGAGTGCAGCCATTGCGGTAAAAAGGGACACACTGCAGAGAAATGCTTCAAACTGCATGGCTTCCCAGACTGGTGGGAAGATTTCAAGAAAAAGGCTCAGGCTAAAATGGCTAGCAGTACCACCGAAGGAGGCACAAACAAGAAAGATGGATTCGCATCTGAACAAGGCAGCAGCGGGGAAGAACAGAAAACGGCAGGCAGTGCACACCTAGCGGCAGCAGCCGCTGATGAAAGAGGTAACAGGGTTAGGGTTTGCAACCCTAACCCTCCCTTAAATACTTCCACTCAAACAAAATTTACCCCTTTAGTCCCTCAAATTCGTGAATGTTTTAATGAAATCCCCAGCAGTTCTGTTTGTTTCCCCGCAGCCCCTGTTTTTTATGATAATATCATTGAGACCCCCAGTACTCCTGTTATTACCCCCGCAGTCCCTGCTTTATTAGAAAATGTCACTACTGACCATATTATTGCAGAATTGTCCATTTCAGGCAAGGAAACTGAGGAAATTGCAATTAAACCCTCAGATTTAACCCAATTACTACTAGAGCCCCAGATTCCCATCCCTCATCCGTCTACATCTGTTTCTCACTGTTATACCACAAAATGTTCCCCATAGTGGATTTTTGATTGTGGAGCCACAGACACAATGTCTTACGACCCCCATGACTTTATCACACGTACCTCACCCACCAAGATCTCTGTGGAAACAGCCAATGGCGCATCTATTCCAGTTCAAGGGAGTGGGTCTATTGCCATTACCCCTCAGATTACTCTACGAAATTGCCTATATGTTCCCACTTTATCTACAAAACTATTGTCTGTTAGTCAAGTTACGAAAGAATTAGATTGCATCGTACTAATGTATCCCAATTTTTGCCTCTTGCAGGATATTCATACGAGGGCGATTATTGGGCGTGGCACTGAGCGTGATGGATTGTACTATGTCGATGCGGTGGCGCAACAGGGACAGTCTAATCTTGCCACCGGGACAGTCTCTAGACAGGTGTGGTTGTGGCATCGCCGTTTGGGGCATCTATCAGTTACTTACCTAAAACATTTATTTCCCAGTTTACTTTCCTCTCAGAATAATGTTTTGTCTTGTGACACTTGCCTCCGGGCTAAACAAACTCGGGCATCGTACCCCGCTACTAATACCCGGGTAGATAAAATGTTTACATTAGTTCATTCAGATGTGTGGGGGCCTGCTCCTTATGGCACCCCACTTGGTTTCCAGTACTATGTTATTTTTGTTGATGACTTTTCTCGTATGACATGGCTTTATCTATTGAAACATAAGTCTGAAGTATATCAGAAATTCGTTCACTTTCATCAAATGGTCAACACTCAATTCAATACCAAAATTCAGATATTACGTTCTGGCAATGGGGGGGAATACCTTGCTGGGGCTCTCAAACAATTCCTTCTCTCCAATGGAATAATCCATCAAACATCATGTTCCAACACTCCTGAACAAAATGGAGTGGCAGAAAGAAAAAATCGCATCCTTCTAGAAATGACCCGGTCCCTTATGCTTGAGTCCGATGTCCCGAAGAGTTTTTGGCCAGAGGCAGTGTCCACAGCCGCCTATTTACTTAACCGTTTACCCACAAAAATTCTCAATCATAAAACGCCACTATATACATTATCCACCCAACATTCCATCCCGTCCTTCTTTACCCTCCCACCTAAAGTCTTTGGATGCACTGTTTTTGTCCATACACCCAAACACGACCGTTCTAAACTCGATCCCTGTGCGGAACGGTGTGTCTTTCTTGGCTACGGAACCACGCAAAAGGGATACCGTTGCTATAACCCCCGAACCCACCGTCTACATATTACCATGAATTGCATCTTTCTTGAGACCGAATACTACTACCTAACCCAATCTCGGGTTCAGGGGGAGACCTCTGATGGAACCCTAGATTGGCTGTCACCACCCATGTGTTCAGAGATAGTTCCAACACGGCAAGTAGATGGCACCGACTGTGCTGCTGCTACCGACATAGTACCGTTTGACACCACAGTCCATGCTGGTAATCAATCTCTGATGGATACCGAACCAGAGGTGACAGTTGGTGAGAATTATACTATGCAATCTAATCTTGGTAATAACGACTCTGACATAGTTACCCCACTCCCGGATCATACTGTACCTTCTAATAATTTGTCTTCTCCTCAGAATAGAAATAACCTTGATGATTTGGACAATCCAAGCTTGTATATGGAATGTAATGACATGACTAATAAACAGGAACCAGGGCGCATACTACCCCCCAGGACTAAGAGAGGTGTTCCACCGGAACGCTATACACCTGAGCGATCCTCACAAAAAACAAGGTATCCTATCAATACGAGACGTAGTATATCTAACACTGCCAAAAGTTTCTTTGCATCTATTTGTTCAGAACAGGTACCAAGGACAGTTAGCGAGGCAAAAGGAGCCACTGAATGGAGAGCTGCAATGGATGTTGAAATGGATGCTCTCAAAAGAAACCAAACCTGGGAAAAATGTATTCTGCCAAAGGGTAAGAAATCCGTAGGGTGCATATGGGTCTTTACTAACAAATACAGGGCAGATGGCAGTATTGAACGACACAAAGCTCGCCTTGTGGCCAAAGGATATACTCAGACCTACGGAGTAGACTACTCTGAAACCTTTTCTCCAGTTGCTCGGATAGACACAATCAGGGTTCTGTTTTCTATTGCTGCAACCAAACAATGGCCTCTAAACCAATTTGATATGAAAAATGCCTTCCTTCATGGTGATCTTAAAGAGGAAGTGTATATGGAGCCACCACCAGGTTTTGAGAAAGAATTTAAGACAGGAGAAGTATGCAGGTTAAAAAGGGCTCTGTATGGTCTCAAGCAATCTCCACGAGCCTGGTTTGGAAGGTTTGCCATGGTGATGAAACAAAGTGGATACCGTCAGAGCAATGCTGATCATACCTTATTTATCAAGCGACGAGAAGGTAAGGTAACTTGTCTGGTAATTTATGTTGATGATATGATCATTACAGGGGATGATGCAGTAGAGATGACACAACTTCGAGAGTATCTGTTTACAAAATTTGAGATGAAGGATCTGGGGGATCTGAAGTATTTCCTTGGCATCGAGGTTTTGAGATCTAAGCAAGGGATCTATATATCACAGAGAAAATACATACTGGATCTTCTGACCGAGGTAGGAATGCTTGATTGTAAACCGTGCAAAACACCCATGGCTGAAAATCTAAAACTCGAAGTGGTAGATGGTGGAGTTCCAACCGATAAGGGCAGATATCAGAGACTAGTTGGAAAGCTAATATATCTCTCTCATACTCGACCTGATATTGCGTATGCTGTAAGTGTAGTAAGTCAATTCATGCACAATCCTCAGAGTCATCACTGGGATGCAGTTGTAAGAGTTCTGCGGTACTTAAAATATACACCTGGGCGAGGTATCATCTTTCGAGACAATGGACACCTAAACATTGAAGCTTACACTGATGCAGACTGGGCTGGCAATCCGATCGATAGGAGATCCACTTCAGGGTATTTTACACTTGTGGGAGGAAATGTCGTCACGTGGCGAAGTAAAAAAGCAAAAGGTGGTTGCATTGTCAAGTGCTGAAGCTGAGTTCCATGGGATATCAAAAGGTATAGCTGAAGTATTGTGGCTTCAAAAATTAATCCGAGAGCTGGGCTGGAAGTATATCTACCAACCCGGCTGATGTGTGATAATAAAGCAGCGATTAGTATATCCGAAAATCCAGTCCAGCATGACAGAACTAAACATGTGGAGATTGATCGACACTTTATCAAGGAGAAGCTGGAAGGAGGCATCATTGAGTTACCATTTGTCAAATCTGAAGATCAACTAGCCGATATTCTTACCAAAGCTGTTTGTGGACGAGTTTTCGAGACGTCATTGCGCAAGTTGAACGTTGGAGACCCCACGATTCAACTTGAGGGGGAGTGTGGTGAATCTTACCATAATGACAAGATTGACTGAGATAATTGCAGCCATAAAGATGATTGATTTTTAACATAAATGTAAATATTCTGATTGATTGTAATTGATAGGAATTAAAGGTAGAATTAACTACTTGCCTTGTATACATATACAGTAGGGTGTATTTATAGGGGAACAATGTAAACTGTTTACATATACTGAAATAAGAAGAATTGTCTTCTTTGCATATACCCTTGCATATTTGACAAAGGATCCCTCTAAGTAATTTCACCAAAAATTGAGCTTCTTTTTGGGAGGTTAACTAAAGACAATATGTATGTTGATTTGCAGTGTCTTAAGGTAGGGGAAGAAGGTATCCAAGATGGTACTTAGTAAAAGATTCTGGATCCCCTATTGGGAACAAAACTGAAGCAAATAAATCAACAAAACAAAAAGTACGGATCTGATAACCGGGGATGGTGTTAAAATTTGGGATTAAATGAAGTGAAGTTAATATCCATTCAAAACTTTAAGACAATGGGTGTGGTATTTCATCCTCATATAACCCATTTATTTTATCTCAAAGTGTCCGATGTGGGACAATATTCTCAACACCCGCCCTCACATGGAACGTGGCTTGACATACACACGCGTCTTAGAACCCGCCTCAATTACAAACCACAAGCCAGGGTCCTCCATCTGGACTTGGGTAAGGAGAGCCAGTAAACTGGCCAAACATGGACCAGACAAGGTGTGAGTCCACATTTTAAACTGACTCTGATACCAAGTTAAAACTTGGGTTTACATGAGGTGAGACTCATATGCACCCAAAATCTTAAGGCAATGTGTGGTGGTACCACATCCTCATATAATCTATGTATTTTATCTCAAAACGTTAGATGTGTGACAATATTTTCAACAGATGGGTCATGGAATAAACAGTAGGAGAGCTGGCGAGTAGAGGAGGTTATTATTGAGATATATGCCGATCATAGGGGGCTCAGACCAATATTATATTCAAACTCAAATATCATACGAAGGAGAGAAATGTAACACATTTGTATATGTATGTTAATATATAAACTGCACGCTACACCAATGTAAATACATAAATATGTATATTTAAAGTTCACACAAGTGAACTTAAAATAAGGGGCATTTCGTCCGATTTGTGACTGTTAGACAACTTTTATTTTTAGCCGTTGGTGACAGGCATTTCTGTCAGGTAATCCCAACGGCACAATTACGCTACCTTCTTTATATATGTGTTTTCCTTTATCATCTTTGTAAGCTATAGAGTGAGAAACTGAGAGAACCGAAAATAATAAAGTATGATTGTTCTCTTCCTCTTCGCGTGTTCTTCTGCTTCAATTCAACTTTCCTTTATTCAATTTTCTGTCTTCTTGATTTATCATTTACATTCAAAACTTATGTTATAAATCCAACAGTTATAAGGCTCGGTGAGGGGAGTCACACTGACCAGACGGTCAGCGGATGCCATTCGCAACAAAAGAGTCTGCATCCCAAAGAAATGAAGACTCTGTACCAAAGATAATTTTGTCCATATGCAACCAAACATAAGTGAGGTTTTAATAGACTCAACCTACTTGTCACATTCAGCCCCAAATTTGAGGCCTGAACCATCTCAAACATCTGAGCCTGTTGAGAAGACATATCAGTCTGAACATGAAGCTCCGGCTATAACATATGATGTTCAATTTGAACGTGTAGCTGCTGCAAATATATCAGAGGAACTTCATTTTGAAGCTATAGCTGATCAAGCAGTACAAGACCATGTTGAAACGGATAAAATTGAAATTGAAGGTGTAGAAGCTCAAATTGTACCAGCTAATTCAGTTCCATGCCAATGTCAGCAGGAAGAACCAGTTGGTACATTTGAGAATTTAGAATGGATCTTAGAAGATGACATCTTTTGTGACTTTGACCTAAAGCAAAACAACAGGTGCAAGCTACCAAGTTCAACATGAGTCAGAAGAACAACATGGATCATTAGTTGCAAGGTAAGAAGAAGGCATACTCATTGAAGATTGGAATAAACATGCACATGATAAACATGTAAACGACTACTGTAACTTTGACCTAAAACAGATGACAAATGCAGGCCAAGATTTTGAGGCAGAATTGCATGTGTCGGTAACACAACATAGGAGGCACACAACATCAGAAGTTGCATACACATTGAATATTGGAATGAACGTGTAGAGGTCATCATCATCAATATCATCATTCGTACCCAGTCTATCCCAACGACAGCAAAAGCTATCGTTAAAGTCTGAGGAGGGTAAATGACAGTCAAACAATACCTTTGTCCCAATGGATAGAGAGTTTGCTTCCAGTGAGACTCCGGGCTCTATATGTACCTGCATAAATAACACAATAATAGAGATATGGTGTGCTAGTATGTTAATGAGGGAATTCCGGATAGAGGTCGAGCATGTATTTTTGCATAGGAGGGATGAAGAGGTAAATAACTACTCGGACTTTGACTTTGAATGGGGTTCAATCAGCCTACATTTGAGCTTCAAGTTGGACGTAAATTTGCATCAGCTGCTAAGTTCAGAGAAGCTTTGGTTGAATGGAGCAGAATGAAAGGTTATGAAGTCAAATACCATAAGAATGAGGGGACAAGAGTAACTGTTGTGTGTAGCATAGGTTACAGTTGGAGGATTCATGGGTCTGTGATATGTAACTATATCAATATCACATTCATGATAAAGACATTAAAAGGAGAAATAGAAAGCATTGCAGTTCTAGATATAGTAGCAAGAGATACAAGGATCATTTTATGGACAATCCTAATTTCAGTACTCAGTCTGAAAAACCAAGTTAGGAGAGAATAGATGATGGATGTGAGCAAGAAACAGCTTTATAAGACAAAGAAAAAGGTTAAATAAGAGAGAATAAGGACTAATCCTGGAAGTCAGGTTAGGATAAAGAATGTTATAGTTGATGAGACACCTCCACCCAAGTTTGAGAGGGTGTTTGTGTGTCTGAATGCATGTAGGTTGGGGTTTCTTAATAGGCTTGTAATTGGACTTGATGGATGTTCTTAAAAGGCAACTTCAAAGGTCAGTTGTTAAATGTTGTTAGAAGAGATAGAAATGACAATATGTTCCTATGGTTGTATGTGTTACTTGGAGCACCTAAGTGAATGCATTGGCCAAAGGACTGATAGCCTGCATTACACCATCATTTCAAACATGCAAAAAAGGGCTAGTGTTAACACTGTTTTTCCATCATGTGAGCAGAGATTTTGTGTTAGACACATGTTCTAAAATTTTGTGAGAAAATACAGTAGGAAGGATGATGGTGATCTTTTATGGGCAACAACAAATTCTTCAACAGGCATATGGAAGCCCTCAGTGCACTCAATGAAGAAGCTGCTACATGATTGAAGAACATACTCGCACACTTGTGGTCAAGGGTTTTCTTTTCATTCACCAACAAAATGTGATGTGCTTGTGAACAACTTATCAGAACCTTTCAATGCTAGCTAGCATATTGGAAGTTAGGGAGATGCCCATCAAACAGATGCTTGAGTACATAAGGAAGTGTATAATGGCAAGAATGTTGCCCCCAGGGGCATAGTCCAGTGGTAAGTGGCAAAGGTGATTGGGGCTAGAACCCCGACGTCCCGAGTTCGAGTCCGTATGGAGACAATCCTTGTTGAAATATTACAAAGGTTGTCTCTGGGCTGGCTGAGTCTCGTGTGTCCTCTCCCTTTGCAGGGCTGCCGGTGGAGCACATCCCTCGATTTACATCCCACCTGGCTAAGGGGCCTCTGGTACAGGTGGGGGAAGAACCTACCCCTCATCAAAGAATGAACTACAAGAGGATAGGGATCCAAAGTTACCGAAGAGTAGTTTGCCCAAGTGTGTTTTCTAGACTGGAGAAAGGTCAAACAAAGCAGTAGAAATTGCTTTGCATTAATGTCTGATAGACAGCTGTTTGAGGTCACAGTAGATGCAAGTGTTTATGTGGTAAACCTACACACCACAGAGTGTACATGTCCTGTTTCAGCTTGTTGGTTACCCATGCATTAACCGATATACCTTATATACAACAACAACAAAAACATTACCCTATTGCCTTAAAGGCTCCCGCCTATGGTGGGGTATTGGGGGAGTCGGATGTACACAACCATACTCATGTGTTAGAAACACACAGAGGTTGTTTCCCAATGACCCATAATGAAAATTACGTGTCGATCAACTACTACTTCATAATATAATAAGCGCAGCTAATTTAGTAAGTCATTTTGCTTTATTCCATCATATTCCAAAGTCAAGGAAGAATGTGTCATTGACTCTATTGGAAATTATATATATATATATATATATATATATATATATATATATATATATATATCCTCTCAAACGACATGTACTAAAATGGGAAATAAGAAAGCGTGCAAGGTTAAGACTGGGATGTTATCAATGCATTAAATTAGTATGGAAAATGACACTTGATGTTTATAATTATAGCTATTGTGTTTAGATTGCACGAAAAGTTTGTAATTCTGACATTCATAATACCCCCAGCATAACTAAAAAATATTGTCATCATTTTTATTTTGATTTGTCCTAAACATATTGTGTCAAAAATAGTAAGTATTAACACTCAAAGTTTATATATTATCATTTCAATTAATGCTTACACGATTTTTCTGTATTTTACTTCAACTAACAAATTAAGGGTAGAATATGAATAATAGTCTACGAAGTTTGACTTTCTTAAATATTGCTTCAAACTGGAACAATATTTTTGAAATAAGGGGAGTAAATTTTTTTTTCTTTTTTGCACCATAAGTTTGATTTTCTTTCTGTGCGATTATAACTATCAAGTTTTCTCCTCTTTCATTATTTAGCGGTTTTATTTTTCTAATTTATGCCTAAAATACCAGAAGAAAGGAGTAAAACAATAATAGTTATGTGGGAAAATATAAACTTATTATGCAAAAAATAAAAAAAAATCAAAAGCTATATATATATACGGTGTGGAATTACATACTTATGACGCAATCTATAAAGTTGCCATAGTTATACACATCAAGTGTGTACATTTTTAATACTAAAAGTTACATTAATATTTTTTTTTAAAAAAAAGAGGGAAAATGAACGTTCGAGGGCGACGAGCACTAATGGCTAGATTAGAGTGGGTGCAATGCTGGGCTGTATCTTTGAAAAGAAGCACATAACCGATAAAAAAAAATGTTTGAAGTTTTGACCCGTATACATTTCTATACTGTCTATTGGGTCAATATACACACACATATATCCCCTAAAAACTATGGTAGGGCAGTTTATGAATGTCTTCGTGGTGGACTTGATTTTATCAAAGATGATGAAAACGTGAACTCTCAACCATTTATGCGTTGTAGAGATCATTTTTTATTTTGTGCCGAATCTATTTATAAAGCACATGCTGAAACCGGTGAAATAAAAGAACATTACTTGAATATTGCAGGTACATGTAAAGAAATGATGAAAAGAGCCGTATGTGTTAGAGAATTGGGAGTTCATATATGTATATGTGTGTATGTGTAGCGCACCGCTCCCGAGCCCTAGCATCGGGAACGGTGCACCCGCCGTATCTCGCTGAGGAGAATACGAAGCGTCGAATCAACTTCCAACATGTCCAAAAAGACGCAGAAATTTTTCACGCGGAAACGAAATACAATAACATAAAGTTTTCTTGTTAAATAAAATTCCTTAATACGTTAATAAACCAAGTCCTGACAATAACATAAGCATGAAAATCTAACAAGATAATGTCTGATGAGATCTCAATAAAATAAAGACAAACAGTCGTAGGGTCTCCTCATATTCTAAGTGTGACCATCAGTCTGCCCACTCCACTGTATCAGTCCCGTCCTCAACAAAGACATAGTCGTAAGTCTCTTCCTGCTCACCTGGTGGGGGGGGGGGGGGAAGTAGGGGTGAGTGACTGGGAAATCACTCAGTAGGCACCCGCCTCCAAGTAGTACAAAACAAACATACAATAATGATACAGCACGTAGCACATAGAACATGATATCACATAAGCATATGGATACAGAAAAGTAATTCACTCCAGATAAAATGCGCAACAACGTGATGCATGTACTACTATGCATGTCACACGCAACAAGGTCATGTCACACAAAATGCCAATAACTCCGCCATGCAATGCATGATCCCGGGACCTAACTGAGTGGCTGTGGGTCGTACCCACCCACAGTCACCATCCTGAGTGTACTTGGCCCCGCCACCGTACACCATCCTGAGCGCCCGTGACCCGTACGTCACGACCCACCATCATGCAAATGCTCGTGCCATGAATGCAAATAATACAATCGCCTGAGGCCCCTGGCCCATCCTTACCATCCTCCGGCACTCAAATCTAGGTTCATCTATTCTTCAAATAATGACTAATGTTGTTTGAGGTTAAAATTATTATTCTATTGCCTATATGTATTTATTGTGCTTTTTCTATATTTTTCCTTATTTTTTCTTAATTTATTTCTATTTATTACCTAATTATCCAAATTAAATAAATTACCATAATTACTGAAATTTAATGAGAAAATTTAAATCTCAGCATTTTATAATTTCTGGAATTTATTTATAATTTTCTAATATTTATCTATATTTTTTTTTCCCGAATTTATTACCAGTTTAACTTAATTAAATAACTAGTTTACCAATTAGGAATTTATACTACAACATTTAAAGGAAACCCACTTGAGGCTGGCCCTATTCCAATTCGCCAGCTCTCAGCCCGTTTCCCCCAGGTCCCTGCGCGCTCCAGGTCCGGCCCGCCAGGGACCGGCCTGCCTCAGAATTTTTTTTTATAGTATAGCTTATTGGGCCGACAACAACTGGCCCGGACCGTTGGCCATTCGGCCCGGTCCGCGAAGCAGCCAGCCCTTTTTTTTTATATATATATAGTGGATGTTGGGCCTTGCATCAGCCGGCCCGCTAACGACCAGCTGGCCCTCATTCAGGGCCTTCGGCCCCCTGATCATCACCCAGGCCTTCGGCCCTTTTTCCCTTAAGTTTTTTTTTTTTATATTAATTGATATTGGGCCAGGACTACTGCAGAAGCAGCCAGCCCACCAACCAGCCTCCACCCTTAAGGGCCTTCGGCCCTTTTCTTTCTAGGGCTGTTTTTTTTTTCTTCCTCAGCCACCCAATCCCAGCCGTGAATAGCAGGGGCGCGTGCAGCCACGCGCTGCCGTTTCTGGCGGCGCGTGTGGCGGTCCGGCGACCTCCGGCGACCGTTTTTCGACCCCGATCTATACTCCCTCCTATTTCCAGTCTATGGGATCCTATTCTAAGGCCAATACTAAGTGAAAAATCTCCAAATATACTAAAGTTTTACTATTTTGATTATCAAAGTTTTCCCTAAAATCAAACTGATCATGCAAACACAGTGAACGCATACCACAGTCTCCAATTTTCATACTTTTCACGGATTACAATCATGCTATTAAACTCAACAATTAAAACAACAAAGATACATAAAATACCAATAGAGCATGCTTGAATTTGCACCAAATGAAGGGGGAAAAGGAACCTACCTCGATTGTAGCCTATTTCTCAATTATGCGATTATCAAATGGGTTGAACGCAGAGCCTCCTCTTTCCCCTTCCCTTTCCTCTCTTTCTCTTCTCCTTGCCGTTCCCTCAGCGCCTCCTCTCTCTCTCTCTTTTTTTTTTGGTTTGGGAACAAATGGTTTATCCCCTCAACATTTAACCTTTCCCCCCTTATCCCATACGTGATTTGAGGGGCGGTTTTCAACCCCCCTCAATCACGTTCTTCTTCTTTTTTTTTTTCTTTTTTTTCTTTTAATTTAAATTTATTAAATTCTATCTTTATTATTTCTTTCTAGTTATTATTATTATCTCTTTTTTTTTCATTAATTTACTTTATTATTATTATTGTTAATCTTTTCTCCCTCTTTTTTTTTTTTTGGAATATAACATCCTACCCACCTTACAAAAAGTTTCGTCCTCGAAACTTGTTGTGACTTAGTAGTAGAGACCGGAAAGGTTCAACATACCTTAATCGAAGAGCTCGGGGTAGCGTTCGCGCATCTGGTCCTCCAGCTCCCAAGTCGCTTCGTTCTCGCGGTGATTGCTCCATTGTACCTTGACATACGGTATGATTCTCCTCCTTAGCACTTGGTCTTTACGGTCTATAATCCGAACTGGTGTCTCTTCATATGATGTATCCGGTCTGATCCTTAAAGGTGGTGTGTCCAGTACATGACTCGGATCTGGAACGTACTTCCTCAACTGGGATACATGGAATACATTATGCACCTGGGCTAGTGCCGGAGGTAACGCCAACCGATACGCTAACGGACCAATCTTTTCGAGCACCTCGTAGGGACCGATGTACCGAGGCCTCAGCTTACCCTTTAGACCAAATCTGGCAACACCCTTCATAGGTGATACTTTCAGATAAACCTTTTCTCCCACATCAAACTCCAACGGACGCCTCTTCGAGTCAGTCCCACTTTTACTTCTGTCCTGAGCAACCTTAAGCCTTTCTCGAATCAACTTAACCCTCTCCTTGGTTTGCTCAACTAGCTCTGGACCTGTAATAGTGCGCTCTCCCACTTCATCCCAAAGAATAGGGGATCTACACTTACGCCCATAAAGCACCTCAAATGGTGCCATGCCGATGGCGCTATGATGACTGTTATTGTAGGAGAACTCAATCAATTTGATCATACCGTCCCAGTTCCCTTTGAAATCGATGGCGCAAGCTCTCAACATATCCTCCAACGTCTGTATGGTTCTCTCTGATTGCCCATCCGTCTGCGGGTGAAACGCAGTACTCAAACGTAACTCGGTCTCCATTCTCTTCTGACATGCTGACCAGAATTTGGATGTAAATTTTGAGTCACGATCGGAGACGATACTGACTGGGACGCCATGTAGACTGATGATGTTGTCGATATAGAGTGTAACCAATCTCTCCAGAGTCACATCATTCGGCACTGGTAGGAAGTGAGCCGACTTCGTCAATCTATCCACAATCACCCAGATCATATCATTACCATTTCTCGTTTTCGGAAGACCCATCACAAAATCCATCGTCACATGTTCCCACTTCCATTCCGGGATCTCTAATGGCATCAACAAACCCCCGGGTCTCTGATGTTCCGCCTTGACTTGCTGACACACCAAACACCTCTCAACAAACTCAGCTATGTGTCTTTTCATACTGCTCCACCAGTAATGCTTTCTCAGGTCATTATACATCTTTGTAGTACCCGGGTGAATAGACATCTTCGAATTGTGCGCCTCTTTCAATACCGTTCTTCTGAGATCCTCATCCTCCGGAACACACAGTCTCCCTTGAAACCACATACTGCCGTCGTCATGGATTTGAAAACCATCAACTTGACTAGTCATCATCTTCTCTCGAATCTCACTAAGTGCCACATCTCTCTTTTGCGCCTCTTTGATCTGCTCGATCAAAGATGGGGTGATAATCAATGCTGCTAAAACATTAGCTGTGGAGTCCACGATATCAAGATCTAATTCAGCCATATCCCTCTCCAACGACGTCTGTCTGGCATGACTGGACTTCCTACTCAGTGCATCCGCAACTCGATTTGCCTTCCCTGGATGATAATTGATAGTCAAGTCATAGTCTTTCAACAATTCAAGCCATCTCCTCTGCCGCATGTTCAACTCCTTCTGAGTGAATAAGTACTTCAAACTCTCATGATCCGTGAATACTTCTCACTTCACTCCATAAAGATAATGGCGCCAAATCTTAAGTGCGAAAACTACGGCAGCTAGCTCCAGGTCGTGAGTCGGATAATTCTGCTCATATGGCTTCAACTGGTGTGAAGCATATGCGATAACTTTGTCGTTCTGCATTAGGACACATCCTGAAAAGAAAGAGATTAGACTAGGTTGTGACATATATCAAACTTACTCGAGATCTTATGCACATACCTAGCCCATTCTTCGATGCGTCGCTATAGATAATGAACCCTTCCGAGCCTGAGGGTTGAGCAAGTATAGGGGCCGTCGTCAATCGTCTTTTAAGTTCTGCGAAACTCTGCTCGCACTCAGCGGTCCATACAAACTTCGACTTTTTCTGAGTCAATCTGCTCAGTGGCACCGCAATAGACGAGAACCCTTCTACAAACTTCCGGTAGTAGCCAGCCAAGCCCAGAAAACTCCTCACTTCTGTCACATTAGTGGGTCTGGGCCACTCAGTAATAGCCTCAATCTTCTTGGGATCTACAGAAATTCCTTCTTCCGAAACCACGTGTCCCAAGAAAGCTACGCTCTTCAACCAGAACTCACATTTACTAAACTTGGCGTATAACTTATTTTGCCTGAGTACCTCCAGAACCTCTCTCAAATGCGTTTCGTGAAATTCCTCATTCGGAGAATAGATCAGAATATCATCGATAAAGACCACCACGAACTTATCAAGCTGGTCTCTGAACACCGTATTCATCAGATCCATGAAGGCCGCGGGAGCATTAGTCAGACCGAATGGCATCACTAAAAACTCATAGTGGCCATATCTAGTGCGGAAAGCAGTCTTCGCTACATCCTCTGCTTTAATCCTCAGCTGATGATATCCGGAACGAAGATCAATCTTGGAGAATACCTTAGCTCCCTGAAGGATGCCAAAGTTGATGCGTCAATTGTAAAATTTACGGTAGTAATTTGAATTACATTGGTTTAAAGGTACCTTTAACTGATCGAAGAGGTCCTCGATCCGGGGTAGAGGATATTTGTTCTTGATTGTGATCTTATTAATCTCTCGATAATCGATGCAGAGTCTCATACTGCCATCCTTCTTCTTCACGAACAAGACCGGAGCTCCCCATGGTGAAACGCTGGGTCGAATGAACTTCCGGTCCAATAACTCCTGTAGCTGCTCTTTTAGTTCTTTTAACTCCGCCGGAGCCATTCTGTACGGTGCCTTCGATATTGGCTCAGCACCTGGCAGTAAATTAATCTCAAACTCTACCTCCCGACTGGGCGGTAGTCCTGGCAGCTCTTCGGGGAATACATCTTTATATTCATTCACCACTGGTATCGAGTCTATCAAGGGTACGTCTTTTTCTGCACCAATAACATATACAAGAAAGCATTGATTACCTTTCCTCAATGCCTTGTGTGCCTGCGCTGCACTCATGTAGATCTTCTTAGGCGCCTTATGAAGCTTGTAATCCCCTTGAAAAATGGTTTCCTGCTTACTCTGTGTCTGCATGTGGACCTGCTTCTCACGACAGTCGATCTTGGCCTCATGCTTAGCCAGAAAATCCATGCCCACAATAATATCAAAATCTTGCATTTGGATCGGTATCAGAGTCGCCGTGAACTCCAACTCATTAATCTCCATCGAACAATCTCGGCACTGATAGTGCGATACAATCACCTGGTCACCAGCGGTTTGGACACGGTAAGGGATCTCCAGTCGTTCTGGTGAAATATTTAGACTCTTGACAACCCTCCTGGCGATAAATGAATGGCTGGCCCCACTATCGAAAAGGACGTAGACTGGGACCTTGTTAATCAATATCTCACCTAACATGGGCAGGGTTATACATATAACACATAACCACAGACAGAAAAGTATTTAAAACATTTCCGGATTATAACACTTAATTAAAGTGTACCTGCTACGACGTCGCTGGTGTCCTCGACATCGGCGTGCGACATGACATGTACTCGGGCATTCGTCTTTGGCCTCCCCTTCTGCTGTGGCTGGCTCTGCTGAAGTGGGGGTGCCTGTCCCTGCGCGGGGCAGTCTTTGGCAAAGTGCCCAGGAGTGCCGCATCTGTAACAGACGTCTCTATTCCTCCAACACTGACCTAGGTGAAGACGCCCACACTGAGCACATGGTGGGGTAGGTGCCACGGCCCTAATCGGCTGTGCGTGAGTCGCTGCTGGTCCCTCAATGGCGAGGGGCTGAGTAAATGGTCTCTGCTGCTGCGGTGGTCGGTAGGGATGTCCTGGCTGCTGGCGGCGTGGTACCTTCAGCCATCTACCTGATCTCCCAGAACGATACTCCTCACGTGGCCTCTTTGCTCGGTCCTCTGCTGCAACCCTCCTGAGGTCACCCTCAGCATCACGGCACACCTCCAGTAACTCCTCGAATGTCCTCGGTCTCGCACAAATAATCAAGGTCTGAATGCGAGAACTCAGTCCTGTCTTAAACTTGGACATCTTTGCCCTCTCGTTGTCCATAACGGCAGGCATGTATCTCCCCAAGGCATGGAATCTCTCTGAATATTGATCTACAGTCATGGACCCCTGTGTAAGCAGCTAAAACTCGGTCATCCTCCTCTGTAAGGCACTCTCAGGGATATAGTGCTTTTCGTATTCTTCCATAAACTGGGCCCAAGTCAACTGTGGGGTCAGTCGGCGCTGTACACCAAGCCACCATTCCCTGGCATCCCCTTCGAGGAATGGAACTACCACATCCACCTTCAACTCATCTGGCACCTGCAGTAACCTCAGCTGCTCGGTCACATTCTCGAGCCAGATTTCAGCCTCCTCCGGACGTGTAGTACCCCTAAACATCGGTACCCGGGAGTGCTGCATCTCTCTATAGTAGAATCGAAGTCCCGGGGGTGGTGGTGGTGGTGGCTGCTGCTGCTGCTGCTCCTGCTGCTGCTGCAGGTGAGCCATCTGTACCTGCTGCTGGGCCACCAAAGTAGTCAGGGTGGCTAGTGTGTCCGCAAGGACTTGGGGTATGGCCCCCTGACCCTGGTGATCGTCACCGTCGTGCCCTCCATTTCCTGCTGGCTCACGTCGTGGAGGCATTTTCCTGGAGTTCGAGTTCATGAAAAGCAAGCAGGTCAGTAAAGTATATAAATAAAAATAAATAGTTGATTCCGATTTAGAACGGTAGTTAACAAGAAAAGCTCACCATCGGCACACACCTCCCTTAACTCGATCGTAACTTAGGTCTACTTCATTTATTAGGGTCATATTATCGTTTCTAGAAAAGATCATAGCTTATGTCTAGGTGATCTAGTTAATCCTGCGTTCCCGAGGCGGATCTGAAGCCTCGGCTCTGATACCACCTGTAGCGCACCGCTCTCGAGCCCTAGCATCGGGAACGGTGCACCCGCCGTATCTCGCTGAGGAGAATACGAAGCGTCGAATCAACTTCCAACATGTCCAAAAAGACGCAGAAATTTTTCACGCGGAAACGAAATACAATAACATAAAGTTTTCTTGTTAAATAAAATTCCTTAATACGTTAATAAACCAAGTCCTGACAATAACATAAACATGAAAATCTAACAAGATAATGTCTGATGAGATCTCAATAAAATAAAGACAAACAGTCGTAGGGTCTCCTCATATTCTAAGTGTGACCATCAGTCTGCCCACTCCACTGTATCAGCCCCGTCCTCAACAAAGACATAGTCGTAAGTCTCTTCCTGCTCACCTGGTGGGGGGGGGGGGGGGAAGTAGGGGTGAGTGACTGGGAAATCACTCAGTAGGCACCCGCCTCCAAGTAGTACAAAACAAACATACAATAATGATATAGCACGTAGCACATAGAACATGATATCACATAAGCATATGGATACAGAAAAGTAATTCACTCCATATAAAATGCGCAACAACGTGATGCATGTACTACTATGCATGTCACACGCAACAAGGTCATGTCACACAAAATGCCAATAACTCCGCCATGCAATGCATGATCCCGGGACCTAACTGAGTGGCTGTGGGTTGTACCCACCCACAGTCACCATCCTGAGTATACTTGGCCCCGCCACCGTACACCATCCTGAGCGCCCGTGACCCGTACGTCACGACCCACCATCATGCAAATGCTCGTGCCATGAATGCAAATAATACAATCGTCTGAGGCCCCTGGCCCATCCTTACCATCCTCCGGCACTCAAATCTAGGTTCATCTATTCTTCAAATAATGACTAATGTTGTTTGAGGTTAAAATTATTATTCTATTGCCTATATGTATTTATTGTGCTTTTTCTATATTTTTCCTTATTTTTTCTTAATTTATTTCTATTTATTACCTAATTATCCAAATTAAATAAATTACCATAATTACTGAAATTTAATGAGAAAATTTAAATCTCAGCATTTTATAATTTCTGGAATTTATTTATAATTTTCTAATATTTATCTATATTTTTTTTCCTGAATTTATTACCAGTTTAACTTAATTAAATAACTAGTTTACCAATTAGGAATTTATACTACAACATTTAAAGGAAACCCACTTGAGGCTGGCCCTATTCCAATTCGCCAGCTCTCAGCCCGTTTCCCCCAGGTCCTTGCGCGCTCCAGGTCCGGCCCGCCAGGGACCGGCCCGCCTCAGAATTTTTTTTTTATAGTATAGCTTATTGGGCCGACAACAACTGGCCCGGACCGTCGGCCATTCGGCCCGGTCCGCGAAGCAGCCAGCCCTTTTTTTTTTATATATATAGTGGATGTTGGGCCTTGCATCAGCCGGCCCGCTAACGACCAGCTGGCCCTCATTCAGGGCCTTCGGCCCCCTGATCATCACCCAGGCCTTCGGCCCTTTTTCCCTTAAGTTTTTTTTTTCTTCCTCAGCCACCCAATCCCAGCCGTGAATAGCAGGGGCGCGTGCAGCCACGCGCTGCCGCTTCCGGCGGCGCGTGTGGCGGTCCGGCGACCTCCGGCGACCGTTTTTCGACCCCGATCTATACTCCCTCCTATTTCCAGTCTATGGGATCCTATTCTAAGGCCAATACTAAGTGAAAAATCTCCAAATATACTAAAGTTTTACTATTTTGATTATCAAAGTTTTTCCTAAAATCAAACTGATCATGCAAACACAGTGAACGCATACCACAGTCTCCAATTTTCATACTTTTCACGGATTACAATCATGCTATTAAACTCAACAATTAAAACAACAAAGATACATAAAATATCAATAGAGCATGCTTGAATTTGCACCAAATGAAGGGGGAAAAGGAACCTACCTCGATTGTAGCCTATTTCTCAATTATGCGATTATCAAATGGGTTGAACACAGAGCCTCCTCTTTCCCCTTCCCTTTCCTCTCTTTCTCTTCTCCTTGCCGTTCCCTCAGCGCCTCCTCTCTCTCTCTCTCTCTTTTTTTTTTTTTTGGTTTGGGAACAAATGGTTTATCCCCTCAACATTTAACCTTTCCCCCCTTATCCCATACGTGATTTGAGGGGCGGTTTTCAACCCCCCTCAATCACGTTCTTCTTCTTTTTTTTTCTTTTTTTTTCTTTTAATTTAAATTTATTAAATTCTATCTTTATTATTTCTTTCTAGTTATTATTATTATCTCTTTTTTTTCCATTAATTTACTTTATTATTATTATTGTTAATCTTTTCTCCCTTTTTTTTTTTGGGAATATAACAGTATGCATGCACACAATTTCAGTTAGTTGTAGCTATGAAACGCACAAATGAGAAGACAATTACATCATTTGGGCAGGTGCCGAACATGCCACACAAACTTGTCCTGAAGACTAGTATACTTCTGGCATAAATCAGGTTGATAAGTTTTAAAACATTGCTTTCCATTTTAATTAAAAAATACAAAAGATGAAAATAAAAATAAAGAGGATCTAGAGTTGATTTGTCAAAAGGGGGTCAAAATTGCGTCAAGATGTGTCGATACCATACTCATGTATTAGAAACACACAGAAGTTGTTTTCCGACGACTCACATTGAAAATTGCGTCAAAATGTGTCGATCAACTGCTAATTCACAATATTAAAAGCACAGTCATAATTTAGTGAGTCATTTTGCTTTATTCCATCATATTCTAAATTCATTTTTCTTTGCACAAATTGCTCATCAGTGCATATTACGGGCTCAAAATTGTTATTAACATCTATACAACCGAGATTTTGATTATATTTTTAAACGTTGGTATAATCTTGATAGTAAAATTTTGGTGTTAAGATCTTAGTGGTAGAGTCTCGGTGATAAAGTTCGGTATAAATTCACTATGGTGGAGTCTGTGAGGAATTTTTGGATTATAATGTGTGTAGGACGGTGCAGTCTTTTTTTTTTTTTTTTTTTTTTTTTCATTTTTTTGGTTCTTCTACTCCAGTTCATTATTTTCTTTTAAAGCGTCAGTCCATTATTTTGGTTCTACGTTTGGGATTTCGAAATATACAAATAATTAGAAACATAACATTTTTAAAGGTATATTGTTCACTTAAAAATTATTCCTTGGGAAAAATTTCATTCCAAGAAATCTAAGTTGTGATGAAGGCAATACAACAATACCAATTATTAATCAAATACAACAACATTACCTCATTGACTTAGAGGCTCTCGTTTGTGGTGAAGTATGAGGGTCGGATATACACAACCATACTTATGTGTTGAAACATACAGAGTTTGTTTCTTGATGACCCATAATGAAAATTGGGTCAAGATGTATCGATCAACTGATGTTTTACTATGTTTTTTCTCAATTTTCCCAAAACATCAAGATATAGATCTAAATAAGTCATCATGAGAACAGATGGATCCAAACCACCACCACCCACCACCCGACTGGAAAAAGAAAGAAAGAAAAAGATAACTATTGTGACACCATTGGTGGGCACATGCATTTTTTTTTCCCATTTTTGTCGGCAATGTTTAATTTTCACTTTCTGCTTAGGGCCTTAAACTATAATCATTAGTCTAAGTTGATCAATTCATAAAGAGCATAAACAAAGAAAAAGAATGAAGAAATCTTGGCTGGAAAGCAAGGCAGGGAGGCTCTTGAGGACCCCACCAATAGATAAAACACACTTTTTTTATATATAATTTCAATTTAATGGACAGTCTAGAAAGATTTCAATCCACTAGATCACAAGTCCACCTCCCAAAAATGAAAGTATGGCACACAAGATTTGAGATTCATAAGCACAAGGCCATCATATAAGATAAAGTTGAGTTTGGCGAAGACCGCTGGGATCCTAATTTGCATCCTCTATAATGTTAATTGGGGCTTGAACGATAGGGACTTTTAGGATCATAGAATGACCTTTTGATCCAAGTTAAGTTTGGCCAGGAATTTGGAGATGCAGCAGAAATTTGAGGGACCCTTTTAGATGTGAATTGTTTTTTAGGTGTCTTAATTATATAAGTTTCTAAAATTCAAGATTTGCTTTGTTGTTTCACTGACTTTACAGCTAGAAAACTTGTGTGGCCATCTTTTTATTCTAGTTTGAAAAAGTTCATACTCAAACTTTATGTATCCACTGTATCAGTCTTAAGGAACTTTGTAAAAGATGTAACTTAAGAATATAATTGTTTCCTATATTAGTAAGAGTTTTAGCAGACAATCCATACAAGGTCTCTATTGCAAACTGGACAAGCAATCCTTTAGCCTAATTGGATCGGATACTATCGCATAATCCAATACTGACCCAGTTAACCAACACTGCATATGCACTGGTTTGAACATGTAAATTTCTAGTTACAATATTCTAACACGAATAACAACTGAACTATGTCATGAAAGACGATCATCTTTTTTATTACATTGACCAAATAGACTACGTCATGCATTGCAATCTAAGTATTAATGCAACCCTTAGGAGGAGCATGTTATTCTACTGTAGCATTTAACTGAATGAGGACTTCTTCAAACTTTTTGTGTAGCATATAATATTGAAAAAACAAATGAGTAAACATGAACCAAAAATAGAAATCACTTTTGCTTCTTTCCCTGTTCCAGTAGCAAATTCTATACAAGGTATGGCCTAGCTTGAGAACCTTCAACAAAGTAGAAGACATCTTTTAGCCTCATTAATCTAAGGAAATCATGAAAAATGGAAAGGGAAAAAAACACTACTCTACACATATTTTGATAATTATCCTGTCAGATCGTAGTACAAGAAACTAAACTTAGGCCCCATGACGTAGCTCAGAGGTACGGGTGATAGATTGTATCCAAAGTTGCCGGTCCGAATATTGGCAGTCGCAGAATATGTGTTTGGACCATGTCATCAGCTTCTTATATCAGAGCAGGTTTGAGTTCAGACACCTTGTGGGTACAAAGTCTTGGACTTCTCACCTAGCAAATCGCTCTGATTACATCCTCCACGAATCTCTTTGGAGCTGGACCGTTGAAAGTCCTCCTGATTATGGTATGACCTTGAGAAATACAATGAACTCAAAACCAAAGCAAAAACACGAGGTGGGCCCATCTCATTCATCAAGATGGCAGCAATGATCATTTGAAGAGAGAGGAGAGAAAGATTATTCTCTGCACCAAGATTACAGGAAATTAACTAACTGCCCCTTACCGCCGATGCAACAGAAGCACATTACAGACCTGAACATAAAAAAGGGAATGATCCTATTGGAGTGGACTTCTTGTGATGACAAGTCAGCATCCTACGTGGACTGAGCAGAGAAAGTTGACAGCAGGTGGGGGAGTGGGGTGGTGAAGGTAGGCTGCTTTTTTTCACCTTTTGCTTTTGGGGATTGCCAACTCACCTTCATTACTTATGCTTTTCATTTGCTTTCAGACATTCTTTTTTCTCTTCATTCTTTAACTCCATCATCATCCCTCTCAAGAACTCCATCTTTCTAAACCTTTATCTCTCTCTCTCTCTTCCATCAAAACAGGAACAAGAATTCAACTTCTGCCTGATTTTTATGCTGAATTCCATGATCATATAGCATCATAGTAATGGTAAGTTTCTCGTTGTCATGCTCATGCACATGTACAGTGTTTTCCATGGTGATGAAGTTCCCATGAGGATTAATGTAATCTTGAATCATGCAGGGGACTCCAGTGAACATCATCGTCGGATCGCATGTCTGGGTTGAGGATCCTGACCTTGCCTGGATTGATGGACAAGTGTTAGAAATTAAAGGCACAGATGCAACCATAGTCACCACAAATGGGAAGACTGTAAGTTACTCCCCATCATTCACTACATATCCATGTTCTTGAATATTATGATCGAGAATTCAAAGAGCTTACCCTAGTTACAACAAAAACATATACACAATATATCCCAATGACATCAAAAGCTATCGCTAGGGTCTGAGGAGGGTGAGAGACAAGCAAACAATACCTCCTTCACAAAGGATAGAGACTTCGCTTCCAGAGTAAAATTATGTTTCTCATTGATAAAAAAGATTAATGACAGCTGAAATACACACAAAGGGCAGACAATAAAAGACAATGCATGTAAATTGTGTCATGCAATCCATTAAAGTTAGGTACTTTTCCTCTCGTCCTTAATCCTAGCTGAAACTCAAATTAGTGCACTCATCTGTGAAATTTGCAAGCATAAAATGAACTCTTGGACTCCCTAAACTGTTGGTGCTTAGCTTAAGGGAAAAGAAGAATCAGTAAGAATTTCCCAACCACATCCTCAACTCCCAGAATCCGAATATAGAAAGCTACAAACAAAAAAACAAACAGTTTTCTTGCCACTGTACAGTGTTAAATCTGTAAACCATTGTTCTCCCTAACAGTTTCAGGTTTTGAACGAGATGGTAATCTAACAAGGTAAGGTTCTAAGTTCAAATCTTGTTCCCCCACTTCCTAAGATATTAATACCGGGCATTTATGGAAATTCGGGGCATGTAAAGGGAAAAATTGTCGCTTCACTCTAATAGCTTAAGCTTTAAAAACAAGATGGTAATTCAGCTTCAGAACAAAAAAGGCTACTGGGCAGAGGATATTCAATATGGAGAAGAAAAAAGAACTACATAATCACTTTTCCTGGGATGCAAAACAAGTTAGTGTTGTGCCTTTCACTTGCAGATTGTTGCAGCTATTGCCAGTATATACCCTAAGGATACAGAAGCACCACCAGCTGGGGTGGATGACATGACTAAATTAGCCTATCTCCATGAACCAGGAGTCCTGAGCAACCTTGCATCGCGATACGCTCTCAATGAGATATATGTAAGAAGGCAATGTCATATCAGAAGTACATAATATTCTCAAAAGAGTAATTCACACTTCATATCCAAATATTTGATGTCTATCACACTAAGTATCTACATGTTCACGACGTATATCCATATGTTATCCATCATGTTACAATTTATATCTATTTGATAGAATCAATGGTTGAGCTAAAAGTCATGAACACATGTCATATTCTTATTTACATTTCATATCCATATGTTTTACACATGCTACAAATCATATCCATGTGTTTGGTGTTGCTGCAAATAATATGCACTTCGAACTAACGTCACTGACGGCGAAGCCTTTGGTCCGCTAGCTCGATGGTTGATTCCGTTAAATGGATATGAATTGTAACATAATAGATAACATATGATATAAATTTTTAGTTCAAAACATATAGATATTTAGTGTAATAATTGTCGAACATATGGATATGAAGTGTGAATTATTCTTTATCAAAAATTGTAAGAAACAAACATGTGAACTGATTCCTAGCATAAACTGTATTCTCTATACTGAATGGAGCAGACTTACACGGGGAATATTCTGATAGCTGTGAATCCATTTCGAAGACTGCCACATTTGTATGATGTCAACATGATGCAACAGTATAAAGGAGCTGCCTTTGGAGAGCTAAGTCCACATCTTTTTGCAGTTGCAGATACTTGTTACAGGTATAGCTACAATAACAAAAGCATGCCAGAAGGACACGAAATTTATAAGATTTATATCCACTTCTCACCAACGTTAAATGTTTCAGGGCAATGAGAAATGAACATGGGAGCCAATCTATCTTGGTTAGTGGTGAGAGTGGTGCAGGCAAAACAGAGACGACGAAAATGTTGATGAGATATCTTGCATTCATGGGAGGTAGATCTGGAACTGAAGGAAGAACAGTTGAACAACAAGTTTTAGAAGTAAGCTCTCTTGACTAAAATTTGAGAGATTTAACTGAGTCTAGTAAACTCCAACATGTTTTTCTTTTCCCCTTCAGTCAAATCCAGTTCTGGAAGCATTCGGGAACGCGAAGACTGTGAAAAACAATAATTCAAGGTAAATCAGTGGAATCATACTCCACATATCATTGCATACATGTAGACTTACTAAGCATTGTCTCACTAAGTTGGTCTACCAGTCGTTTCGGTAAATTTGTAGAAATCCAATTCGACAAGCATGGCAAGATTTCCGGGGCTGCTGTCCGGACCTATCTACTTGAAAGATCTCGGGTGTGCCAAGTATCTGATCCAGAGAGAAACTACCATTGTTTTTACATGCTCTGCGCAGCACCGTCAGAGGTGACTTACAAAGACATTTACTTAATCACTGATTCTGTGAGACCACTGATGGTATTGCTCTTCATTTTTTTTTTTTTTTTGACAGGATTTGAAGAAATATAAAGTTGGAGATCCAAGAAGTTTTCACTATTTGAACCAGACAAACTGTTACGATGTCGCCAATGTAGATGATGCAAGAGAATATTTAGAAACCAAAAATGCAATGGACATAGTTGGGATAAACCAAGAAGAGCAGGTGGATGCATCTATTCAAAATAACAAAGATAACACAAACGAAAATGGTTAATATGTTACAAAATTTGTTGATGCGCTTCTCCTTTCGGTTTCTTTTTCCTTTTTTTTTTTGTCTCTCTTCTTTAGGATGCCATATTCAGAGTAGTTGCTGCAATACTCCACCTTGGGAACATTAACTTCATGAAAGGAAAAGATGTTGATTCTTCAAAACTCAAAGATGATAAATCGACGTATCATCTTCAAACAGCAGCGGAGCTACTGATGTCAGAATCTTTCGAGTTCCAACCTTTGTCTCATTTTTGCATTTTAAGGAGCTATTTGCATACATATAAGAATGTGTGGTTAATCTTAGGACTCTCCAATGCAGGTGTAATGAAAGATCACTAGAAGACTCACTATGCAAACGTGTAATAGTAACACCAGATGGTAACATTACCAAACCACTAGATGCCGCAGCAGCTGCTACAAGCCGAGATGCGTTGGCAAAGACAATATACTCCAGACTATTTGATTGGTGATTCCTTTCGTCCCAAAGTTTTACTTATGACATCTATGTTTCTATGCAAGAAAGAAAAATATTTCATGGTCTCTAGACGGATAAATTTTGCAGTAAGTCATGTCATAAAGAGAAAATAACATGGCAGATGCAGTATGGGCTATCTGGTAGCATGGTTCAGTAGATTTCATGTCAAAGAATTTTCACATATATCAAAAACCATTTCTCGTGACACGAAAGCTTGACAGTGCAAGCTCATGATCATGCCATGCTTAAAAGCGTTTACCCCTGACATACACAATCCCATCTAACTTTGCTGATATGCTCGGATTGCAAGATCATGAGAAATATATATATATAAAGTCAAGCTGGACATATGTGCAGGCTTGTTGACAAGATAAATAATTCCATTGGTCAAGATCCTGAAGCAAAAAGCATTATTGGAGTTCTAGATATTTATGGCTTTGAAAGCTTCAAAATCAACAGGTATGTTTACTGGTGACTACGTTGAAATCTTATATCGAAATCTTATATCAGAAAACGCAATATCGAGAATATTATGATATGCTCATTCCAATGGTAGTTTCGAGCAGCTATGCATCAACCTAACAAATGAGAAGCTGCAACAGCATTTTAATCAGGTAAAAGAGAACTAAATAACCAGATACAAAATTATACTCTGCTGTTAAGTTAGTGAAGTAATTAACAAGGAAAACATGCACACAGCACGTATTCAAGATGGAGCAAGAGGAGTACACTAGGGAAGAAATTGACTGGAGCTATGTGGAGTTTGTAGATAATCAGGATGTGTTAGATCTCATTGAAAAGGTAATTTTACATATTCCCATAACCAGGCTACAGAAGAGTATTTCAAGGGTTAATTTTATTTACCTGTATATGCAGAAACCTGGAGGCATAATTGCTCTTCTTGATGAGGCCTGGTATGCAATATGTTCCTTTATCCTGTTGTGTTTAATTTAGTGTGACCTTTAATAGATTAAAATTCATATAAGGTGGAGGACTATCCACTAATTACTATTTGATATCACTTCCAAGGGGGCAGAAGATTAAACAGAAAGGGAGGGAGAAACATACCAGATAATCCTTGTATATAGCTTAATTGATTTCATTTGCAGCATGTTTCCCAAGTCAACTCATGAAACATTTGCACAGAAGATGTACCAGACATACAAAGGGCACAAAAGATTCGTTAAGCCAAAACTTGCTCGAACGGATTTCATCATTAATCATTATGCCGGTGATGTAAGTAAATCTAAGATCAAGGCACTTGCTATTCAGTCATCAAATGGAACTCTCTTATGCTGACGTTTTAGCAATAGGTGGCGTATCACACGGATCAATTCCTGGATAAAAACAAGGACTATGTCATTGCTGAACATCAAGATCTCTTGACTGCTTCCAAGTGCCCTTTTGTTGTGAGTCTCTTTCCTCCCTTACCTGAGGAGACATCTAAACAATCCAAGTTCTCTTCCATTGGAACTCGCTTTAAGGTAAGACAAAGAAAAAGGCCTTTGTGCATACATATAAATATTCAGAGATTCTGAGCCATATCATTATCTTAATTATCAGCAACAATTACAATCTTTAATGGAAACATTGAGCACGACGGAGCCACATTATATCAGATGCATAAAGCCTAACGCGGTTCTGAAGCCTGAAATATTTGAGAATTTCAATGTCTTAAATCAGTTGAGATGTGGGGTAAGATTCCTTAAAAGATCCAGACAAGCTTCATTTATTTTCAGAGGTCAACATGAATCTCGCTTTTAATAGGTGAATGCATATCATTAAATTCACTTCCAAAATTCAACACTTGGTGTCAATTTTGATGCAGGGCGTCTTAGAAGCAATTAGAATAAGTTGTGCAGGATATCCAACAAAGAGAACTTTTGACGAGTTCCTTGACCGATTCGGCATGTTAGCCCCAGATGTTTTGGACGGGTACAACACTCTAATCTGCTGCATAAACAATGTTTCCTTTATAAATCTTGAGATGCAGATTAAGTCAAGATTAGGCAGAGTATCATCACTGTCTTACTATATCAGTCATATGTTACAATCAATATCGGATAAAATCCTATTATTACAAAAAAAAAAACCAAAAAGGATGAAGTCTGATTCAATTTCTTTTGGAAGTGCAGATCTGATGAGAAATCAGCATGCGTAGCAATTTGTAACAAAATGCACTTAAAAGGCTATCAGGTACAGCTCTTTCATAAATTATTTGCAATAAATAAATGAAGCAAGTTTCTAAATGAAGGAACCTTGAGTTGCTCAATAACTCTTCCATTGGACTGCGTCATGGCCTTCAGATAGGCAAAACAAAGGTGTTTCTCAGAGCTGGACAAATGGCTGAACTAGATGCTCGAAGGGCTGAAATTGTTGCTCATGCAGCAAGGAGGATCCAAAGACAAATCCGGACATACCTAACTCGAAAAGATTTCATTATTCTACGAAAGGCTACAGTTAGCATCCAGAAACTTTGGAGAGGTAAGACAAATAAGTTTCAATTTTTGGAAAACACAAATCAGTGCTAGCCAATAAATCAGAAGAAGCAAGTAGTTTCAACTGTTTGGAGCAAATTAGCTTTTCATGGATCCAGAAGTGCTAATATTATCAGTACTTTGGAGGTTAAGATGCATTAGTTTTTTGATTGAGAACCAACTCATTACAATTGTTGAGACATTTTCTCTTTTGAAGTAAAAAGTCATCAATGTAGGATAGCAAGTACCATATACAGGTCTCCTGATATCCAACTCCTAAGGAATCATCTGATCACAAACAAACCAACCACCCCACTAAGCAAAGCTCTTCTGATCTAGATGACAGTTGAAAGCATTTCTATCTTGTCACGCTCCCCAAACTGCAGTCACTGTAATATTGTCAAATTTTTGACACCTTTCTGCCCACCTTCTTATACACTTCCAGTCTTTTCGCTACCACAAACCACAGATAATGGCAGCTAGAATTAACTTCCAGAGCCATTCCGTTACGCAGTTAAGTATGCTTTACTAAGTGAAGGGACCTTGGCCATACTCCAAAGATTTTTAGGAATGTAGACATAGACCGTCTTCAAGAAAGGGCAAGCGAAATTTAGGTGTTCATGAGTTTTTATGGAGCTGGTAACAGAAACAGCCAAATTGTTGAGATGTGTATTGCACGTACCATCGTGCATTATTATGAAGGTTAACAGTATGCAACTTAGACTTAAACTATGCTACAATGGAATTCCTTACCTTCTCTGACAGCTAAGAAGAAAACTGATGTGAAAAGTAAAACTATGAAATACATAGCACTAGTAGTAATTCCTAGCAAACAATCATAACAGTATTCACATGTTCATATGCAGCTCAATTAGCTCGTAAACTATATGAATACATGAGGAAAGAAGCAGCTTCGATCAGAATACAGAAGAATGTACGTGCGCAGGCAGCAAGGAAATCATATAGAAAATTAAAAGCAGCAGCAATAATTGTTCAAACTGGCATGCGAGCGATGTCAGCCAGAAATGAGTACAGACAGAGAAGACGAAATAAGGCAGCGAAAAATGTTCAGGTAATAAGTGCTTATTGGTTGGTTTACATTTCGCTCATAATTGCAGTCAAGCAGGTTTCTTAAAAGGAAATTCCGTGCCTGGTCAGGTCTAGCCAGAAATATACCAATCCATCGAGTGAAATGAGACTGCAGCTTTGACTGCAAAAAATTGGCACTGCAGAATCTATTCCCCTTAACATTTTTAGAAACCCTTTCCAACAACAACAACAATCAAACCTTTTAAAATTCTATGAAAGGGATTCATACAGGATCGATTTGCTCTTATCTAATGATATCTTGTTGATGTCTAATGTGCTGTAACTATGCTAACTAGTTAATTCAGAGCAGCATATAAGCTAATGACAAATCAACTTGATCATTCTACTAACATTTGTTACTTCCAGAAACAATGGAGAAGATTCAATGCCATTAAATCTTACAACCAACAAAAGAAAGCAAGCCTTACTCTTCAATGTCTCTGGAGAGCCCGTGTAGCCAGGAAGGAACTTCGAAAACTGCGAATGGTGGGCTTAAATTTTTTGGAAGCTTTTACAAATTTTTAGAGGCCAACCTCCAAATATTTAAATGCTAACTGAGACCATGATTCTCCTACTGCAGGCTGCAAGAGATGCTGGGGCTTTAAAAGAGGCAAAGGACAAGCTAGAAAAGCGTGTAGAAGAACTCACTTGGCGAATAGACTTTGAAAAGCATTTGAGGGTATGCTCCTATTAGTCTTGATTACACCAAATGCAAATACGGGACTAGCACTACCAACACCTGTCTGTGTTGTTTTTTAAGGAGAAGTATAAATTTCTACTAGGATGTGCCAGTATAACTTGATATTCCTCATATGATACATAGCCAAGCCAATGCACATCTGTTGCAGGTAGACCTTGAGGTAGCAAAAGGACAAGAGATTGAAAAGTTGCGAAATGCTTTGAATGACATGCAAGTGCAACTTGATGAGGCACATACATTGGTTATTCATGAAAAAGAGGCGGCAAGAATTGCAATTGAGCAAGCACCCCCAGTCATCAAGGAGGTACCAGTTGTGGACAATAGCAAGGTGGAGCAGCTGACAGACCAGAATCAGAAACTCCAGGTAGTACAACCACTCGTTTATTCCGAAGGTTATATCTGGAAACAGCAATATCCTACATATAAAAGCTAGAGATTTTGACATTTTCAAAAAACATTGAAAGCTTCAGAGTATGCCTGAATCACTAACTATGCCATGCATACATGACTGATTTTGAAAATATAGGATGAGGTAACAGAACTGAAGAGGAGGATGGAAGAATTTGATCAGGCCTACTCAGAAGTACAAAAGGAGAGCCAAGAGAGATTACGGGAGGTCGAAGAATCACAACAGAGAATATCAGAACTTCAAGACACAATTGGAAGGTAATCACAAGATTATTATGTAAGCTATGCCAACAATACAGCAAATCCTAAGTGTATCAAAAATGTTTTCGCTTCTTTTCTTAAATTTTCAGATTGGAGATGAACTTGTCCAACCTTGAATCAGAAAACCGGGTGATCAGGCAGCAGGCATTAGCTGCATCAAGCAATGAGGAAGCCACCGAAGAAAATGAGATGTAAGCACATAGAATTACAATTTGGAACCAGGAAACAATAGCCTTCAGCTTTCTTTAAAGGATGATCATATTAGAAACTACTGCCTAGACATTTCTACACAAGAGCTTTGAGTTTGCACTGCAACCTATTTTAGTCCCTTGACATCATGCGGTTAAACATTCCCGTCCTTCAGAAATTAGGAGCAATAAAATGTCATTGATATATCCTTCTTTACATAATGTCCAAGAAGTAGCTACAAGAACGCATTCTAATGTGTGAAAGTTCTGTCCTAATCAACCCTAAAGAAGCTGGTGACATTCACAAGATCATCACAACCATACATTTCACATGAGACCCTTTCAAGGAGATGTGACACCACAAAGTAATCCCTCTGAAAGTCAAATCCTTCTTTTTTTCTTTATGGAAGATATCTTACAGTTACAATTGGAAGTCTGAAATGTGTACTCACAAACTAAAATGAAAAAAATATGTCTGAAATGAAATTGGAAACAAACATCAAATTTCAGCCTTGGGTGAAATTATGCTCTATAATTAAGTTATTCGGTAGGGCCTATGCAACTGCAGGTTCAATATGAAAAAGAAACCTCTCTTCAGAGTTAACAAAGGCTGAAAACACCATTGCCTCTTAAGATCCTTGTACACAATTTTCTGAAACCCCTTCCCTTTATGAGGTTCGGCTTAGAGATTGTTTAAGAAGTTTTTCTTAAGAAGATTATCTAGAAATATGATAAAAAATTTGCTATGTCAGGCTGAAGAACAAAATCACAGAACTGGAATCAGAAAATGAGCAACTTCAGAAGGAAATAGTAAGATTGGAACACGCAGCAGCTTCTGTAAGACCAACGGCAAAACTAGAGGTAAGTTTACGTGAACGTTACTGCTCATCCTTCCTGGTTGTAAAACAATATTATGTCTCTAAACTCCTACTCCAAGTGGAGCCTGAATTTGTCTATTCATAGTATAAGTTTACATAATACAAGTATACTATAACCCATGTGGGATATTTACGCGTTACATATTTTCTAACATATTCTCTAACACTCCTTAAACTGGAACATAGATGTTTATCATGCCCAGCTTGTTACAAAAATCCTTCAACTATAACTCGAAACAACGGTTTAGTAAAGATATTTTCCGATTGTTTTCTTGTCCTAACATGAGAGAGAGAAGGATAAGGCCTTCGTGAAACTGCTCTCTAATAAAGTGACAATCTAGTCCAAAAAAAATTGCAATCTATTTTAATATGCTTGGTGCGCTCATGAAACACTGGATTAGACGTTATATGAATTGCTGCATGATTGTCACAATATAGCTGTATGGAATGCCCTTCTTTGACCCCCAAATCCTACAGTAGCTTTTTAATCCAAATCATCTCACAGGTGGTTTGCACCAACGCCGTATATTCTGATTTTGCACTTGACCGGGACACTGCTTGTTGCTTCTTCGATTTTGAAGATATCAGATTTTCCCCAACAAAAACACAATAGCCTTTAGTAAACTATCGATTAGGCGTGGAGCCAGCCCAGTCAGCATAAAAAAATCCTTCAATTCTCGTATGTCCATGATCAATATAAAAAACACCAAGCCCATGGGTAGACTTTAAATACTTTAAGATTCTAACCAATAGATCACAATGAGGTCCTCGTGTTGCTGATAAATCGGCTCATAATGCTCATAGCAAATGATATATCGGGACGTCTCACACACAAATAACTAAGCTTACCAACCATTTTTGTATCTAGAATGTTCAAATAACTCACCATTATCCTCTGTTAGCTTGCTACTTGATTCCATGGATGACTCTACCGACTTAGCTCCCTCCAATCCAGACTCCTTAATCAAGTCCGATACATGCTTCCATTAACTTAGAAATATACCACGCTATGATCTAGAAACCTCAATGTCCAATAAATATTTTAAGGAGCCAAGTTCCTTTGTCTGAAAATGCGCCTGCAAGCACTGATTTAACGCTATATGCAAAGTCACTTCTTTTAATGACAATATCATCTACATAACACAAATAGTATACTCCTTGCATCCGAATACCCATAAAAGATAGAATGATCATTAGAAGATCGGACAAGTCCAAAATAAAAAAATATCAATGAACTTCCCAAACCACGCCCAAGGCAATTGGTTCAACCCATACAATGACTTCTTCAGCTTGCAAACTTTCTCAGACTCCCTAAGCAATACCCAAGTGGTTGCTCCATATATATCTCTTCGGATAAATCATCATTTAAAAACGCATTCTTCACGTCTAACTGATACAAGGACCATTGCTTATGAGATGAAAGAGAAATCATCAATCTAACATAAGAGAATTTGGCCATCGGAGAATATGTTTCAGAAAAATCAACGCATAGATTTGAGAATATCCCTTGGCTGCTAAACGAGCTTTCAATCAGGTCAAACTACCATCAGAATTTAACTTGGGAGTAAATACCCACTCACATCCAATAGCTTGCTTATCAAGGGATAAGGAGACAAGATCTCATGTCCGATTCATTTCAAGAGCATGCATTTCTTCCTTCATCACAGATGTCCACCCAGGATGACTGAGAGCTTTTGAGAGAGGACTTGAGCACGGAGACAGAATCAATAGTGCCATAGAACACGGGAGGCAGATGAAAGAGAATCATATTGAACAACATTAGGCATGGGGAGTTGGGTACAAATGCGAGTGTCTTTCCTTTGTGCAATAGGAAGATCAAGATCAGGAAAGAGAACAGGAACAGGAGTAGAAAACGAACTTAACTCAGACTGAGATGGCCAGGAGCAAACATTAGAGTCAGCTGCTGTTGGAGGCTCATCGCGATGAGAGGGATCCGCCAGTGCGATAGTTGAAGCACGAAGACGACGAGTGTATACTTGTGCAATTGGAGTTCAAAATAGGGTTAGGCTATTTTCAGAATGGACAACTGATATACCAAAAAATCATCAATGCAAGGTCGGTAGGCCTCTGTAGGAGACACATAGAATAACTGATCATGAAAGAAGGTGACATCTGTAGAAACCAGACACCGACCAAAGTCATGAGAGGAAATAAAAATACCCTTTTGTGTAGTAGAATAACCTAGAAAGCACACTTTAAAGATTTTGTTGATAACTTTGAGCTCCCAAGACGAATATCCCTGACAAAACAAACACATCCAAAGATGTCAGAGGGTAAAAGAAACAAGGATTAGAGGAAAAAAAAAGGTTGATAAAGAATTTGTCCTTGAAGTCGCCCTCCAAAATCTCTTAGGCATGCGAGCATAAAACAATAAGGCTCTCGCTATTTCTAAGAGATGGCGATTCTTCCGCTAATCAACTCTATTTTCTTGATGGGTGTCTAGACAAGAAGTTTGGTGAATCATACCCCAAACGATCATAAAATTTTGAAAGGAGACGAGGTATATCTTTTTGTGTTATCGCTCCTCAAGATGCTAGTGAAAGTTTGAAATTGAGTTTCAATTTGTTTAACAAACACAAAAAGATCGGGAAAATTTTAGAGCTGGATTTCATTAAAACTATGCAAGTATGATGAACATTATCATCCACAAATGACACAAAATAAAGTTTATCTGAAATCAAAGCAACCAAACACGGCCCTCATACATCAAAAATGAATTAATTAGAAGAGGGACAAATTGTTCTTATTGATTCTTGGACGAAAATTGCTACGATGATGTTCAACATACTGACACGACTCACAGCTTACGGCTGACACAGATTCATGACTGATACAACAATTTTAAATTCTGTATAAACGGGTGACCAAGTTGATAATAGGTAGCATGGGTGTGGAAGAAATTCCTGAGCAAGTTACATGCACGGCATCATCAAGCAAATAGAGATCTCCAACCTGACGAACTCTCCCAATAATCTTTTTCGTCAACTAATCTTGAAATACACAAAATCAGGGTAGAAGGTAAGATAACATCTAAAAACACGAGATAATTTTTTTGACAAAGATGAGGTTAAATTGAAAATTTTGAATATATAAGACTAATGATAAGGACAAGGGACTTGAGAAGAAAGCAATATCATATCCTTTAACAGGGGCAGAGGAGCCATTAGCAAAGGTAACAAGGGAAATTTACTCATGGTTTCTTCCGCAATCAATAGAGGCATATTAGTCCTCTTCGACATTCACATTTTTTTCATCACTTTCTTAAAAACAATAGCTCGATACTATGTAAAACAATATTATATCTCTCAACTCCGCACTCTAATTAAAGTTGGGACTTGTCTATTTATAATATGAATTCACATAATACATTACATAATAACCAATATAACCACTATGAGATATTTATGTACTGCATATTTTCTAACATTGGTACACTGCTTGCGCTACTGATATTATTGAAGTGCAGAGTCCTGAAAATGGGTATGAAGTCAATAATGGCCTTCAACAGAGGAAATGACAACACACAAAGAGAGCAACAAAATGTTTAAAGTACGTCAGGCTTCAATGCATTTTTTTCAAAAGAAAGAACACAGAGAACAGTTGATCTATCAAATGTAAAATCAAACTTTATTACAATATTTTGCAGGATTCAATCACTTTTGTCCCTCCGTTAACCAAACAAAGATCTCTGACAGACCGGCAACAGGTAAGTTAAAGCACCAATTCCCAACTTACAAAATTTATTATATTAGTCATAAGTTATCACCTCTGTTGCTCTGATTAGGAAAACCATGAAATACTTGTGAAATGTCTAACGGTAGAGAAGCAATTTGATGGAAGGAGACCCATTGCTGCTTCTGTTGTATACAAATCACTTCTTCACTGGAGATCGTTTGAAGCAGACAAAACCACCATATTTGACCAAGATTATCCACACCATCAGATCATCATTAGAGGTGTGGATTCCTGAAAACTTTCTAAAGTAGAAGAGGACTTGACGTATCCATTATATGAGTTATGCACTAGTTCCAGATTTAAGTCACATGACAACAATGTTAAATGGTGTCAAAGCAGAGTCAACATGACACCCAAGATCAAGCATATTGGCTATCAACAACTTCCACTCTACTACTTCTTGTGCATTGTACAATAAAAGCAAGCAGCATGGCAAAATCTGCAGCTCACCGTAATCGAAGCTCTCCCACCACTTTATTTGCTAGAATGGCACAAGTAAGCTTCACCAGAGTAAAATTTACAGCTTCAGAAATGATAATAAAGATCTTGCATGAATTGAACATTTGAAACACAGAACTTAGCATTCTGTTGCATCTTTTTTCACGTCAAGCTCGTTAATACATAAACTACTGAATTTTTCTTTTGCATTTCAGGGACTTCGTTCATCTTCAATAAGGACTGATATTGCAAGCGGATACAGTGGAATTGAAGGAAACTCCCATTTGAGATCAAGGATAGAAGCTAAATACCCAGCCCTGTTGTTTAAAAACATCTAACAGCATGTGTTGAGAAAGTATTTGGAACAATTCGTGATAACATTAAAAAGGAAATCAATCCATTCCTTGATTTGTGTATACAGGTAGGAAGTTTCCACTATATATGATCTTGTCCACATCTCATAGTCTAAGTTTGAAATGCCAATAACAGGCCCCAAGATCAGCAAGGATCAGAGGAATGAGAGTATCATCCAGAAACATCCACCCAAGCATCAATGCCAAACAACAGGCTTTCATGAACTGGCAACACATTGTGAGTAGGTTGGACCACACTCTGAGCATACTACGTGAAAACAACGTAAGCTAAATTGTTCTTTGCTTTTTTTTTTTTCTTTTTTATACATGTTTTTAGCATTCTCCTATTTTTATATCAACCTAATACTTACAATTTCACATGATTACGTCTTTAGGTACTGCCCACTCTTGTAAGTAAGATATACAGTCAGGTCTTTTCCTTCATCAATGTTCAGCTTTTTAACAGGTAGGAATCTTTTGCCTTTTCTCTTCTTAATATAGTGAGACTCGGACAGCAGAACTCCCTTTGGAAGCTTTCCTGACATTAAAATAATATACTTGACGCATTAACTGCAGTTTATTACTTCGGCGAGAGTGCTGCTCATTTAGCAATGGAGAATATGTGAAGGCAGGTTTGCAGGAACTGGAGCTTTGGTGCAATAGAGCAACTGACCAGGTAAACTGGGAACTGATAAAGCATCTAGAATAGTTAAATTAGAGAAAAGGGAACTATAACAGTGATGCCTTTGTTTGGATATTGTAGTACTTTGGATCATCATGGGATGAACTTCAGCACATAAGACAAGCTGTAGGATTTCTGGTATGGTGTCACTAAAACTGTCAAGTTTTCTGCTATACTGTTCAAGATTAACACTACTCATGATTTCGATTAAGAAACGCAAACTTGCAATGAGAAACAACAGTTTCCTCGTCTTTGCAGGTTTTACATCAGAAAGCCCAAAGATCATTAGAGGATATTACAAGTGAAATCTGCCCTGTAAGTGGTCCCTGAATTGATGCTAAATATGCTTATCCATAAAAGAATTACAATTGAAATAAGAACTTAGAGTGGTCTACATTTTCATAAGAAGATAGGCAAAGAAATTAATCCTTGTCACTGTTCAGAAATGGCTGTGAACCTTACGATTCAATTTTATGTATTGCGTTTAGATATTGAGCATTCCACAAATATACCGGGTTGGAACAATGTTTTGGGATGACAAATATGGAACACATGGATTATCTCCAGAGGTAAGAACTTCCTCAGTCGCTTACAGTGGTTTTACGAAGAATCCATGGCAGAAATCTATTGATTTTTATCTTACCAACCTAAAACGGGAAAAAAAAAGTCTTCAGCTTATTAGAAAAGGAAACTTCATTAAAATCTTCAGAAAACGAAAGAAAAAGAAAAGCAATAGAACATGCAATAAGTTATTTGCATATGTCCCTTGAATACAATCATAACCTATGATTTTTTTGTGCCTGAGCAAACCATACCGAGCTTAAATACTAGAAACCTTTGACATTAACATGGCTTTAGGCTCTTTAAGAAACTATACTTCATGATATCTTTTATCTGTACTCCTCTATTTCATTGAGGTTCTAGGTTGAACATTTGCAAGACTATGTCTTGCTTATCCCAACAAAAAAAAAAGCAAGAAAACATGTGCAACTATAGGTCCTTGTATAGCAAAAGAGTGAATGCACTTAGAAATGAAAACTTCGCCTTCAAGGTTCAAAAGAAGTAACCTAGTTTGCAACCTAACTCGAACCTTGTATCTTATCTGTAATCCAGGTAATTAACAAGATGAGAGCATTAAGTGTTGAAGATTCCAGCATCCCAAACAATACATTCTTGCTCGACGTGGATTCAAGGTAATTAACACTAAATATCCTTCATATTCTACAAGAGAACTATGATTTCATTATTGACTGATTATCAACCTGCAGCATACCTTTCTCTGTTGAAGAAATAGCACGGTCTTTCAATGATGTGAGTCTCGCAGATGTGGAGCCACCTTTGCTCCTTCGGCAAAGATCAGATTTCCATTTCCTGTTTCAACAAACAGAATGAGAGCTTGCATATCATTTTCATTTTTTATTTTTGTACATTGCATTATCATTTTCCTTTTCCTTTTTCCTTCTTTCTTCTTCTAAAGAAAGGATCCCAACTGCTTCAGTTCATCCACGTCCATTTTTGTCCTATTGATTAATTATTGATTGGTTTTCCCTTGAATTAGACTATTAGAGTGATGAGAGTTTTTTTCTTTTTTTTTCTTTTGTCAAGTGATGGAAGTTAATTGTACACATTACTCTTCCATCTTCAGTTTTACAATTTCCTCACTACCAGTTGATGCTTCCTTGGTGCTTGTAAGTTTGAGTGATGAGACATTTTCTTTCCTCTCTTTTTGAGCTGTGAAAAAAAATATTACACATTATCGCTTCTAGGACGTAGCTCACTTGGTACTCGAGTTAAGACATTACAACTAGAATGGCACAGGTTTGAACCAAGACACGCAGCATGGACGCAACACTACTATCTGAGTCAATATTGTCTTAGAACATAGTATCTGCCCAATTAAGTTAAAAGGTTGCTGACCCAGTTTGCAAGAACAGCTTATGTGAGTTGTTTGGTAAAAAATCTTACTAATCTAAGAGGGCTACGAAACTCCTGGGTCCTAAAACAGTGCGATGATCTTTTGCAACTAGAAAATATTACACATTATCTCTTCCATCTTCACTTCTCCAAGTATCTGCAACCAGCTGATGCTCTATTTGTGTTTGCATTCAATTCATTTTCCTATTCTTTGTAAAAAGATATATCTAAAGGTACTAATAAAAACTCATAACAAATGTTTACTAAACAAGTTTCAAAATGCATGGTTCATCTCTGGAGTCAGCTTTCCCCTTCAGTACCTCTTGCAAAAGACCCTCGATGCAAGATAAAACATAAATAACTCAGAATGATACCATATAAAAGTTATTCCAAGTCCTATGGGCAAAGTAAATGTCAGGGGCAACGATGCGGAAGCAGAATACACCCACTGCGAGTACACACATCTTCTTACCTCTTTCAAGGTGTATTTTTACCTTTTCCTTTTACCATTTACTGCAACAATACCATAAACAGTTTTTTCAGGTCCTAAAGCCAAACTATAGTCAAAGGGCAACCGTGTTGAAATATACCAACAGTAAGAACACACCACAGAGCGGTTGGGATCAGAGGAGGTAAAAAATGAGGTAAAATATGAGGCCTCCAATCACAGATTGCCATGTGTACAAAAGTGGAAGAAGTTTAATTTTTTTTGTTTTAAAAAATAGTTACTTGTACATGTGGCAGCGCATGATTGGAGGTCTCATATTTTGCCTCATTTTTTGCCTCTTGTGATCTCAACCGACCACAGAGAGGCTAAACAACAAGAAAACAAGAAAAAACAATAAGTCAAAAGCCTAAGCCAAAACAAAAAAAAAATATAGAAGTGTAATTTACAGATTTAATATACACCTTACCATGCCAACTCATCAATGTGCGCACCCAATTATCATCGAGCAGAGCACATTCAAAGCAATTTCAAACAGTTTTCGAAATAGGATAACATTTAGATTTGAACTCCGAATCTCCTTTTCCAGTATAATGATATTTTACAATCAATACGGTGAAAAGCTATGAATTTTCTTCTAATATCTTTACAAGGGCTTACAAGCTAATTATTTAGTTTGTATTTTGAAAAAGTTTGTAAGACAGATACGACAAACAGAATACGCATTTATTATTGTGTAGAATTTGTTAATTAATAGTCTGAATTTCCGACTTCTATATTTGACATCAGATGTATTATGTATATATGATCACATTAAATTACTAATAATAATCCAAATGGGATTGTACTAATAGTAATAGTTGAGCCCATTACTATAAATAACATTGGACCAATTGCTAAAGTGAATGTATTATTCAACTTAATTCTTGAAATACAAAAGTAAATCCTTTAAACAGGATGTGAAGCTTCAGCCTCTAATAGCTAGAAGACTAACGGCTATATTCAACAGCCACAACAGCTATTTTATTTTATCCTACTATACAAATGTCTAAACTAACACTTGAATAAAGTTACATATAATATATTAATATTATGTATGTACTATATTTGTACCACAAGATGGGGACATAGAGAGTGACGTAGCACACCGAGTTCAGGCAGTTGATGTAGATGGAGGGCGACCTCAGGGGTGCTGTGTGACAAGAATTTTCCAACTAAATTAAAAAGAAAATTTTATAGGGTGGCAGTGCGGCCGACAATGGTATATGGAATAGACTGAGGTGGATGTGTGAGCACACAAGACTAAACAGAATAAGAAATGAGGTATACAGAGAAAAGTTAGGGTGGCTAGTATAGTAGATAAGATAAAAGAGGGAAGACTGAGAAGGCTTGGGCATGTCAAGAGGAGACAGACAACGACGTCGGTCAGAGCAATTGAAAGCCTCACTGTAGAAGGGAAGACGAGTAAAGGCAGGCTCAAACTGACGTGGGATGAGCAAATTAGGCATGACTTACTAGAGTTGCACCTCTCTGAAGACATAGTCCAGGATAGGAGTTCATGGAGGCAGATGATTAAGGTTAAGGAGGGGTAGATAGGATATAGGGGCACCTTAGAGCATACTTAGAGAATTGGAGAGTCTATACACTTTAGGTTGATTTGCACTTTTTTGTTTTTGTCTTTGCATTTCAAATATTTGTGCATATCCATTGTTGACTATTTTAATATCAGAAGGTTTTGATTTATATTTAAGAAAATCCATTCAGTAGTACATATTCCTATTATTGTACTATCTATACAGGTACACATAGAGCTAGGGGTTTCACTGGAAACAAGCTCTCTATCCCTTGAGATGGAGGTATTGTTTGTCTGTTTCTTATCCTCCCGGACCCTAGCGATAGCTTTTGCTGTTGTTGGGATATACTGGGTATGATTGTTGTTGATTGTTGATGCATGTACTATATTTGTGCATGCATACGTGTATTTATAATGTATTTATATTTGCATTTCTATACTCCTCCTCAAGTTTAGTTGTATATATGTTTATAAAACCATACTTGAACAATAAAGTTTGGAAAATCTTAGTAGATACAAGTTTCCTTAAAACAAGGGATAATTACCTTTACCTCCCCTGTGGTTTGGCTAATTCGCCAAAAATTTCCCTATGTTTTGAAAATAGACCTTTACTTCCCCTCTAGTTTGGGTTAAAGTGATTTTCGGCCAACTCCGTTCAAACCATAGGGGTCTGTGTTGGCCGGAAACCATTTTAGCCCAAACTAAAGGGGAGGTAAAAGTCTATTTAGCCAAACCACAGGAAAATTTTTGGCGAATTAGCCAAACCACATGGGAGGTAAGGGTAATTATCTCGAATTATTAACTTTTAAAACTACTGCTCACTAGCTCCTCCACTTTAGAGGGCACTTTTCATCGACTTTTGTTTTGTTCTCATCCTAGCTATGCTCCATTGGTTAAACATGCGCTTGTGACATTGAGGTCACTGATTCGAGCCACGGAAATAGCCTCTTGCATAAAGTATAGAGTAAGACTGCATACATCAGATCGCGAAGCGATCTGGCCCTTCTCCAGACCCTGTGCAAACGTGGAAGACTGGTGCAGCGAGAATGACGTTTTATAGACCAATTATCAGCCGCTTTTTAGGAGAATGCACAGTTAATATCTCATTATCCTTGTTCACTTTCATGTCTGATAAACTATTGACAACGTATATTATTCTGTTCACTTTAACTTTTTTGTTATATGTAATCTCTACCTGTTAAATTATTAACATGTATTTCTTAAATTCATGGAGTATGTAGTAAGATTTGTGCTCAACTCAACACCAAGCAATCAAACAAAGCTAATGTGATGGCCACGTGAAAAGAATAGCAACACTGTTGTATATGTATCATCGTACATCTTCCTGTCCAGAATATTTACTTCATTCCAATGGGTGCATGCCACCACATCATGAGTTGGCAACAAATTTATGAGCTTTTTACATGGGTTGTGGACCTATGGATTTTTGTTACACAATCTTTTACAATGTGCGTTCTGAATTTGACTACATTCTTAGCTTTTTTCATCTAGGAGTCATCAAATCGTGGTAGTAAAATTTGTCGTGGTACACATTGATATTGATGGAAAGAAAATAAAAGTCGTAACATTTGTATATTGGTATTATAATGCATGTATTATTATTTTTATTTTATTTTATAAAATAATATAATACGATATATTGAAAAACCAACTGTGACAATATTTTTAAGGGATAATTACCTTTACCTCCCCTGTGATTTGGCTAAATAGACTTTTACCTCCCCTCTAGTTTGGGTTAAAGTGGTTTCCGGCCAACACAACCCCCTATGGTTTGGACGGAGTTCGCCGGAAACCACTTTAACCCAAACTAGAGGGGAGGTAAAGGTCTATTTTCAAACACAGGAAAATTTTTGGCGAATTAGTCAAACCGCAAGGGAGATAAAGGTAATTTTCCTTAGTTCTTATTGTATGCCTCATCTTTTGACCGTTTCTCAAGTATGGATAACAACAGGTCGAGTTCACATTGACAGATTGGGTAGGTTTCAAAAACAAACATAAAGCTAATTTGTCATATTAGCATATCAAGTTTGGGTTAACCCGATGTTGTAGGTTCAAATCCTAGAGAGCGTATAACTTCACTAATTTGAAGAACAAACTGAATTTTACCTTTTTTGAATTAAAGAAAAGAGGAAGTAGTTGATCTGATTTTAGAATTTGACGAATTTTGTTAACTTTATCATTGTAGATACAAGTTTCCTTAAAACAACTGCAATCTGATCATTGGAAGATATGTGCTGCAAGTTGATAACTTTATCTTCAATCTTATCTCTAATAAAGTGTCTGTTGTCTATAGATATTTTGTTTTATCATGTTGTGCATGATTTTCAGACATACTTATAGTAGAATTGTTGTCACATAATATATTTATGGGCAATGAGATCCTTTGTCCAACATCTTCCAATACTTTCTTCAGTCATAACTCTTCACATATTCCAAGTGCCAACACGTTTAACTCTACCTCTGCTCTACTTCTAGTCACAACAAATTGCTTCTTGATTCTATAGGTCACTAAGTTCCTCTATAAGTATGTTGCATAGCCAACACTTAACCTCATTTTAATTTTAGATTCAACCTAGTCATTGTTAGTGAAGATTTGAATAGATATCTCCATATTTTTCTTGAATATAGACCATATCCAGGTGCTGGCCTTCAGTAACTAATAATTCTCAATGCAGCTTGAAGATGTTCATTAGTAAGATTATGCATAGATTAACTCACAAAGTTTAAAACATAGCATATGTCTGGTCTACTGTGAGCCATATAAATTAAATTCCAACAAGCTTCTGATAGCTTAGTTTGTTTGTGGGAGTGTTATCCCATAATTCCTTTGGTTTATACCCTGGTTCAACTGAAGTGATTGCAATCTTACATCCTAGCATTCTAGCAAATTTAGGATATATTTTCTTGAGATATACACGTACTATTTTTATTTTTAGCTATCTTCATACCTAAAAAATAACTTAGCTTTTCCAAATTCTCCATCTCAAACTGTTTAGAGAACCAATACTTAATTGATTTAATCTCATGAATATCATTCTCTGTAACAATAATGTCATCAGCATGTACAATCAAAGCAATAGCTTTTCCTTCCACTGAAGTTCTGGTAAACAAATTCATGCTCCTTTACAGTTTTTCAAAATTTTCTAAACCAAACTCGTGGTGATTGTTTTAATCTATATATGGACTTCTTCCATTTACAGATTTGGTTACCATTTGTATGATCTTCAAAAGCTGGTGGTAGATCCATATATACTTCTTTATGCAACTCTCTATTTAAAAGAGTTAATTGCACCTGGTATCCATTGTTTTCCACGAAGTTTTAAGTAGCATCCAATGTTTCATGAAACACACTTGGCATCCAGACTTATAGGGTTAATAGACACCTGGCATCCGGATGACCTGCTGGTCGACCGTTGACTGCTGAAATCGACCTTTGACCGGATTTAACCATACTTTTAACCCGACTTTAACCAAAGTTTGCTATTTTACCTTCAAAATTAAAGTAAAAACAAAATCAAAAACTTCCCACCTTCGTTTTCCCGTTACGCGATTCTCCAAAAGCGAAAATATTCCAGGGAAAAAATGACAAAAATTGTGCAAAATTACTGGACAAATCATACAATCTGACTAATCAAATAAATTAGACAACTCCTTTAGCAACACAAAGAGTCTCTTAATTCCAGAAGAACCTAGAAATTCAATTTCTGTTCTTTAAACGCGAGCAAAGCGAAGGATTCCTTTTCAGCCTTTCAATCAAGCCATTCAAATTAGGGACATTCAGAGAGAGAACAATTGTTGCTGATTTGGGAATTCTTGTTCTTCTTGAAGAGCTTACACTGGTGATACCCTCTTGCCATAGAAAGCTCTATCCCTGAAACTGCAGAGAAAACTGCAAGCATGAAGAGAGATAGACTAATTACATTTCAGAAGAACAAAGATTACTAGAAAAAAAAAAGCAAGAAAGGAATTAAGAAATATGGGCGAGAAAATACCCATTGCAAAAGCTCTTCCACTTCTTTTCTACAGCCAACTGCTCCATCCCTACAAGTTGATTGCTATCAAGAACTGGGAGAACCCGAGTATCCGGTCCAGAATTCGGGTTTGCCATATCTTTCGTCAAGATATATCCTTGTTTACCCACAAAAGAATGTCAAGAAAGGAGGAAGATGCAGAGATGAAGAATTGGGGAAGAGGTGCAGGAGGTGTGTAGAAGAATTGAGGAAGAATGATTTGGGTTTAGATATATTTTGGAGGGAGGATTCGGTTGGTATAAAGGAGGGAATTAGGTTTTAACCATGGTTGGAAAATCTTTGAAGCCAAATGACTTAAAGGTTAAATTTAAAAGGAAAAATGCTAAAAACCGCCTATAGTAGGTCATTTCCCGGTTGCTGGATGCCATGTGTCTATTAACCCTATAAGTCTGGATGCCAAGTGTGTTTCATTGAAACATTGGATGCTACTTAAAACTTCGTGGAAAACAATGGATACCAGATGTAATTAACCCCTATTTAAAAAGCATTTTTGACATCAAGTTGATATAATTCCTAGTTAAGATTAACAACTATAGAAAAAATAATCCCAATTATGTTAAGCTTAGCTACAGTTGCAAATGTTTTCAAATAATCAACACCATATAGGTGCGTAAATCCTTTGGTAACTAACCTCGCCTTATGCTTACTTATCACATTTGCATTTATTTAATGGTAAATATCTACCTATATCCTACTGGTTCAATTCTTTTTACAATTGGTACAATTTTCCATGTTATATTCTAAACTAAAGCTCTTATCTTTTCACAAACAGCATATCTCCATGCTGATATACCCAAAACTTCCAATATATCTTAGGAATAAAGATCTGATCTAAAGCACAAGAGAAAACTCTAAGATGTGGATTTAAACTGTCATGTGAAAGAAAGTTATACATAAGATATTTAACACATTCTCTTCTTCTTTTTATTAAAGCAATAGGTCTGTTATCTACTTATGGGTCAGCTTCATAGGTCGTGTGTAAGTTTTCTAATTTTTCATCTGTTTCTTTATGATGCTGTGTGTTCCTGTTAGTGTAGACTTTAGTATTAGGTGGTCTATCCCATGAATGTATCCCTGTTGCATGAGGATCTTCTTTTATAAGATTTGTCCCTCAGTTTCATTTTTATTACTAGCTTTTAGCTGATTCATGAGAGGGGGTTCTTATAATATCAATTACACTACACACATCATTCTGTTCTTACCTATTGGTCCAGTGAGATCATAAAATGCATGTTGTTCTATAAAAAATACATCAAATGTGACATACATGTTTCTAGTGTTAGAACAATAACATTTATATCCTTTTGTGAACCTGAGTAGCCAAAAAATATACATTTCACAGACCTGAGATCCAATTTTCCTCTTAAGTGACACTATAAATGTATATATGCAGTACAAATAAATAATTTAAAAGGTAGATCAGTAAACCTATTTGTATAAGGAAAGGTTCCAAGGAAAACTTCTCTAGGAGTTCTGAAGGATAAAATTCTAGAGGACATTCTGTTTATCAGATAAGTTGATGTTAACACAACTTCTCTGCAATAGAACTTAAGAACCTTCATTGTAAACATCCAGGTTCTAGTGACTTACAAAAGGTGTCTGTTTTTCTTTCAACAACTCCATTCTGTTGTGGTGTGTATGTATAAGAAGTTTAAAGATAAATGCCATTTTTACTCACAAACTGTTTAATAAAATCATCTAGGTACTCGGCTCCGTTATCAAACATTAAACTTTTTCATTGTACAGTTGAATTGATTCTATATAATATTAAAATATTTTCTAAAAATATGACTAACTTCTGATTTATTTTTCATTAGGTATACCCAAGTGACTCTAGTATGATCATCAACGAAGGTAACAAATCATCTTGCTCCATTTATGTTTGAAATCCTTGAAGGGTACCAAATATCAGAATGAACAAGATTGAATAGATTTGTTGACTGACGCATCTTTGTAGGACAACTCTGCCTTGTATTTTTTTGCTAACTAACATGATTCACATATCGTACTCTTGGGATTTACTTTTTCAAACAGAATTGGTATTAAACGTTTGAATTACAAAATTTACCAATTCTAATCAATAATAATGAATACCCATTAGCAATCTTAACCAACTTTGGAATAGTAATGAACTCATAAGAGGAAAGAAAGTTACTATTACTTGTCATGTGATTTGAGACACCAAAATTCACAATTCAAATATTATGTTGCTTAGTGTTAATACTCTTACCTTTAAGAAATTTTCGATATTGTCATTATTGTTTGAATTAGATTTTGATTGCTTGATGGTTGTTGTTTGTTTAGAAGCCACAGGAGAGCTTCAATTCGATTTCTTGTGGGAAGACTGGAACAGTCTATTTGCTGGGCAGAATGTTGAGTGGAGTCTTGTACTATGATAGCAGTCCCATTCCTAGTAAAGTCCTGTCTTGAGGAAGACCTCCAAGAGTTTTTAAACCTTGGAGGTTTTCCACTCCTGGTAATTTTCAACAATCATTAATTAGATTGGGCATGGGCATTCTTCTTGCAATATCTGCAGAACAATTTACCACATTTACTCCTTCTAACAGCTAAAGTTGTAGTTTCTACAGTATGTTTATTTGCAAGTAAGCCGGAATTTTTTAGAGGAGTTAGGAGTAGTTTCCATCCTTTCTTTCCGCATTCTTCATTTTTTATTTCAGCAACGGCTGTTTTTGGGCTAGGCAAGGGATTGGTGTTAGAATTCTACTTCTTGCACCATCAAATTCTGGACGTAATCAAGTCAGGAACCTAAAACCTCTTTTTGTTTTAATAATGGACTTGTACGACTAAGAGTCAGACGCACAAGACCATTGATGTACTTTAAATACATCAATGTGTTGCTATGCTTTTGTCAACAGTGTATAATATCTATCCACAGTTATGTTTTCTTGATTGATTTCATGAAACTGAGCTTTAATCTCGTATAGTTCTTGTTTCAAATGCATTTCCTTAACTGCAATTCATATTTCAACTGCAGTCTCATACATAATAAAGTCATCACTTATATTACGCAGCATTGATCTTATCAACCAAGACATTATCATGCTATTCTCATATTCCTATAATCTGGATTTTGATTCTATTTCACTAAGAATAATCATAGTCCCATATAAACATTCATGTTCGCCTTTGCTTTTCACAAACATTTAACCTCTCCAGACTAAGAGAGAGAGTTATCTTCATTGAGTTTGTGACTTGTAATGACAATGAAAGAATCATCAAATATTGTATAGTCATGAGACCTTACTCCTGGTCTTTGATCAGAAGCAAAAATGGCTTCAGTATGCTTAAAAGCAGTGGAAGAAGATGAAGGCATAACCATACTTTAATAAAATGAGGTTGACTCTAATACAATAAAGAAATGAAGAAAGTGAATATCTTATTCAACTTAACTCATGGAATACAAATGTAAAGCCTTTAAATAGGCTGTGAAGCTTAAGCCTCAAACTTCCAGAAGCCTAACGACTATATTCAACAGCCACATCAGCTACTGCGTGCTATCCTGCTATACAAGTGTCTAAACTAATATTGTAACATACTAAGTTACATATAAATATATTAGTATTATGCATGTATTGTATTTGTAAAGGTATATGCGTATTTATACTGTATTTATACTTGCATTTCTACTGCACTAGTCAAACAGCTACAGAGTTAATATTTCACTAGGCTAGCCGTCAAAGTCACCAAATTTCCCCAGGTTTGAATTCCGAACACATGGGTTACCCAGGTGTCAACACATATAATTATGATTGGATAATGGTCGGAAGTAGAGCTTTTCCTTTCATATATCAGAAATGAATGAAGCCCTTTTATTTCGAAAAGAAAGTGTAGCGCCCGACCCGGATAGCGGAATCCGAACCGGTGCACCCGTCGTAGCTTACTGAGAAGACTACAAGACGTCTCATCTCTCGAATACCCATCATCATGACGTAAGAGAATAAGCACAGAGACACGTGCAAAACAAATTCTAAACCATCCAAATCATACGTCAAAGTGTAATAAAATAACGGAAGAGTGTTTTGTTCGTAACCAACTAAATCCTCAAATGAATGAAATAAACTGAAATATCTAGCAACAGTATCGACTATCTCCCATTAAGATTCTAAGCATCCCATTCGGCCCACTCGCCATCGTTTTCTATGAAGATCATGTCAAAATAAAGGTAGTACCCTTAGCGAAATCGCTAGCAAGTAAACCGCTTATAAGACATACGGGATCAACACATGGCAAGACATGAGTAATATTAATTCAAGGGATAATGGGGCACATGTCTTGTATACTTTCAAAAGCATAGATTTAACGGTATAAGAACATAAGAACAGTAATTCATAACATTCAACAGTTCACTATCAATCAAGTCACGTATCAATCATACCATACTGACTCACGTGATGCATGACAAAATATGCACTACACTACACAGTCATAAATGCTTATGTAATTTCTTTTCAAAACAGCGCAATGCATGTCACAATGTCCGGTCACATAACCTTATACCCTGTGGTGAGTCATAGCTTATATTTCCATCCCATGACGCATCACAGCTTAACTTTATACCCTATAATGCTCCACGGCTTATATTTCCATCCCGTGTCACACTACAGCCAACTTTATACCCTATAACGTATCATGGCTTATATTCCATCCCGTGTCCCGTTACAGCCAATTTTGCAAACTTTATACCCTGTGCCGAAGCACAGCTCTTTTCAAAACATTATGCAAATGCAAGTGCCATGATGCAAGACTCCTCATTCAATATTCTTTGTTCACATACTTCAGGTCACATTCAGTATCAATCAATCACATGAGACTCACCTCACTTACACACTCGAGCTTATGCTTCACGGCAGGTCATCATTACCTAAACATTGATCTTGGAACTCAAAGACTAGTGTAAGAACTCTCACATTCCTCCAGTGTACTCTGTAAAGCCATATACGTCCATTCCTAACCCCTTAGGTCATTCACGTTGAAATCAGATTCGAGTACCCTTTGAATTCTCCAAATTTGATTCACCATCTTAAATCATGTTCCCAAGATTTAGACTAACATCAATCATGTCCTAAGAAGTCCCTAAGGCCACCCAAAGGGTCTCCTAGTTTCCCTCTTTCTTCCCTTATTTTCTACAAAACTGATGGACATCATACCCTCACATCGATCGATCGATGTGACTTCATACCCTCACATCGATCGATCGATGTTCATCAAAGAACATCGAACTCTCAACCCTTCCTACATCGATCGATCGAAGTGACTTTGAACCCTCACATCGATCGATCGAAGTTCATCAGAGAACATCGAACTCTCAACTCCTTATACATCGATCGATCTATAAAATACTGAGACACATCGATCTCTCACCCATCAGACATCGATCGATCAATGTACTTCGAACTCTGACATCGATCGATCGATGTCAGCGTTTCTCCAGATTTTCCTCTGTGAATTTCTGCAGAAACTGCAGATCTCAACCAACGTTTTCCAACTTTCTTCTAACCATTCCAAGCCTAATCTTCACTATCAATCTATTCTTAATTCATCAACACAAACCCTTCTCAAACCACTCCTGGATCCAAGCCTAAAACGCACATCATTCATCAAACGAACCCAAAGATCCCACCTTTCCTCCCCTTCTCTTTTTTCAACCGCAAATAGCACAAAAGGGGATTCAAGGGAATTGGGTTTTGCATGATCTCATAAAATCAACAACAACAACAATGATTTTAACATATAATGGCCAAAATCCAAAAACAAACATATAAGGCACATATAAATTCACATAAAAAATTACCGCATGGTGATCCAATTAGATATCAAAATATGCCTTTTCTCTTTCGCAAAACGTAGGAACTTATAAGTAGATTACTTGCCTTTGATTACTTGAAGAAGAAACGAAGAACGGAAGAAGATTGGATTGCAAATCTTGAAGAGTTCTTTGCCTAGGGTGGGAGAGGAGAGCCGCCAATGGGAAAAAGGAAAGGTTTGCGTCAGTTTCTTTCTGATATAAGGAGAAACTGATGTTCTATCAGTTTTGATATGGGAAGGGTGGAATTTGAAGTTTCTAAATCATATCCTATTATCTTATTTATCTTAAAGGATTAATTCTAATTATTCAATTCTAAATTAAATACTAATTAATTCTAAAATTTAATCCTTTCAATTAATTCCAATTAATTCTATTACTTAATTCTTATTCATTACTATTAATGATCATCAATCCTATTTAATTTCTTTTATCCTTAAATTACTCTACGGAGGGTGCGGGGCATAACATTCCACCCCCCTTACAAAAAGTTTCGTCCTCGAAACTGACGTACCTTATTGGAAGAGGTGTGGGTATAGTTCCTCCCTTTGTTCTTCAAGCTCCCACGTGGCTTCACGCTCCGTATGGTTACTCCACTGAACTTTGACATACAGGATTACACGTCTGTGTAGGACTTGATCTTTCCTATCCATAACCTTCACTGGATGTTCTTCATATGTGACATCTTCTTTAACATCCAATGGTTGAGCTTCAAGGATATGGCTCGGGTCCGATGCGTATTTCCTTATTTGAGACACGTGAAATACGTTGTGGACTTGCAACATACTTGGTGGCAAGGCTAACCGATATGCTCTTTCTCCAACCTTGCCAAGCACTTCATATGGACCAATATATCTAGGGCTTAACTTGCCCTTCATTCCGACCCTCGCTACTCTCTTGGTGGGTGAAACCCGTAGATACACCTTTTCACCTTCCCCAAACTCCAAGGTCGTCTTTTAGTATCGACCCAACTCTTACTGCGATCTTGAGCCACCCTTAGCCTCTCTCTTATCACTTTCACCTTCTCAATTGTTTGTTCAACCAATTCTGGTGCAGTAATTGTCCTTTCCCCAACTTTGTCCCAATAAACCGGGGACCTGCACTTGCGTCCGTATAATGCTTCAAACGGCGCCATGCCGATTGCGCTGTGATAGCTGTTATTATATGAAAACTCCATCCGCTTTAGCATGCTATCCCAGTTTCCCTTAAAATCCAAAGCGCATGCTCTCAACATGTCCTCCAAAGTTTGGATAGTTCTCTCGGATTGTCCATCTGTTTGAGGGTGGTACGCGTACTCATTCTCAGCTCAGAACCCATCGCCTTCTGAAATGCCCTCCAAAACTTAGAAGTGAACTTGAGATCACAGTCCGACACAATGCTGACGGGGAATCCATGCAAGCTCACAATGTTATCCACATATATGTTGGATAGTTTCTCATAAGAGGTACCATGTGGCATAGCTATGAAGTGAGCTGTCTTTGTCAAGCGGTCTACAATTACCCAAATCATCTCATTCCCATTTCTGGTTTTGGGTAATCCCATCACGAAGTCTATTGTCAGGTGCTCCCACTTTCATTCTGGAATCTCTAGTGGAATCATCAAACCACCAGGTCGTTGATGTTCAGCTTTGACTTGTTGGCACACCAAACATCTCTCAACATACTCCGCTATGTTTCTCTTCATCCCTATCTACTAATACTTCCTTTTGAGGTCCTTATACATCTTTGTGCTGCCGGGGTGGATAGACAACCTTGAGTTATGAGCTTCACTCAACAGTTCTCTACGAAGCTCCTCCTTATCTGGTACGCATAGCCGGTTTTGAAACCATAAACTTTTATCTTCTCTCAACTGAAAATCTTTTACTGGTCCCGTAGATAACTTGTCGCGGATTCCTTTCAGTGTGACATCATCATACTGAGCTTCTTTAATTCTGTCTACCAAGTCTGGGCTGATAGATAGAGCTGTGAGAACATTCGCTACCGAATCCACCACATCGAGACCAAACTCCTCAATCTCTCTTTCCAACGGGGACTGTCTAGCGTGACTAGACTTTTTGCTCAGTGCGTCCGCCACTCTATTTGCTTTTTCCGGATGATAGTTGACGTTAAGTCATAATCTTTAAGTAGTTCCAACCATCTTCTTTGCCTCATATTTAGCTCTTTCTGCGAGAATAGGTACTTCAAGCTCTTATGATCAGTGAATACGGCACATTTCTCTCCATATAAGTAGTGCCTCCAGATCTTAAGAGCAAATACTATAGCTGCGAGCTCCAAGTCATGCGTCGGGTAGTTCTGCTCATATGGTTTCAACTGTCTCGACGCGTACGAAATGACTCGTTTATTTTGCATCAACACAACCTATAAACAAAAAGTTAGTTTAAGACTAGCATATGTATATACAATGCATTAATTGTAATGATGTACATACCTAGTCCTTTCTTGGACGCGTCACTATAGATCACAAAACCGTCAGTGCCGGAGGGTTGTGCCAACACCAGGGCTGTGGTCAATCTCTTCTTGAGCTCAGAAAAGCTTTGTTCGCATTCAGTAGTCCACTCGAACCTAGTCTTCTTCTGCGTAAGTCGACTCAATGGAACTGCTATGGCGGAGAATCCCTCGACAAACTTCCTATAGTAGCCCGCCAAGCCTAGGAAGCTTCTTTTCAGTCACGTTTGTAGGTCTTGGCCATTCCGTGATGGCTTCTATCTTCTTAGGATCCACAGAAATCCCATCTTTACGAAATCACGTGACCGAGAAAGGCTACACTCCTTAGCCAGAATTCACACTTGCTGAATTTGGCATAAAGCGTTTGTTGCCTCAAAATTTGCAACACCACTCTTAAGTGTTCAGCATGAGCTTGCTCATCAGGGGAGTAGACTAGAATATCATCGATGAACACCACCACGAATTGGTCCAGCTGCTCTCGAAATACGGAGTTCATCAAGTCCATGAAGGCTGCTGGAGCATTAGTTAATCCAAAAGGCATCACCAAGAATTCATAATGCCCGTATCGAGTCCGAAAAGCGGTCTTAGGTACGTCTCCTGCTTTCACAAGCAGCTGATGGTACCCTGACGAAGGTCAATCTTTAAAAACCATCGGGCTCCCTTTAGTTGATCAAATAAATCCTCAATCCTTGGCAGAGGATATTTGTTCTTGATGGTGATCTTATTCAGTTCTCGGTAATCAATACACAGCCTCATACTGCCATCTTTCTTCTTCACAAACAATACAGGAGCTCCCTAAGGCGATACACTGGGATGAATCAACTTCTTATCTAGCAGCTCCTGAAGTTGTCCCTTTAGCTCCTTAAGTTCAGCTGGAGCCATTCTGTAAGGTGCCTTAGATATAGGCTCGGCTCCGGGGATCAAGTTAATCTCAAACTCCACTTCTCTTGATGGCGGAACTCCTGGTAAGTCGTCCGGAAATACGTCCTTAAATTCATTGATTACCGGAATCTGATCTATAAAGGGAACTTCTTGCTTAGCGTCTAAAGCATACACCATAAATCCCTTTGCTCCTTTTTGCAAAGCCTTAAAGGCCTTAATCGCTGTCAAGTATATCTTCGTTGGGGCTTTTGTTAACTTGACGTTTCCTTGTACCGTTATTTCATTCATCTCAGGGTCCTTAACGGTCACTTGCTTATGTCTACAGTCAATATTGGCATGATACTTGGTCAGCCAATCCATGCCCAATATCACATCAAAATCCTTCATCGTAATCGGAACCAACGTAACGGGAAACACCTTCCCATCCAACTCCAGTTCACAGTCCTTATACTGGTGATATGAAACCAATACTTATTCACCAGCTGCCTGCACCCTGAAGGGATTTTCAAGCCATTCGGGTAGGTAGTCGAGTCCCTTGAAGAATTTCTTAGATATGAATGAATGACTCGCACCACTATCAAACAACACATTCGCAGGCACCTTATTTACTAGAATAGCACCTAAACACAAAGAGTGTAACACATAAAATTCTCATGTATAGCATATTCAATTTCAACTTAAACAACTAAAATTCAACTTAACAACTAAGATTTAACTTAATTCATACCTGTTACAACGTCAGTGCTCTCTTGCACTTCAGCGTCGGTCATGACGTGTACTCTCGCGTTGGGTTTGGGCCTACCCCTTTGCTGCTGTGACGACCCTGCTTCTCCCTGTGGCTTTTGCTTCCACTCGGGACAATCTTTAATCCTGTGACCCGTCTTGCCAAACTTAAAACAAGCTCTCATTTGTTTCCAACACTCTCCTACATGATTCTTCTGACAGTGGGGGCACACTCCAGGCGCCTGACGATCAGGCTGATTCTGCTGTGGTGCCCTCTGGAACGGTCCAGCTTGCCCTTTTCGGGACATTTTGACCCAACGTCCGGGTCTGCCTCCACTTCTATCATCCCGTGGCCTCTTGCCGATATCGTCACGAGCCTCTCTCAGCTATGACCTGCGCATATCGCTCTCTACACTGGTAACATGCATTCAACATCTCTTCAAACGTTTTCAGACTGGACCCCGCTATAGCTGTCCGAATGCGAGGATTCAAACCTTGCTCAAACTTGAGCATCTTCATTCTGTTGTTTTCTAACACCATGTGCGTGAACTTCCCCAAAGCGTGGAACCTGTCAGCATAATCAGAAATGGACATTCTTTGTTGCTCCAACTTGTCTAACTGCCTCATCTTCTCCATGATGGCAGTCTCTGGTACATAGTAGTCCTTATAAGCCTCAACAAAGTGTCTCCACAGAATAGGGGGAGTCATCTTAGGCAGCATACCATTCCACCAAGCGTTAGCCCGGCCACTCAGCAAGGGCGTGGCCACATCCACCTTAAGTTCTCCAGGCATCTGCACTAGCCTGAAGCACTTCTCAACTTCGTCCAACCAAAACTCGGCCACCTCTGGATCAGTGGTCCCTTCAAAGGTTGGGGCATGCATCTTTCGCATCTCCCCAATGTAATACCTTATGCCGTGTTGGGGTGGTGGTGGAGGAGGTTGCTGTTGTTGTTGTTGCTGTTGAGCAACTCCTTGTGCTATCACTGTGATAACGTCCATTAATTCCTGGGGAACTACCATCTGCGGTGGTGGAGGGTTATCGTTCCCGTTGCCACCGTTTCCCTGATGATCTCTTCTGGGAGGCATTGTCTGCAAGATCACACTTATTAGCATTCAGTCATTCTAAAGATAATACTGAAAGCCCTTATGCGTTGTACAGAACGGAACTCGTAAAAATAAAATAACATTGATTGATTAAATTTTATCGCGCTCGTACACACCCATCCCAATCAAACTTACATCTAATATCACATACTTAGACCTAAAGATCAGCTTAGGGTCAAAATCATAAATTAAGGCTCTACATGATATAACCTAGGTCTCCGAGGTAGATCTGAAGCCTATGCTCTGATACCACTTATAGCGCCCCGACCCGGGCAGCGGAATCCGAACCGGTGCACCCGTCGTAGCTTACTGAGAAGACTACAAGACGTCTCATCTCTCGAATACCCATCATCAATGACGTAAGAGAATAAGCACAGAGACACGTGCAAAACAAATTCTAAACCATCCAAATCATACGTCAAAGTGTAATAAAATAACGAAAGAGTGTTTATGTTCGTAACCAAATAAATCCTCAAATGAATGAAATAAACTGGAATATCTAGCAACATTATCGACTATCTCCCATTAAGATTCTAAGCATCCCATTCGGCCCCACTCGCCGTCGTCCTCTATGAAGATCATGTCATAGCTAGGCTCATCTGCAAAATAAAGGTAGTACCCTTAGCGAAAAACGCTAGCAAGTAACCCGCTTATAAGACATACGGGATCAACACATGGCAAGACATGAGTAATATATAATTCAAGGGATAATGGGGCACATGTCTTGTATACTTTCAAGAGCATAGATTTAACAGTATAAGAACATAAGAACAGTAATTCATAACATTCAACAGTTCACTATCAATCAAGTCACGTATCAATCATACCGTACTGACTCACGTGATGCATGACAAAATATGCACTACACTACACAGTCACAAATGCTTATGCGATTTCTTTTCAAAACAGCGCAATGCATGTCACAATGTCCGGTCACATAACTTTATACCCTGTGGTGAGTCATGGCTTATATTTCCATCACATGACGCACCACAGCTTAACTTTATACCTTGTGATGCTCCACGGCTTATATTTCTATCCCATGTCACACTACAACCAACTTTATACCCTATAACGTTCATGGCTTATATTTCCATCCCATGTCCCGTTACAGCCAACTTTATACCCTGTAATGCTCCATGGCTTATATTTCCATCTCGTGTCACATTACAGCCAATTTCGCAAACTTTATACCCTGTGCCGAAGCACAGCTCTTTTCAAAACATTATGCAAATGCAAGTGCCATGATGCAAGACTCCTCATTCAATATTCTTTGTTCACATACTTCAGGTCACATTCAGTATCAATCACATGAGACTCACCTCACTTACACACTCGAGCTTATGCTTCACGGCATGTCATCATTACCTAAACATTGATCTTGGAACTCAAAGACTAGTGTAAGAACCCTCACATTCCTCCAGTGTACTCTGTAAAGCCACATACGTCCATTCCTAACCCCTTAGGTCATTCACGTTGAAATCAGATACGAGTACCCTTTGAATTCTCCAAATTTGATTCACCATCTTAAATCATGTTCCCAAGACTTAGACTAACCTCAATCATGTCCTAAGAAGTCCCTAAGGCCACCCAAAGGGTCTCTTAGCTTCCCTCTTTCTTCCTTATTATTTTCTACAAAATTGATGGACATCATACCCTCACATCGATCGATCGATGTGACTTCATACCCTCACATCGATCGATCGATGTTCATCAGAGAACATCGAACTCTCAACCCTTCCTACATCGATCGATCGAAGTGACTTCGAACCCTCACATCGATCGATCGAAGTTCATCAGAGAACATCAACTCTGAACTCCTTATACATCGATTGATCTATAAACTACTGAGACACATCGATCTCTCACCCATCAGACATCGATCGATCGATGTACTTCGAACTCTGACATCAATCGATCGATGTCAGCGTTTCTCCAAAATTTCCTCTGCGAATTTCTGCAGAAACTGCAGATCTCAACCAACGTTTTGCAACTTTCTTCCAACCATTTCAAGCCTAATCTTCACTATCAATCCATTCTTAATTCATCAACACAAACCCTTCTCAAACCACTCCCGGATCCAAACCTAAAACGCACATCATTCATCAAACGAACCCAAAGATCCCACCTTTCCTCCCCTTCTCTCTTTTCAACCCGCAAATAGCACAAAAGGGGATTCAAGGAAATTGGGTTTTGCATGATCTCATAAAATCAACAACAACCACAATGATTTTAACATATAATGGCCAAAATCCGAAACCAAAACATATAAGGCACATATAAATTCACAGAAAAAAATTACTGCATGGTGATCCAATTAGATATCAAAATAGGCCTTTTCTCTTTCGCAGAACGTAGGAACTTATAAGTAGATTACTTGCCTTTGATTACTTGAAGAAGAAACGAAGAACGGAAGAAGATTGGATTGCAAATCTTGAAGAGTTCTTTTCCTAGGGTGGGAGAGGAGAGCCGCCAATGGGAAAAAGGAAAGGTTTGCGTCAGTTTCTTTCTGATATAAGGAGAAACTGACGTTCTATCATTTTTGATATGGGAAGGGTGGAATTTGAAGTTTCTAAATCATATCCTATTATCTTATTTATCTTAAAGGATTAATTCTAATTATTCAATATTAATTCTAATTATTCAATTCTAAATTAAATACTAATTAATTCTAAAATTTAATCCTTTCAATAATTCCAATTAATTCTATTACTTAATTCTTTATTCATTACTATTAATGATCATCAATCCCATTTAATTTCTTTTATCCTTAAATTACTCTACGGAGGGTGCGGGACATAACAGAAAGAAAGCTTACCAGCATATAGAGAAATTAATTCAAAGGCTTACCATGGTATATAAAGCAAGTTATAATCCATTGCATACATGAAATTGTTGCATTGATATCCACAAGCACAAAAAACATATTCAGTAGGTAAACATCATCTTGAAAGTTGGTAACTAAATACAGTAAAATGACATATGCTCTCCTGAAACTGATAGACACACCTGCTAGAACAACTTGAAGGAACCATCTTCCTATTTCGAAATTTCGATGTGCTTGTCTTCCTACTGGAAAACTCTGCATATGCAAGCATCAAGCCGGTCCTCTATTAATATATGACTTGGAGCTGTTCTGAAACTTTGCTCGAGGAATTTCAGACTTTCTATCAAGGATGAGGTTGCATGTCCAGACGAAGACCAACGCCTCAGTCATCGAGTCCCACTTCAAATGCATCTTGAACTATGAAGCCCCAACAGGATGGTCAACAAGGTCCCAAGTGTTCAGTGGCGGAGCCAGGAGCACTGACAGATTTCGCCACAAGAATACCACCGGTCACCGTTTCGGACCAGAAAAACCGACAAAATTTTCTAGACATTTTTTGTATTATAACATAAAATACGTGAAAGAAAACACATCTACCAATCAATGTATAAAAAAATAAACAATACATAACAAACAATATCATCATCATCATCATCCACCCAGTATATCCCAACGACAACAAAAGCTATCGTCAGGGTCTGGGGAGGGTAAGTGGTAGGCAGACAATACCTCTATCCCAAGGGATAGAGAGTCTGCTTCCAGTGAGACCCCCGGCTCTACCTGCATAAATGACATGATAATAGGGAATTGTTGTGCTAGTGTGTTAGTGAGTAAATTCAAGAAATACAAATAAAGGTCTTTCGATATTAAAATACACATCACGTATATATGTACATGTAATGTAAAACAAAGTAAAATATATGCCACCAAGTAGGAAGTTAACCTAAAGCGTAGATCGTGTCTACGCCTATCTATGTCCCTACATATACTCTAAAGTGTCCCTATATATGACTTATACCTCGTTAACCTTAATCTTATGTCTCCATAAACTCCTATCCTGAACCATGTCCTCAGAGAGGTGCAAATCTAGTAAGTCGTGTCTTATCTGCTCATCCCAAGTCAGTTTGGGTCTGCCTTTACTCCTGTTTCCCTCTACAATTAGGCTTTCAATTGCTCTGACCGACGCCGTTGTCTGTCTCCGCTTGACATGCCCAAACCATCTTAATCTTCCCTCCCTTATCTTATCGGCTATACTAGCCACGCCTAACCTTTCCCGAAACACCTCGTTTCTGATCCGGTCTAGCCTTGTATGCCCACACATCCATCTTAACATTTTCATTTCTGCCACTTCCATCTTCTGTAGTTGTGACTTCTTGATGGCCCAGCAGTCTGTCCCATATAGCATTGCCGGTCGTACTGCCACCCTATAAAATTTTCCCTTTAATTTAGTTGGAAATTTTTATCACACAGCACCCCTGAGGCCGCCCTCCATCTACACCAGCCTGCTTGAACTCGATGTGCTACATCATTATCTATGTCGCCATTCTGCTGCAAAATGATCCTAGGTACTTAAACTTGCTTACATGCGGTACCATTGACCATCGATGGTGAGTTGGCTATCCTCACTGTCTGCTACGCGCGCTGAAGTCGCAGTGCAGATACTCGGTCTTAGAACGGCTAATCTTTAAGCCTTTTCTCTCTAAAACATCTCTCCACTGCTCCACTCTTGTACTCAGGGTATGTCTACTTTCTGCTACTAATGCAATATCGTCAGCAAAAAGCATACACCACGGAACTGCCTCCTGTATCGGCTTTGACAACTCGTCAAGGACAACGGCAAAAGAAATGGACTCAACGCAGACCCTTGATGGAGACCGACCTCCACCGGAAAGAAGTCTGTATTCCCCACAGCCGTACGAACGGTTGTTTTTGTCCTAGCATACATATCTCTAATTATGTCTATATACTTGACATGGATCCCTCTTGCTCCAGACTATCCATATCAGGCTACGCGGCACACTATCATATGCTTTTTCAAGATCAATGAAAACCATATGTAAATCGCGCTTCTTCTCCCTATACTTCTCCATTAATCTCCTGAGAATGTGTATTGCTTCCGTAGTTGACCTTCCTGGCATAAAACCAAATTGATTCACCGTAACCTGAGTTTCTCTCCTAATCCGAGTGTCGATTATTCTCTCCCATAACTTCATGGTATGACTTAGCAACTTAATCCCTCTATAGTTCCCACAACACTGTGTCTCCTTTGTTCTTATATAGGGGGACCACGACACTCTTTCTCCACTCATCTGGCATCTTTCCTGTTTTGTAAATATGATTGAACAGAGTAGTTAGCCATTGGACCCCTTCCTCTCCTAAATGCTTCCACGCCTCAATGGGTATGTTATCTAGGCCGACCGCTTTAGCTCTTCCCATCTTCTTCAGTGCTCTCATCACCTCTCCTTGTGTGATGTTCTGGCAGTCGGAGTTTATGTTGTCGTTGTGGTTAGTGGTGCTTTCTCGTTCTTCGTAGTCGGCACTACTGCCGTTGAAAAGATTGTGAAAGTATGTTTGCCATTTCAACTTGATGTCTTGTGCTTTGACTAACACACATCTTCTCCTTTTATGAACTTCCCGCCTCCTAGGTCCTGCCTCTTTCGATCCCTAGCTTTGGCAATCTTGAACATATCATGTTCTCCTTCTTTTGTTTCTAGTCTCTCATACATCCTTTTATAAGCTGCAGTCTTTGCCTCTGTCACTGCCTTCTTCGCCTCCTTCCTGGCGATTTTGTAATATCCTTCAATCGCACTTTTTCTTCTCCATTGGTGCATCTTAACAGCTCTCTAAAAATCTTTTTTTGTCTTTTATTTTTTGTTGCACATCCTCGTTCCACCACCACGCCTCTTTATGTACGGACTTCTTTCCTGTTGTTACCCCAGCGTTTCTCTCGCCGCTTGAGTAATAGTAGTCGATATAGCTTCCCACATCTGATTTGTGTCATCACCTAGACGATCTAGTTTCGCAGAGATGACCTTGTCTCTGAATATATTAATTTTTTCATCCTTCAAACTTCCCCATCGAATATGGGTGGGAATTTTCCCACCCCCTTACTCAGCTTTTGGCTCAATGTTTATAACTACCACTAATAAACGGTGTTGCATCACCGCTGTCTCTCCTGGTATAACCTTGCAGTCTCTCCACAAACGTCGGTCTTCACGCCTCATCAGAAAATAGTCGATCTGCGTGTGACGCCTCCACTGTTAAACGTGATCAAATGTGATTCTTTTTTCTTAAAAAACGAGTTTATAATGCCTAGGTCATGGGCTACTGCTAGGTCTAGCAGATCTCTACCCTGTTCGTTTCTATCTCCATAACCAAACCCGCCATGTACCGCCTGAAAACCATCACTATTTTTTCCAATATGTCCATTAAAGTCACCCCCGATACAAATTCGTTCCTCCCTGGGTATTGCCTTTAACACTCCATCTAAGCAATCCCAAAACATTTTCTTCTCCATCTCCTAGTCCCACTTGGGGTGCATGGCGCAAATCACTGCCACTACCTCCTTATTTAGTACTAACTTCAACACCATAATTCTATCATTATATCCCTCATGAATACTAACCACTATTGCTCATGGTTACGCTATTTTAATTCAAACCTACTAGATTCAACAATGCTTACGTGTTCGTATGTTCACATCATTTTTTTAACGACACTGGTATCGTCAACTTACCTTGGTAATTCTAATATTTACATCTTAACTACCATCTAAACTTTTTGCAAATCATATCATTTATCAAGTCTATTTGCTTATGTCATGACTAGTCTAACTCCTCATTTGCATCGCCATGTTGATTATAAATTTATGTCATGTACCGCAACTATAGCTCCAAAGCAAAATTATTTGTACTAAGGTTACCCAAATAACTTGTTGCTATGTATAAATACCTACCCGAAACTTTTTCAACGGAAACTGATTATGTGCGTTAGCCATGGTCATTGCCAGTTTAGGACTATCAGTCAATATCCCTAGAAAGGCTAATATGTGGATATTGCTTCGCTAACTTATATTTTTGATGAGTTCCCCTATGGATGATCATATTAATTAATTAATTTTTAAACTTAGTGCCCTTTTTTTTCCCCTCAAAGTTGTTGTACCGGGGTAGTCTCTTTAAGTATAGGAGGAACAAACTAGGACAAGACTACAGCTCCACGGTGAACTTATCTTATCGGTGGTAGACCGACAAATTATCAATCCTAGTGACTAGAATTAAATCTTAGATCTAATACCCGAACATAGAATTCAAGCTCTTAAAATATAGTCATAACGTCCCTACGTATGCACACCCCTTAACCGGTCATCCTTCAAATCTAAGGTCATCACCTATTTTCTATGATCACTGCTTAGGACCATGATCATCACTTACGTCTAGAATTGCCACTTAAGTCTAAGATCGTGGTCTAAATCTATGCTTCTGTTGTGAATCTAAAGTCATGCTCTGATACCACCTGTAGCGCCCCCTCTCGAATCCTAACATCGGGAACAGTGCACCTGCCGTATCTCGCTAAGAAGAATACAAGGCGTCGATACAAATCAACTACACGTCACCATAATAACGTAAATCGATGTCAGCGGAAGTCATCACTAAAATCCTCGATAAAACAAATCATCATTAATACAATGTCTAAGAATTTCTAAATCAATACAATAGTCACAGGTATGTAAACACTAATCTCAAAAATAAATAAACCTCGAATATCGAAATAACTGTCTCAACCAACCCTCGAAAGTCTTTTCTCAATATCCTTAGTCTCGAGATCTCCCGTCTCGATTTTTCGGTATACTAACTCCTGTGTAAGCATACCTAACTTCTCCTACCTGCAAAACTGGTGAGTGGTGGTGTGAGCCAAATCAACGGGGCTCAGTAAGCAATCTATCCTACCCATTATGGACATCATACATTCAGCGATAATTACAGATAACATTTACAAATCAACATATATGTCTCTAATACTCAATTAAATTCACTCTAATATATTTAACAGTTGACACATCGAGAATAGTCAAATAAGATCCATCATTCAATCTACATTATCGTGATGCGTGCTCTTCCCAAATATTACATACACAGCAAACAAATAATCACATAAACAAAGAAGAGAACAATACATGCCGATGGAATAAATAAACTGTGGAAAGTAAGTCACTCCACATAATAATGCGCAACTTCATGATGCATGCCTTTCTCTACGTGTCACACGCAACGAAATCTCAACACATGAATGCCCGTCTCTCTACCATACAATGCATGAACCTCGAGGTGATCCTACCACACGTCTCGTCAGGCCACACATCCTGTCGGGCCACACACCTCATAGGGCCACACGTCCTGTAGGACCACACGCCTCATAGGGCTACACGGCACATAGGCCAATGCAATGCTCGTGCCATGAATGTAAATGCATAATCTCTCATAATTTGGTGCATCCATACCCATACATATGCTCGCGCCCACACACGTGCATATATACGTGCATGTATACCCCCACATCCATATACATACCCAATACGCATTGAAATCGTACAACCATACATACACCCAGTTTACATGTACATATGTGTGATTGATTCATATATGCCATCACATATCTCACATAATAAACTCAACTCGCATATAGAGAAAATTCAATTACATATATGCAACGAACAACACACTGATGCATGATAAACATAACAAGCACAAATAGACCACTTACCTCTTATCGGTCAAAGTAGTTTATTTCACTCTCTAAAATCGGATTATATCATTAAAACGGAGGAAAGAGATATTCCACTCTCTAAACCGTTTGAAACAATACAACTTTTATCTTATAAATCACTTGAAAAACATAAAAAGAAAGGATATCAATATTTGCATGTTGGTTTAATACAAGTGGGTATCAAACCTTTAACAAGAGAAGGTTTAGATACATCAATATTAGTAGTCTTACGAGATATAAGACATAATAATTTTGAACAATCACTTCTTAGTTTTGTAGAGTCTAGTCTATTTACAGGACCAATCTCTTTTGATTGTTATCCTAATTTTTCATGTTCTTTAAAGATACACCAAATATTGAAAACTTTGGTACTTCAAATCATATATATATATATATATTATATATATATATATATATATATCTTTGATTGGTTTCAAATATATGCTTCATCACAAATAATATAGAATTTCCTTTTAAAAACTTTAAAACCCAATAATTGAAAAACCACAAAAATGGATAACCATCACACGCATCAAAAAAGATAGTGTCAAATCATCCACCTTTAGGAGGCATAAAGTTAGATGTATCAGGGAATCCAATAGAAGCTATTCCTTACACAATATGACAGAAGATTCTCTTACAAATACTAAACATATTATTCAACAAAATAATTATACAAAACACACAATCTACATAACAATAGGAAAACAATTAGATAAGTTAGAAAAATGATTACCAGACACAACCAATAAAATCTATAAGTGAAGAAATACCTAACCAAAAATTTAAACAACTATTATTCAAACCTTTTCAAATATTATTCTTTCTAGTATGCACCTATATCTAATAAAAATTATTTCAATCAATTTATAAACAACAATTAAGTCGTATAGAAAAAAAGTCTAGAAAATAGTATTTCTATAACAAATGAGGTAGTCGCAGATTCAAATGTTAATACTATATATAGCTAGCAGAACTAGAAATAAAGAAAAAGAAGTTACTTCTTCTAAAATTAATAATTTAGAAGAAAATGAATCTTCAAATAATTCTGATAATTCTGATAGTTCAGATAATGAAATAAGCAAAGCATTTGAACAATTCCATAATAACAATTCTAAATAAAGTGGAAAAAATAGAATGGGATAATCTATAATACCAGTACAAATGTCTACCGATCTAAAAATAAAACCTATTTCCCAATATCGTTTTAATGCACAATCAATATATTCTTGGAATATAGATGGTATGATCAGAATATCAAATAATAAATGTATTACAACAAATGACAATGGCAAGCCAATGCTTATAGAACTCAGCTAACACCTGATGATAAAGCAATCGCTGAATATCTTATTTCTGGTTTCTCTGGACACTTAAAGGTTGGTGGGATCATTATTTAACTCCTATACAGAGACAAGAAATATTAAATGCAATAAAAGTTGATGAAGAAAATAATCCTATAATTATTGATGAAGGAACATATCAGATTCGGTTGCCACACTTATATTATGTATATCCTTACATTTTATAGGTGACCCATCACATATTAAAGATAAAACGTTGAATTATTAGCAAATTTGAGATGTAGAAAACTTAGTGATTTTCAATGGTATAAAAATACTTTCCTAACCAGAGTCATGATTAGAGAGGATTCTAATCAGCCATTTGAAAGAAAAATTCCTTGCAAGGATTACCAAATTTACTAGGAAGAAAAAATTAGAAATAAAATTAGAGAAAATTCAGGACAACAAATAATATCTTATTCAAATTATACATATGGAGAATTCATAAGTTTTTATACAAAAGAAGGGATTAAGATTATGCCAAGACATAAGATTACAAAGTGGTTTAAAGAAAGAATTAAGACAAGACTAAGTCTGAATTAGGCACTTTCTGCAAACAACTTGATAATGATCCATATAAAACCTTATCATAAAGAATGTCAAGGAGAATGTTCTAGAAAACCTTATAATAGAAATATTAGGAAAACCATATATAACAAATATAACATAGATATAATAAACACTAAATATAATAAAAGATTTCAAAAATCCTCTAATGAATTCTATAAAATAAAATACAAACAATAAGTATACTAAAAACCTTACAGAAAGACAAATTACAAAGAAAAATAAAAATACAAAAGATTACAAAAATATTGAATGTTATAAATGTCATAAGAAAGGTCATACTGCAAATTATTGTAGATTAAAAACAAAATTACAAAGAATTAAATCTAGAAGAATCTATACTAGAAAAATTTCAAATCTACTTGTTAAATCTTCTTCGGAGACAGAAGAAACTCTTCGAGTCTGCTGAAGATCTTCAAGTTGATGAAATATACACATCTTCTTCAGAAACCTCTGATGAAGAAAAATATATTTATGTTCTAACAAAAGAACAAAACAATATTAGAAATGTTAAACATATAGAAAATCCCCAATTACAAAAAGAATATTTAGATAGAATAATAGATATAAATTCAAAACAAAAAGAAACAAATAAACCAGCTATATTACCAAATGTTTCTAACTAGTTATTATGATTTAACTAGTATATTAAATAAAAACAAAGATACAAAGAATAAAAATACAACAATCTCAGATCTACAAAAGAGATAAAAGAAATAAAATAGAATTAAAAGAGTTAAAAAAAATAAATAAAAACAAGATTCAGAGTATGAAATTAATACTTACAAAATTACAGACGGCAGAAGAGTCTGATCAATCTTCAGAAACAGAACCAGTAAATATAGATACCAATATCATCGAAAATATTTCTAATGTGCCAGAAGATTTTTTATTTGTTTTAAGAGAAATAACATCAAGAAAATATTTAATAAGAATAACAATAAAATTCTCAGAACAATATCATTTAGATACAATTGCTCTATTTGATACAGGAGCAGATCTTAATTGTATTAAAACTAATTTGGTCCCAAAATCATATAGAGAATCTACAACTACTAGACTATCTACAGCAAATAATACCAAATTACAAGCCAAAAGTAAAACTGAAGCTTATATTATAAAATCCAATACATCAATTAAAACAATGTTCTTAGTTGTAGATGATATTCATCATGCAGTTATACTAGGAACACCTTTTATGAATCTAATTACACCATATAAATTAGTAATTAATTCTATTTCTTTTAAAATAAGAAATAAAAAATTATATTTGAATTTTTAGAAAAACCTAAAACAAAAAATTTAGATTTAATAAAAGCTTGTTCTATTCATAAAGAACAAATAAATGCAATAATTAAAAGTAAAATTTTCCAATTACAATCATTAAAAAGATACAGTAAATATTAATAAGATAGAACAATCTTTAAATGATCCAAAAATAATTACTAAAATACAAAATCTTAAATTATCATTTGAAAATGAATTTTGTTCAGATCTTCCAAATGCTTTCTGGTCGAGGAAGCAACATATAGTTGATCTTCCATATACTCCGGAATTCAGAGAGGAAGATATACCTACAAAAGCAAGACCAATTCAGATGAATGCAAAATTAGAAAAACATTGCAAAAAGAAATACAAGATCTAGAATCAAAGGATTAATCCAAAATCAAGGTCTCCTTGGAGTTGTGCTGCTTTTTATGTCAATAAAAATGCAGAAATAGAAAGAGGAACACCTAGATTGGTAATAAATTATAAACCACTAAATAAAGCGTTAAAATGGATAAGATACCCATTACCTAATAAGAAAGATTTATTAACAAGATTACATTATGTATGGATATATTCAAAATTTGATATGAAATCAGGATTTTGGCAAATACAAATATCAGAAAAAGATAGATACAAAACAACATTCACAGTTCCATTTGGGCAATATGAATGGAAAGTAATGCCATTTGGATTAAAAAATGCACCTTCTGAATATCAAAGAATTATGAATAATATATTTATGGATTATTCTAATTTTTGCATTGTCTATATAGATGATGTATTAATATTTTTCAAATCAATAGAAGAACATTTTAAACATTTAAAAACCTTCTTTTATATAGGAAGAAAAATGGTTTAGTATTATCTAAATCTAAAATGTCTTTATTTCAGACTAAAATAAGATTCTTAGGTCATCATCTGACTCAAGGAACAATTTTACCAATAGAAAGATCTTTAGAATTTGTATCCAAATTTCCAGATAAAATATTAGACAAAAATCAATTACAAAGATTTCTTGGATCTTTAAATTATGTTGTTGATTTTATTCCAAATATAATAATAATTGCAAAACCATTACATAATAGATTAAAGAAAAATCCACCAATATGGACTGAAGAACATACTTCAGTGGTTAAGAAAATAAAAGTCTAGTATCTGATATACCCTGCTTATATATAGCAGATCCAGATTTATTTAAAATAGTTGAAACAGATGCTTCTGATATAGGATATGGTGGAATATTAAAACAATTACAAAATGGGAAAGAGTCTATAGTTCAATATACTTCTGGTCATTGGAATGATACCCAAAAATCATATTCTACTATTAAAAAAGAAATTTTGAGTATTGTATTATGTATTAATAAATTTCAAAGTGATTTATTAAATAAAAAATTTCTTTTACGTATTGATTGCAAATCTGCGAAAGAAATTTTGCAAAAAGAGGTTAAAAATTTAGCTTCAAAACAAATATTTGCTAGATGGCAAGCTTTATTAAGTATTTATGATTTTGATATTGAATATATAAAAGGAGATGCAAATTTTGTTCCAGACTTTCTGACCAGAGAATTCCTCCAAACAGACATAATGCCGAGGAAGTCCAAAGACAAAGGAAAGCTACCAGCGGATAATGACAATAATATCCCACGGAAAACGTGGGCAGATAAGGTTGAAGAAGAGGAAGAACTTCTTCAAAAAACCCCAATAGCCGCAGTTCCAATATCCTAAATATCTCCAAATAAAACACCAATATCCATTATTGAAAGCTTATCCAATAGTTCTGAATTTCAAGCATTGCTTGAAAAATTCAATATTCCAAAATCTACAGAAATAGCAGAGACTTCATCAGCAATATCAAAACCTCAGCCAACTACTTCAATAACCCAAAAAACCAATAAAGTTTTCAAACCCCAATCCACAAAATTACCAGCAAAATGCCCACATATAAAAAGGCCGTGCAGACAACCCAGTTTGTGGAAAAGTCTTTTTATCAATATATTACTACTATAGAAAAATCATATTATGATAAAAATCCATTAATTTCCTTACAAAATTATTTTAGAAAAGATTTTTTCTATAAATCATGGAATATTGCAAAAACCACAGAATATTATCAACATCTGTTGATAATGACAAATTCTGTTGAAATAAAACATCATTTTAATAAAGATAATATAGAGTATGCCTTCTCCAACTTTAAAATAGTGTCTATAATGACACCGGAGCAATGACAAAAACAATTTGGATCTTTATCCGAGGAAATTGATTTTCCTGCAGGATATAATTCAAATTTATTTTCAAATGTCTCTTTTAATTATTGGGATTACCAACAAGCTTGGTATAATTCCCTATATTTTCAAAACTCCAGGGTTTCACACACCTGGTTGATATTTTTTGACACCAGAAGAATAACGACGAAAAATATTCCATATTGGTTCGCAGCATGGTGGGATCATTTTGGGTCCTGTGCAGAATATTTGAATGATGTAGGGAGACCATCACTACAAGTATTTACGAAGATGTATTCTCTCACAGATGAAGAGAAGATATTTTCGGAAATGATGATATTTCATATGAAGTTTTATTTACCATGGGTATTCCAATGGAGAGCAGAATATACTCCAAATATAAAAGTACCCTTGATAAAAAGAAAATTTTATATCAAATGGTGGACAACATTCAATATTCCAGAATCCATTTACCCTCACAAAGTAATGGAACAAATAAAAATATGGAATGCACAAAAGCAAATTGCAGATAGCAGAAAAACAATAACAGCACCGGTGAAGCCCGGACATGAACAATTTTTATTACACAAATCAAGGATGCAATCTCAGCTGGCAATGGTGAAAGACCCTGAAGAAATACAAAATATTTTGATGAAATTTGCTCCTTTATTGCAAGAAGCAAAACCATCATCATCTTCAGGATCGACGAATGCAGTGGATGAAGACGTTGATTTGATAGAATAAGTTGATCATTTGTAATATTTGTAATAATTTCATATTTGTAATATTTGAATTGATGTAATATTTCAATGATGTAATAGTTGTTATATCTCTGATATAACATGCAAAAAAAATAAAAAAATAAAATTAAATTAAAAAAATATTAAAATATTTGTGCAGAAATGACCAAGCAATTTCTAGTAGAGGGACCTTTATTTTGGCCAATTCCCCTCAAAATTCCTATAAAAGGAGGGGGTATGCACACTTGAAAGGCACAAGTTTTTCTACCATATTCATTACACTTTCTCTCTCTCATAATTCCCACTTTCCATTTCCATCCAATATCCTTCCAACCTTTCTCCCATACTATCCCATACCAAGAACACTATATTTGTTCTTGAATATCTTTCAATAGCCATTTGAAGCCAATATCCCTGAAGATCTCCAATCTTCAAACAATAGTTGTATCTCCAATATTTTTGAAGAAATAAATATATGGTATGAATTGAATTCTTTTACTTTTTGGGTTCTTTAATATACTGTTCTTAATTTTATTTATTACTTTTATGTATTATATATCTATATAATTGGGTTGGTATATACCTCCTAATTCTTGTTGTTAATATTGTTATATATATATATATATATATATATATATATATATATATATATATATATATAATTATATCATATATATATTATTATGGCTGGCTGGAATTAGTTCCGCCTAACATTATTCCCTCTCCCTTTTTGTTTACTGTTCTTTATTTATCTTCTTGGGGGGTTTAAACACCCCCATTTAAATTACTGTTCTTTACTTATTTTCTTGGGGAGTTTAATCACTCCCATTTAAATTCTGTTCATTTATTTTTGTAACCGAAATATGTATTGTGGGAGGGGAATAATGGGGTTTTATTTACTAAGGGGAATTAAGTAGGGGGTTATGAGAAATGAAGAGGGTGAGGGAGTTATGGCCATAAAAGCCATTACTTCTTTTTTTCATGTGTATTAATATATCTTTCTTATCATTATCTTTGCTTTTTTTCTTTTTCCAATACCCGGATATAACATACTCCCCCCATACAATAAGTTTCGTCCTCGAAACTTGCGTACCATAGTTAATGAGATGGGGATAGTGCTTGCGCATTTGTTCCTCAAGCTCCCAAGTCGTCTCACGTTTCTTGTGATTACCCCACTGAACCTTGACATAGAGAGTCACTTGACTTCTAAGCAATTGGTCCTTTCGATTCACAATGCGTACCAGTAGTTCAAGCCCAGTGCGCAAGCTCTCCACTTGTAAAAATCATAACTTAATTTTTCTATAACTCTAGAATCGAACCTAAGGATGTTGCCACCATGGTGAGTGCTTCCACCACCCAATCGCCTGTCTATAAGGTACTCATATTTGATGCCATCAGCAACCCTTTATAATCAATGCTTATGCGTACTAAATCTTAACTTAACCATCTTATTCACGAAACTAATCACATGAACAATATGTATTTTCATAACACGTGTACTCTATTATAATTCGACTTAATCATCACTAGCATCACACATGATGATCTTGTACTCATAGGGTTCAATCCCTAACTTAATTCTTCATAGTGCAACTTAGAAAATTTCACTATAACATCATATGAATTCAAACCTACTTGTCTCTATAGGTCATTATTCTTAACAGTGACACCACCAATTTATCGTAGGATTTAATGCTTATAGTTTATCTCTATTCGTTTTATATTCTAAGATTCAACTTAAGTAGTCATTAACTTAGGCATCTTAAGGCATTCTCATACACCATGCTTCCGCATGCCACACTGACTTACCTTACTTCTTTAATTGATCATTCCCACGGCTAATTTTAATCCAATTAAATCCCTCATGAATAGCAACCACTATTGCTCATGGTTACGCTATTTTAATTCAAACCTACTAGATTCAACAATGCTTACGTGTTCGTATGTTCACATCATTTTTTTAATGACACTGGTATCGTCAACTTACCTTGGTAATTCTAAGATTTACATCTTAACTACCATCTAAACTTTTTGCAAATAATATCATTTATCAAGTCTATTTGCTTACGCCATGACTAGTCTAACTCCTCATTTGCATCGCCATGTTGATTATAAATTTAGGTCATGTATCGCAACTATAGCTCCAAATCAAAATTATTTGTACTAAGGTTACCCAAATAACTTGTTGCTATGTATAAATACCTACCCGAAACTTTTCCAACGATAATCGATTATGTGCGTTAGCCATGGTAATTGCCAGTTTAGGTTTATCAGCCAATATCCCTAGAAAGGCTAATATGTGGATATTGCTTCGCTAACTTATATTTTTGATGAGTTCCCCTATGGATGATCATATTAATTAATTAATTTTTAAACTTAGTGCCCCTTTTTTCTCCTCAAAGTTGTTGTACCGGGTTAGTCTCTTTAAGTACAAGAGGAACAAACTAGGACAAGACTACAGCTCCACGGTGAACTTATCTTATCGGTGGTAGACCGACAAATTATCAATCCTAGTGACTATAATTAAATCTTAGATCTAATACCCGACCATAGAATTCAAGCTCTTAAAATATAGTCATAATGTCCCTACGTATGCATACCCCTTAACCGGCCATCCTTCAAATCTAAGGTCATCACCTATTTTCTATGATCACTACGTAGGACCATGATCATCACTTACATCTAGAATTGCCACTTAAGTCTAAGATCGTGGTCTAAATCTATGCTTCTGTTGTGAATCTAAAGCCATGCTCTGATACCACCAGTACCATCCCGCTCTCGAACCCTAACATCGGAAACAGTGCACCCGCCGTATCTCGCTAAGGAGAATACAAGACGTCGATACAAATCAACTACACGTCACCATAATAACGTAAATCGATGTCAGCGGAAGTTATCACTAAAATCCTCGATAAAACAAATCATCATTAATACAATGTCTAAGAATTTCTAAATCAATACCATAGTCACATCCAAATTATTCAAAGGTTGGGTTGGGCTTCCATTTCTAGTAGTCATCTCCTTTGAATAATTTGATTTAGATCATCTCATCCAATAAATTTCGTATAATACATCTAGTTTATAGATTATATAAAATTTTCAGTATGTTATTTCTTTATCCTTATAGTGAGCTTTTTTCATATAATAAAATAATGCATTTTCAAAATAATGTAATTAATATCTAGGACAAAAGTAAGTTCTTCTGTATGATGGGAGAAGTATATAAGAAAAAAGAGATGTAGTTAATTTATTGGTTATAATTATAATCGCGATTATAATATAGTGCCAATCGTAGGTGAATACATTCATTTTTGTAAAGGAAAAAGAATATTATCATATTCATTTGGCTTGAAAAATCTGCCCAAGTGTGGATGGCCAACTGACATGGAGAGACCACATGAGCCATCCATCAGGACTTATGTCTGTAAGTCATCATTAAGCTATAGCAAAGCTGAGGCTACTCTTAGATAGCCTCACCACCAAAATGATTGAGCATTACAAGGTTGAATCTTACTCGTCTATCTCTTAATGATGTGGAAATTAACAGCTATACGTTGGTTCATGTCTTGTTGGGTTCACGTCTATGCTATCTTAGTTTAGCGTTGTTAAGTAGCAGTTGATCGACACAGATTGACACAATTTTCATTATGGGTCATTGAAAAAAACATCTGTGTGTTTTTTTAACACATGAGTATGATTGCGTACATGCGGTCTCCCATACCCCGCCAAAAACAGAAGCCCTATAAGGCAATGAGGTAATGTCATTGTTGTTATGATGTTGTATTCACATCTTAGTTATATTTTGACTGTGTATCTTATTTCGTTTCTTGTTATACGTGCGTCTTGACTATGCTAGTTTGCATCTGTTTGTGTTCACGTTTTAGTTTTGTGTTTACGTCTTGATTCTATTTTGGCTTTGCATCTTAGTTCGCATCTTAGGCCCTAGCGATAGTTTTTGCTGTCGTTGGTATATATATGTTGTTATTGTTATCTTAGTTTGCGTCTTGTTGTGTGTGCGTCTTAGCTCTATTTGAACCTTACTAGCTTCTAGAGCTTTTATTTTCACTGAAATTCTCTCTCATGCTGGTTTCCCAGGTATTCGCTCAAAAAAAAAAAAAAAGGAATGTCATAACACCTTTAAAAGAACAGGACTTTCTTGCCCTCTTGGATGATGGAAACTTAGAGATGGTACCGCACCCAGAGGAGTGAGCTTTCTTGCCCTTTTGGTGATGCAAACTTGATCACTAGTCCACCTAAATAAATTTTACTTGCTTTTAATTAGGATCCCTATTTGGTCTATACATTTGAAGGGAAAAAAACCCCCTCTAAGTCTAACAATGAGTAAATTTCCTCCAAGAAACCCATAACTATTTTTTTGGATTGTGTAAATTTTGCTAAAATTGTAGATATTTTCTAAAAGAATGTCCTTCCAAGGAACCAAAGATAGATTTCTAAAAGTATAAAACATAGCTCAACTGTTACCCAGACGACAAATTATATCCAAATTTGCTGGTTCGAGCCTTAGCAACCGCAATGTGGATGTTTGGGCCTTGCCGTCAGTTCCTTATACCGGAATAGGTTTAAACTCAGACACCTTATAGGCACCAAGTCTTAAATCTCTCATCTAAAAGGTCACTGAATGACCTGATTTACATACTCAGAGTCAAAGTATGATCTTTTGTTTCGAAAGATGGATTCCTAAAAAACCCCGAAGTTAAACCACTAATACAGGCCAAAGGTACAGCTGTCCACTACATTATTTTCTTACATTAAGAACACAATTTTACCAGCAAAGGAGTAAAAAAGAAAACATGTCCACATACAAATGCACAAAATTTATAATTCTTCAAAGAATAATATAAGACATCTTAACAGTTATTTCTTATGCAACTGGACAAGTAAAAGAGGTAATGCCCCTTTCAGATAATAGCAGCCAATTTGGTATAACATTACCTCTTAACCTTCTCTTCTGTGGTGAAACCACTAGGGATGGGCCTCAAGATTTAAGAAAAAAATTGCTTCAAGAAATGTACACTACTTTTCCTGACCTAAACAGTGTCTATGAATGCAAATACTGCTGCAAATGCTTTGTTCTGCGCTTGCTCTTCAATTTACGAAACGCACACAACTCGATTTGCCTGATTCTCTCCCTGCTCACCCCCATGAGTTCTCCAATCTCTTGCAATGTTTTCATCCTCCCATCCTCTAGCCCGAATCTCCATCGGATTACCTGCTTCTCCCTCTTGTTTAAACTGTCTAATACCTTTTTGAGGTCTTGCTTCATGAATTCCCTGGCCAGCATGTCCTCAGCCGTTCCAGCCTCCGGGTCAGCAATTACTTCCTGGGGAAATGGCAAGACAAGTAACACTAATGTTAAATTACCATTTCGCCTAAGACCTTAGACGGTTAGATAGTGAAGTCATTTATACATTTATACACTTAACACGCATACCCCTCACGTGTGGTGAGTGGACTTACCACAAAAGCACAATAACAGTAGTAATGGAGTTATTTATACATCACTTATATGCCCTACATGCGCAGTAAGTGGACTTACCACACATGCACAACAGTAGCAGTAATTTATACATAACACACCCCTGGTTTGTAGTAAGTGGACTTACCACCCATGCACAACAATAGTAGTAATAGAGTAAGTTATATATTTATACACTTTAACACACTCGTGCACAACAGTAGTAGTGGTAGGGTAAGGCAGGAATTTTGCACCTTGGACCTCCTATTCTGACACCATATAAGTTAACAAGTCATCTATAAGTTTAAGCTGTTAAAGGAAAGAGTAATTTACACAAGTATTCACAAGACAGATGAATTTAGTTGACCCATGAAAGCGACAACAAGAAGACAGAATAAGGATTGAGATTAAGAGGCGACCGCTGGACTCACCGAAGGTTTGAGATTTTGGTTGAACCCGATCTTCTGATCAAGGGATAGAGGAGCTTTGGGTGCTAACAACACGGCAGAAAGTCTCTTCATCGACAACCCAGTTGCCTCCGCGACTTCTTTGTCATTTGGGGCTCTTCCATGTTCACTATAAAGCTGCTTTCTGGCCTCTCTTACTCTATAAGTTGCCTCGACCATATGAAACTGCACAGCGAGAACACCATGTTCCAGATTAAACACATACCACCACAAACATTTTAAATAGCAGAAATCCCACTTGATAGATATTATCTCCGTCCCAAAATTATTGTCACAGCTGATTTTTCAACATAGTGTAATGAAAGCTCAACCGTGACAATAATTTTGAGACGAAAGGAGTATTAAATTTAATCTTTTCCTTGGAATCAATTGGCTTGAATTCAGGAGATAAACGTGAATAGGATAACGGAAAGCTGTGGGAAAACTTACTGGCAATCTAATTGTCCTCGATTGATCAGAAAGAGACTTGCGCACAGCTTGCTTTATCCACCAGTGAGCATAAGTAGAGAACTTGAAACCCTTTGAAGCATCAAACTTCTCTGCACCTCGTACAAGACCACGGCAGCCTTCCTGATAACACACTTAGAAAAATCAAATCCCAGAAAATTCATGGAAAATTTGTATTCCTCCCTCCCCCACCCCCACCCCCACCCCACACCCACACCCTTTACTCCCATCTCTCCCTTCCCAATGAGAAGGTCTTTTTTTGTAAGTTAAAATTATCATATATAAGCCACGAATGGAAATATACAATAGTAAGGCTAGCATACTCAAAATATAAGTGACTTACAAAAGACCTATCTAACCGCCAATCTATACAAAATAGTTGCCCTAGAAGCGCAACAACCACAAGCCTAACTAGTTCAAAATGTAGGTGGTTTACAACAGTGATACTAATGCCAGACATTATCCTGATTTCAAATAGTCAAAGATGACTATGTCTAGGTAGAACTAGAAGAAACATAATAAAGTGAAGCTGAAGATTGGATACTTTGACGCCAAACAGTACTAACTCTACAGAGGTTTCCATGTTGGGTGCCAAAGGACTCCAATCCCCAATCCTAATGCAGTAGACCGTATAGACAAAAGAAATAGTAAAGATTGATACAGAAGGTCCAATAATGCTAGCAGAAGAATTAGTAAAGATTGATACCTGAACCAAGTCCTGAATATTCATCCCAGATCCCTGATAATTCTTTGCAATTGAGATAACGAGTCGTATGTTGCTCTTGATCATTTTATCTTTACATTGAATACCATAATTCAGTCGTCTCCTCAAGGTCTTTCGATCGACCCCTGCAGCAGCAGCCCATTGAGCAAAAGTGGGTTTAACGCCACAACCTCTTTCTAGCTCCTCGTGGAGCCTTTCCAACTTTAATAGATCCTGTCATATTTTCATTTAACATGAGATGCCAACAGTTGCATGGAATACCATTCACTGAAACAACACGACTAAATTATGAGACAACTTCTAATAGTTGCTGAAAGACCAAAAGAAGTGACTTTCACCGTTATTTTGATGAATAAGTATAATAACTAGAAGCATGCATATCATATTCAATTTATGGCCAAGTGAAATGACAATGGAAAGCCATAAGCATTTAGCCCCATAAGACAAAGGGATGTAGCAAATGCTCAAAATATTAGAGTAAAGGAAGTCACCCAGTCAATCAACATATCAACCAGCAACATATTACCATATCAGCCAACAGGAACTGTAGATTCTACATTTGTACAAGCATAAAATACAGAATAGCGCATCCTAAACATGCTGAAGAGACTTTTTTTAATTGAAATTTTATAAATGTAGCAAATTTACAAGTAACTCTGTCTGGTCGAATTTTTGACTTGTCGGTCCCAAGACAGGATAAAGGAGGATTGTGTTAGGTTGACGGTCAGTGTAAAACCTTATGATTATCTTGAACCACCTTTTGCTAAAGGTCGGTACTAATCTAGTGTGCATATTGTAAGCCACCTTTATATATCTGGCAGTGACCTTCCTCTTGGCGGTCCAACGGATAGAACATTTTGTAAATTTGTCGTTTTCGCTTTTATGGATGTTCTGCATTTGAGAGGCTTGGATGTAATGTCAAATAAGCAAGGCTCCCCGTCGCATGGTCTGAATGCAGCGACAATTGAGTTAGAGTCGCTGCATCTCTTAGAGAAGCCGAATGCAGTGAAAAATAAACAAGAGTTTTTAGGTCGTAAGTTAGATACTAAAAGAGGAAAAACTAGATTAGGTGGGAGTATTATACTAAGAATATGGAACATTAGAACTCTAATGGAGATAGTAGACACGATGATAACAAGAAAACTAAATATTTTATTTTTGCAAGAGACAAAGCAGATAGGTGAGAATGCTGGTAAACATGAAAGAATAAGACAAGAAATGGAGTTTATGTTATTATTGACACCTTATTAAGAGACGAAGTAATATGTGCTATTAGGAAAGAAAATAGAATTATAACCCTTATATTTGTGCTTAAAAAAATCAATATTGTTAGTGTATATGCTCCTCAAGTGAGTTTAGAGAATGATATAAAGGTTCAATTTTGGAAATATTTAGAAGACGTAATGCGTGAAATTCCAATAGGTTAGAAGATCTTCACATGATGAGATTTAAATGGACATGTACGTAAAGAGAATAAAGATTGCAATGGGTATGGATTTGGTTTTGGAAACATGAACGATGAAGGAAGATCAATTTTGGATTTCACAATATCGTATGACCTTATAGTGACTAACACATTTTTCTAAAAGAAAAGACACGAACACTTGATTACGTTCAAAAGCAGACTAAATAAATTATAGATAAACTATTTCATAACTCATACGAGAAATAGAAGAGCCTATAAGGACTGTAAAATGATCTCAGGAGAAAGTTTAACAATACAACACCGTCTTGTAATGTTGGATGTTCGTACCCGACATAGAAGATTGAGAAAACAAATGCTTATAAGATCTGAGATAAAATTGTGGAACATGAAAGAAGCTAAGCAAGCATATTTTAGAAAAGTAGTACTAGAGCAATAATTCTTAAGAAATTTAAGTGGTGATCCAAATGAAGTGGCAGGATGTGGTGGTAAAGGCAAAGAAAATAGCGAGAAATTTACTTGGCGAGTCAAAAGGTCAAGCACCTACAAATACGGAATCTTGGTGGTGGAAAGAAGAAGTGCAAGACAAAGTAAAAGCCAAAGAGCACTAGTTATAAGGCACTTCAATGTTGCAAGAATTAATTAAAAAAAACGTTGCAGGAATCAAAAAAATTAAAAAAAAAGTATAGGTTGGCTAAGAAAGAAGCTAAAAAGCAGTAAGTGAAGCCAAATGAAAGGTGTTTGAAGATTTTTATAAACAGATGGACACGAAAAAGGGTGAAAGACGGAGGAATTGACAAGGATGTGAATCACAAGGTACAAGCAGGATGGTTGAAGTAGAGAAGTGTATCATGTCTTTTTTGTGATAGGAAAATACCTTTAAAAATTAAAGGAAAGTTTTGCAGGAACACAGTAAGACTTGCACTACTGTATGAGTTTGAATGTTGGGCAGTCAATTATAAATATGAACAAAGAATGCGAGTGACGGAAATGAGAATGTTAGATGGATGCGTGGACATACAATAAACGATAAAGTAAGAAATGAACATATAAGGAGAAATGTTAGATGATTCATATAGATGAGAAAGTCAAAGTTAAGATGGTATCGTTATGTGCAAAGGCGTCCTGCAGATGCAGCTGTTAGACAGCGCGAGACAATGAATGAGGTGTATGTGAAACGTGAGAAAGGGAGACCAAAGAAGACTTGGAGAGAGACAATCAGGAAGGATACGACTTATATGACAAATGAGAGCATATGGTCAGTGATAAAGCAAAATAGAGACAATTGATTCATGTAGCCAATGTCATGTGAGGATATTAGATTTAAGTGAAATTTTAGGTACTTAGGTTTAAATCACGGTTGAGATGATTTGATAGTTTTGAAAAAATGCGCATTCTAAAGGCGCATATTATGAATTGGTTATTAAGAGACACACAACGAGGGTATGATTTAGGTTACGAGTCAAAAACATAAACAAGCAAAACTTATAAAAATAAAGAAGAGAAATGATTGATTCATATAGCCCACCCCACATACTAGAAAAAAAGGTTTGAGTTGTTGTAGCAAATTTAAAAGTATGCTTGCACCAAGATTAGCAGCAAGCTACAAAAAAAAATCTAGTCATCTGAAACGGACAGCCTTCCAGATCATACAGACTACCAAACTATCTATCCAGCCGAAACATACAACATTTAACTCATTCTGACTAGACCTACAGAAAACTCAACTTGCTTCAATCAAAACAGAGAAAAGAAGGCTACGATGGTATAAAGTCATCTAAAGATGCAGCCCTAAACAGTTTCCAACCCCCAACAAAAATGCGGGAAGAAAAGGGAAAAAAGTACAAAATATGCCTCCTGTACTATATCATAATTAGGCAAAAATTATTAAGAACTGATGCTACTCATCCTGCTAAATGATATCTGCTTCAGTTAATTAATTATATTTACCTACAAAAGGAACTTTAGAAAGACGTCAAACAGTTTGACTTCATCAGATGAACAAAAGACAAGTACATGAGATTCAATAATACCCCAACAGGACATCCTGTATCCGTATACCACATCAGGAATGGCCAGCAGAAAGAGGAGGAGTGCAGTTGTCTAACCTGAATGGCTTCGGAAAACTCCTGTTCTTCAGAAGCTGTTAGCAGCCTCGAACTGCTGGTAGTTCCTCTCAAGTAACGCAAAGGATCATTGTAGTCTATTTCTTGATAAGACGAACGCTTCTTCCTGCTTGAAGATCCAGACTTTACAGATACTATGCTAGATGCTGCCCTCTCTGCTGCTCTACTTCTTTTGGCTTTTCTTTCTATTTGACGCCCTGATTTCACAGCGACATTAGAGGATAGTTGCAAACGAAGAAGTTCTAGCTCTTCATTAGTGGGCTCCAAATCATCAGATTCAGTAAATTGGTCCGAAAGGTAATGAATTTCGGCATGCCCGATGGCACTAACTTCTGTTTCTCCAACCATTTGAACTTTTTCTGAAAGTTGAGCCCACTGAACCCTCTTCCTCTCACGCATGACCATATCAGTGCTGGGCTGAGCATGAATTGATTTACTATCAGGTATGTTTAGATTGCGACCGACAATCAAGGCCGCCTCCTTTGCAAACTCAACTGCAGCTTTTGCTAAAGCAACAGCTTCTGCTGCCGCAGCTGCTATGACGGCCTCTTCATCAACAGGAGTCTCTGTTGTCAGACCTGTTTTAAGGTTTGCCTATAAATCAACAGCAGGTGAAATATAGAGTTTCTCATAGTTGTGCATTGTACAATTATGTAAAACCGAGATTGAACGGTTCCCAATATAAAGTATGCATGTACAGAGTATGTATGCATGTAACGGTTAGAAATAATGTAACTAAGTACATAATATCCTAGATAGAAATTAAAATCAATTAGGAGTAATACATAATCAATTAGGAGCAATACTTGATTCTTACCTTCTATACTTAGTATCCAATTGATCTCAGATTCAAATTGTTTATATATATAGGAGACCCCATGATCTCATAGCTGTTAGGGTCTTCACTCAAAGGCTATAAATACTCCGCTCTGTGTAAACATTTAATGTATGAAAATACAGTTCATTCTTCTTACTTTCTATACCCCACCCCCTATTTTGCTTCAAATACCGAGATTGAAATTAAGATGAGGAAGCCTTGAAAAAAAAATTCGTCAAGATATGTCTCAAAAGAGTGACACAGTCAAGACAATGTCCCTATGAGCTAGCATTCATAATGAGGCTGAAAAGAACTGCAACATATAACTTACAATAAATATGATGCTAGTTTACCATATTAAGCCTAAACAACAGAAAAAGATCATTTTGTCCCTCCGACAAGTATTATGACAAATGCCTATGTGTATCCCATATTTTTCCTTTTGTAGATGTAACCTCACCTAAGGCTTGGCGTTGTTGTTGTTGATATAAAGTTCTAAATGATCACTAGAGATTATAACAAGAATTAACTAAGACTACCATCACTAGATTGATTTAAGATGCCCTTTTTTCACTCTTTTGTGGGGGCTTTGGGGCCAGGGGGTGGTCAAGGAAGAAAATTAGTCTAAGCTTCAGTCAATGTTTCCTCGGCCTTTCAGGAAATGCTCACCTCAACAGGTGGACCGACTGCTCCAGTATATATCCATGCTCTGTTTGCAGTAATTACATTCGAATTAGCATCCAAAGTCGTTAATTTTAGTTTCTGAATATCAAGCACCGCAGTCATGTCTGTCGATGTTGGAATATTCCATGTACCATCTGAAATGGCAGATGAGGTCGTCTCAACAGAGGATAATCTGAATTTCTCCATATCAAGCACTGAATTTGTTGCAGATGCAGGTGATAACATAGCTGTTAATAAGCATTGTGTCCGGATGCTTCCAAGGTCTCTACTTTTATCTGCGTTTTAAGAAACAATAATATAAGATCCACAAAATCAAATGAAAAAGATTCTTGGGACTTCTCAAACAAACAAAAAAATGCCCTAAGCTCTGCTAATGATATTGAAAAAACTTGAAAATTTTATTAATCAACAAGATAGTATGCATATACAAGTGTTACTCCTTATATATGCGTGGTTTATAGAGCCTATAACGGCTGAAAACTTCCGAACGACTAATAAGAGAGAGACTATAATAGCTATATTCTAGCTATTGCTGGAATTGTCTATTCAATCTACTATTACTAAAATTGAAACGTACCTTACTGCATTTGCGTCTTATATTTGAATATACATATGTATGTATCATGTGTGTGCATGTACGTACGTACACATCTACCGTGTATAGTATAAATTTACAGTAGTATTTTTACAGATATATTGCAGGCTATTTGCAAAAAATTAATACAAATAAAAATGAAAAATAAATTATAAAAATAAAGGAGATATGGTGTGGTTTTACTTCCTCGTGTTATAAAAATGAAAATTAAATAATAAAATTGCTACAATCTCTCTAGAGAACTAAGATGCGGACACGATAACAAACGTAAGGACTCCAAGGGGAGAGTTCTTTATTACAGTGGGTTTACATCAAGGATCGGTATTAAGTGTATATTTATTTGCTTTAGTTATAGATGAGCTCATTCGACACATTCAAGATAGAATTTCGTGGAGCATGTTATTTGCATATGACATTATGCTGTGAATCAGACTAGTGAAGGAGTCAATGCTAAGATGGAATGTCATATGAAGACACTAGAGGAAAAGACATTCAAATTGAGTCAAAAGAGACAGTATAAGAAATTTAATCTTAACAACAAAAACAATTACCTTGGAACCTTGTGTTAAACTGGAAGAGCATGAGATTCAACTGACTGAGGGTATTAGGTATTTAGGATATATATTAGAGAAAGATGAAGAAATTGACAAGGATGTGAATCACAAGTACAGACGGAACGGTTAAAGTGGAGAAGTGCTTCAAGTCTTTTTCACGATATAAAAGTACCTTTAAAGCTTAAAAGGATGTTTCACAGGACGATAGTAAGATCACACTATTGTACGGGTCTGAATGTCGACAGTCAATTATGAGCATCAACAAAGAATACGGGTGGCGGAAATGAGAATATTAAAATGGATGTGTGGACATATAAAGAATGATAAAACAAGAAATAAACATATAAGGAGAAAGGTTGGAGAGATTCCTATCGATGAGAAGATGAGAAAGACAAGGTTAAGATAGTATGGACACATGCAAAAGCGTCCTACATATGCACCTGTTAGGCACTGCGAGAAATGAATGAGGTGTATATTAAACGTGAGAGAAAAAGACCAAAGAAGACATAGAGAGAGACAATAAGGAAAGATATAACTTATATAGCAATTGAAGAGCATATGGTCAGTGATAGAACACATTGGAGACATTTGATTCATATAGCCGATGTCATGTAGATAGGATAAGATTTAAGTAAAATTTTAGGTACTTAACCATGAATCACAATTGAGATGATATGATAGTTTTGAAAGATGCGTATCTAAAGATGCATATTAATTATTAGGTGTTAGGACATACAATGAGAGTAGAATTTAGGCTACGACTAAAAACAAAAAAAAAAAACGAAAGCAAAACAAAAAACAAATAAAATAAATGAAACACAAGAAAAATGATTGATCCATGTAGCTGATCCCATATAGTGGAAAAAGGCTTGAATGTTGTAGTTATTGTTGTTTAGAGAACTAAGATTGAAGCCTATTCTTTTTTGTAAATTTTGAATCCTACTCCATGTTACTAGGGGCACAAAAGACCAACAAATGAAATGAGGGAATCTACTAACTATTGCATTGCTTATCTGCATATAATGACACAACGAGGGAATCTACTAAGCATTATACTGCATATGTGGGCATAAGAAATAACATTCATATAATAGGATGAAACAACTGAAAAGGATATGTATAGACAACACACAGAACACATATCTGGTAGCATCTAGGATTTCATGAAAAATGTGAATAGAAGAGCCCACACACAACGGCCATGGTATTTAATTTTCTGGGCATTACTGATATCATATGAACCCCAAGCATTAATTCTAAGGCCTTGAGTATCAAATACACACTGGTAACACATTCATGGGTTATTGGACGTGAAAGTTTCATGTATTCCATTGGATATCTTTATACCCAAAAATAAGGAGTTCGGGTCTCTAATAGGCATTTTGAAAGAGCCAAAAAGACCCAGGAAACTGTTGGAAATAAGAACAAAAAAAAGGGGTAAAAAAAGACGAGTGAACAATCCCAATCATTTGCAAAAAATCAGATTGTATATCATGTCTGTGTTTAACAAACTGAAGAATGGCCTCTTTATGATACCACAAATAAGAATAGTTCTGCTCTCATTTATCACATAATCTTGAACAACAAACTAGGTCACTTCAGTATCCAGAATCTATTAGACATTAGTATTCTTCAAAATCGTATGGAGCTCATATAAGGAGACTATAAGTGCATACTAATCTACCTTTCCTTTGGTTTCTGCCTTCCATTGCTCACAGAAAAGGAACTCTTTAACTTCCTGAAGCTCATGATACTACGACTTTTATGGAAAGGAAAAAAAATGAGAACAATGCACATTGTTGTCCTAATAGCACCTCTGAAGACGCAGTTTATTTGTGAATTAATTTATCAGAATGGTATATGGAAAGAAACATGTTACACAAGGAAACCTTATAAGAAAATCAGGTACAACCTAGAGTAGAGATGACTTTGTATATGCAAGCAACGGAAGCACTTCTGCATACAATTTTGGGGAAGCTCCTGATACATGTTTTGACAGATAATTCTTTTTCGAGCTAACGGTGGAACTTTTGGTATAGGCTCTCTTTCCACTTTGCAAAACATAATGAAGCACAGGTGCAAGCACCAAGACAAAAGTAGATACATGACACAACAATGTCACCCAATTGTAGGAGAATTTAAGGTTGGGCTTTGGCCCATCGTTGGAAATTGAAGATTTGGGCTTTGGCCCGTTAATGAGTGTTGCTAAACTTGGTTGTGCAACGTACTTTGAGCTTAATGAGTTTCCGATAATGATAATCGAAAACTAATGAATCCTTAGTTATCTACGTAACGAGTGGTTAATGTTAGGATGTGAACTCACTCAATTTTGAGATTGTGTGAATGTGAAATTAATGCTCAAAGTAGATGGAAATGTTGTGGATGGGTGACGTGTCACCCGTATGGAGGAATGCCACGTTGGAAGTGTCCATGTGGCGGAAAAAGGCGTCTGACGGACATCGATCGATGACATCGATCGATCGATGTCTCTTCGATCGATCGATGTTATCGATCGGAGTGGATCAAAGAGCTTCATACGCTTGATAGATCGATCAAAGACGATCAGAGGACATCGATCGATCACTTCGATCGATCGATGTCTCTTAGATCGATCAAAATGATCGATTGAAGTACTCTGTCAGACATCAGTCGATCACATCGATCGATCGATGTCACTTCGATCGATCGATGTGATCGATCGAAGTCTGACAGCGGGCAGAATCATGTTTGATTGTGCAGTTAGGTTTCAAACTTGAAACTAACACTATCCTCCGGTTTAAAATAAGATCAGTCTGTTGTGATCTAACGGTGGCAGGGAAGGCAGCTTTAATCTAACGGCCGAGATTTAAACTGTCTTAACCGCTTAACCGAATGTGGTTTCCATCTAACGGTCCAGGTTTAAACCTGCGAATCAATCTTTAATCTAAAGGCTGAGATTAAACCATCCTAATCTAGATAGGAGGTTTTAATCTAACGGTCTAAATCAAACTACGGTTTTGATCCAACGGTCACGGTACCTTGTTCTCCAACCGACTCTCCTATATAAAGAGGGCTAAGGGTGCATTTACAAACACCTTGCTCTAAGCATTTCATAAGCATTCTGCATTCGTAGCACGTGAGTCTTGCATCTCGGAGAAGTCGGGACACTCTAGCGTTCGAAGGAGTTCAAGTTCAGCAGTGCCGCTCAACTGAACAGGTACCCGTTGTATCCTGGGAGACGATTGCTCACACCGGTTGGGCACAGTATACCGGAGCAATACGTCTTAAGGACAGAGTCCTTGACTCGCCCCAGGTTTGTTTATTTTGTTGTTCCATACGCACACACTAAACGGCTGCGTCTTAGTGCAGGAGTGATTGTATCCAACAATCTTAAGACGTATTTTTCAATTACTTCCTGTACTGTTTTTTTTATTGTGCAAAGGCAGTTTCGTACTGATTTGCAGTCTTCTTCTACTCATTCTTGGACCTGAGTCTGTTCTGATCTTTACGTTTTGATCGAACTGAACAGGAATGGAACACGAGAGCTCTAACTCTGTTCAAGGCTTCAATGGTGCTCACTCCGTGTCTGCACCTGAAGGGACTAACAATGTTGCTGCCGGACCGCAGATCAATACGGTTCCGTTGGCACCAACTGGAGGGCCTCAAATGAACCCGGCTGCCACTGCTGCTCAGGTGGAGAAGCCGGAGAAGTTTGCCGGAAACTTCTTCAAGAGGTGGCAGCAGAAGATGCTGTTCTATCTCACTGCATTGGGGTTGGCCAGAATGCTTAGCGAAGATCCACCCGTGGTTGAGCCTGTGGAGGATCAACAACAGAATATGCAGAACGCCTTGGGTGCTGAGGCCTGGGCGTATACGAATTTTTGTTGTTTGAATTTGATTCTGGGTTGCCTAGATAATACTCTCTATGGCGTGTTTTGTACATTTAAAACTGCAAAAGCTTTGTGGTTGGCTTTAGATAAAAAGTATCGCACAGAAGATGCGGGTACTAAAAAGTTGATAGTTGGAAAATTTCTCGACTATAAAATGTTAGACTCCAAAACTGTAATTTCGCAGGTGGAAGAAATACAGATGTTGGTTTCTGAAATGGAAGAGGAGGGCATGACGCTCAGTGAATCTTTCCTAGTTGCGGCTGTGATTGAGAAGCTGCCTCCTTCGTGGAGGGAATTCAAGAGCTATCTCAAACACAAGCGAAAAGAGATGAAGATGGAGGATTTGATAGTCCGTCTTCGTATTGAGGAGGACAACCGTCGCTCCGAAAGAAAGCCGTCCATATCTTCTGGTCAAGCCAAGGCTCATGTTGCTGAGGCAAAGAACAAGAAGAAACATAACACTTTGAGTGTGAACTCCCAGGGCAAGGAAATTGCAAAGAAATTCACAGGTAAGTGTTATAATTGTGGTAAACCAGGGCATCGAAGCAGTGAATGCAGGAAGCCCAAAAAGAATCAGAATCAGAATAAAGCGAAAGCAAATCTGGTCGACGCAATGGATGACTTGAACCTTTGCGCAGTGGTGACCGAGTGCAACGCAGTGGGAAACCCACGGGAATGGTGGGTGGACACAGGAGCCACTCGACATGTGTGTGCGAACAGGGCAATGTTCAGAGAGTACGTGCCCACGACAAACAATGAGCAATTGTTTATGGGAAACTCCAACAGCTCGAAGATCGAAGGATCGGGCAAGGTAATCCTGAAACTGACCTCAGGAAGGGAGTTGACTCTGCAGAATGTGCTGCATGTTCCTGACATAAGGAAGAATCTGGTTTCTGGCGCGCTGCTAGTCACGCATGGGTTCAAGCTTGTTTTTGAGGCAAACAAATTTACACTTTCTAAGAATGGGGTGTATTTGGAGAAAGGGTATCTTTCAGATAACATGTTCAAATTGAATGTTATGACAATTGTACCCAAAAATGTTGCGCCCACTGAGGCTAATAAAATTGTTTCCTCTTCTGCTTACATGCTTGAGTCTTCCTGTTTATGGCATTTTCGTTTGGGACATGTAAATTATAAGTCAATACAACGAATGATTAATCTTGACTTGTTGCCCAAACTGGACTTTAGTAATAAAGAAAAATGCCAAGTATGTGTTGAAGCGAAATTAACAAGAGCGTCATTTCCTTCAACAGAACGAAACACTGAATCGTTGGATTTAATTCATACAGATTTGTGTGATTTAAAGTTTGTGCAAACAAGAGGTGGTAAAAAGTATTTTGTAACTTTTATCGACGATTGCACACGATACTGTTATGTATATTTGCTAAGTAGCAAAGACGAGGCCCTTGATGCTTTCAAGGATTATAAAAATGAAGTTGAGAATCAACTTAGCAAACGAATTAAAGCAATTCGTAGTGATAGAGGTGGCGAATATGATACACCGTTTAATGAATTCTGTTCCGAACATAGCATTATTCATCAAACGACTGCGCCATATTCACCTCAATCGAATGGTATTGCTGAACGCAAAAACCGTACTCTAAAAGAGATGATGAATGCTATGTTGATAAGTTCGGGTTTACCTCAGAACTTGTGGGGGGAAGCAATTCTCTCAGCCAACGTCATTTTAAACAGGATTCCGTCCAAGAAGACGGATAAAACCCCATATGAACTCTGGAAAGGCTATAAGCCTAGTTACAAATACTTGAAAGTGTGGGGGTGTCTGGCAAAGGTTGCTATACCTAAACCAAGACAAGTTAAAATTGGGCCTAAAACGATTGATTGCATATTCATTGGTTATGCAACGAACAGTAGTGCATATCGTTTCTTAGTGCACAAATCTGACATTCCTGAGATACATGAAAACGTTGTCATGGAATCAAGGAATGCAGTGTTCTTTGAAAATGTCTTTCCAAAGAAAGACAAAGACAGTGAAGAAGCTAGCTCAAGTAAGCGAGTGCGTGAGACGACTCCTAAAGAAAATGAGGAACCTCGTCAAAGCAAACGAGCCAGAATGCCAACTTCGTTTGGACCAGATTTTCTAACCTATATGGTAGAAAATGAGCCAAGGAATTTTTCCGAGGCTATGTCAACTCCAGAAGCTCCATTCTGGAAAGAGGCAGTTGACAGCGAAATAGACTCGATTCTTCAAAACCACACTTGGGAGTTGGTTGACCTTCCACCTGGAAGTAAACCACTTGGGTGTAAGTGGGTTTTCAAGAAGAAACTGAAAGAGGATGGGTCTATTGGGAAGTATAAAGCCAGGTTAGTAACCAAGGGCTATAGACAGAAAGAAGGCTTTGACTTCTTTGACACCTACTCACCAGTGACTAGGATCACTTCTATAAGGATGCTAGTAGCCATTGCTGCAGTCTATGATTTGGAAATCCATCAAATGGATGTAAAGACTGCCTTTCTGAATGGTGAGTTAGAGGAAGAAATTTATATGGAACAACCCGAGGGGTTTGTCGTTCCAGGACAAGAAAGGAAAGTGTGTAGACTTGTTAAGTCCTTGTACGGACTTAAACAAGCACCCAAGCAATGGCATTTAAAGTTTGATCAGGTAATGATGTCAAATGACTTCAAGATCAATGAATGCAACAAGTGTGTGTACATTAAGAGCACACAGAATGCATATGTGATAGTATGTCTCTATGTAGACGACATGCTTATCATGGGCAGTACTCGTGATATCATCTTGAGTACAAAGAAGATGTTAACACGAAACTTTGATATGAAGGACATGGGAGTTGCCAATGTTATTCTAGGAATTAAGATTTCTAGGGTAACTGAGGGACTCATACTGTCACAAACTCACTATATTGAATCAGTTCTGAAACGGTTCAATATGGATGATGTGAAACCGGTAAAGACCCCGCTCGACTTAAGTGTGCACTTAAGGAAAAATCGAGGCGAACCTGTTGCCCAGTTGAAATACTCTCAGGTAATCGGGAGTCTGATGTACATAACGAATTGTACAAGACCAGACTTAGCTTGTTCGGTAAACAAGTTGAGCAGGTTTACCAGTAATCCAAGTGATGATCATTGGAAAGCTCTTAACAGAGTGATGAGGTATCTGAAATACACAATGAATCTTGGATTACATTACACGAGATATCCAGCAGTATTAGAAGGATACTGCGATGCAAATTGGATATCAGATAGTAAGGACTCGAAGTCCACCAGTGGATACTTGTTCACGGTTGGTGGTGCTGCTGTGTCGTGGAAATCCACGAAACAAACCTGCATAGCTAGGTCCACTATGGAAGCTGAATTCACAGCGTTGGACAAAGCTGGGGAAGAGGCTGAGTGGCTTCGGAATTTTCTGGAAGATATTCCGTGTTGGCCTAAGCCGATCGCTCCTATTAGCATACAGTGTGATAGTCAGTCAGCTATAGGACGTGCTCAAAGCAGCATTTACAATGGTAAGTCACGACACATACGTCGAAGACATAACACCATTAAACAGTTGATCTCTAATGGCGTGATTTCCATTGATTATATAAAATCAATGGAGAATCTTGCGGATCCGCTTACAAAAGGTTTGCCTAGAGATCAGATGTCAAGATTGACAAACGGAATGGGACTGAAGCCCATAATGCATGAATCTTTGTAATGGTAACCCAACCTTGTTGACTGGAGATCCCAGAATCTTGGTTCAATGGGACAACTAAGTTATGAAGGTTCAGTTAGCACTTACTCATTCCGTCCGATAAAAGTGCTGTCTGCAGAGAATTGTAGGGTAAGCTAAGGCTTTTAATGATGACCTATATCTTGATGCGTCAAGTGGAGTATGGCAGAATACTCTTGATAGGAATCACCTATGTAAGTGTGATGTGGGGCCGCTTCTATGAGAAAGTCTATGGGGCAAGATTTCTCTAAAACACTTTCTGAAACCAGGTTGTTCATGGCTAAAACGAACACAACCATGAGAACCAAAAGGGTGTTAAAGGAAATATTGTGTGAGTATCGTTGTCTTGGTTCACAACAAAGGCTGACTAGTTCAAGACATCAAGTCACTATTTAGCCGAGTGGATCCGATGATACATCACTAAGAAAGGTTCAAAGCCAGAAGCTACCTCTTCTGATGCAATATTTTCTTGTCTGACTTCTCCTTAGAGTCTGCATATGCATTTGCATTAATTTCCATTCATGTGGGGGATTGTTGGAGAATTTAAGGTTGGGCTTTGGCCCATCGTTGGAAATTGAAGATTTGGGCTTTGGCCCGTTAATGAGCGTTGCTAAACTTGGTTGTGCAACGTACTTTGAGCTTAATGAGTTTCCGATAATGATAATCGAAAACTAATGAATCCTTAGTTATCTACGTAACGAGTGGTTAATGTTAGGATGTGAACTCACTCAATTTTGAGATTGTGTGAATGTGAAATTAATGCTCAAAGTAGATGGAAATGTTGTGGATGGGTGACGTGTCACCCGTATGGAGGAATGCCACGTTGGAAGTGTCCATATGGCGGAAAAAGGCGTCTGACGGACATCGATCGATGACATCGATCGATCGATGTCTCTTCGATCGATCGATGTTATCGATCGGAGTGGATCAAAGAGCTTCATACGCTTGATAGATCGATCAAAGACGATCAGAGGACATCGATCGATCACTTCGATCGATCGATGTCTCTTAGATCGATCAAAATGATCGATTGAAGTACTCTGTCAGACATCAGTCGATCACATCGATCGATCGATGTCACTTCGATCGATCGATGTGATCGATCGAAGTCTGACAGCGGGCAGAATCATGTTTGATTGTGCGGTTAGGTTTCAAACTTGAAACTAACACTATCCTCCGGTTTAAAATAAGATCAGTCTGTTGTGATCTAACGGTGGCAGGGAAGGCAACTTTGATCTAACGGCCGAGATTTAAACTGTCTTAACCGCTTAACCGAATGTGGTTTCCATCTAACGGTCCAGGTTTAAACCTGCGAATCAATCTTTAATCTAAAGGCTGAGATTAAACCATCCTAATCTAGATATGAGGTTTTAATCTAACGGTCTAAATCAAACTACGGTTTTGATCCAACGGTCACGGTACCTTGTTCTCCAACCGACTCTCCTATATAAAGAGGGCTAAGGGTGCATTTACAAACACCTTTCTCTAAGCATTTCATAAGCATTCTGCATTCGTAGCACGTGAGTCTTGCATCTCGGAGAAGTCGGGACACTCTAGCGTTCGAAGGAGTTCAAGTTCAGCAGTGCCGCTCAACTGAACAGGTACCCGTTGTATCCTGGGAGACGATTGCTCACACCGGTTAGGCACAGTATACCGGAGCAATACGTCTTAAGGACAGAGTCCTTGACTCGCCCCGGGTTTGTTTATTTTGTTGTTCCATACGCACACACTAAACGGCTGCGTCTTAGTGCAGGAGTGATTGTATCCAACACCAATAACCTGTCAAATGGCAAAGCTATCCTGCACATATTTCGATATAAGTAGGTCCCTAAATTTCTACTACCATCAATGTATCAGTCCTCTGCTAAGCATGTAAACTTTCTGGGAACATCGAAAGCTGATCACAGACAAACTAAATGGCGATAAATTTCTCGATCAATCTCAAGCCTACAAACAGAGAAGGGCATTGGTTTGGTGTATCAGCGACCGCGCTCTTACCATAAGCTTATAACCCTTTCTATCAACATCATGAAAAGCTCGTAGTACAAAAATAAATGGTGATGATTTTTTCTATCCAACAGAAAAACGATCTCCAAACAACATCCCATTGTACTCAAGCTCAACAAGTTAATCAGAATTTAACACAAAAATGTGTTTTCTTCATTGAGGGGTGGAGTGGGGGGTGGGGTGGCATCAGCAACACTTCCACAATTGTCCAAACTACATAAAAAAGACAGAGAGAGAGAGAGAGAGAGAGAGAGAATCCCACTTCAGTTATACAAAATTCTAGTAAGAATCCAGAAGAAGGAAATTGAGACACATCGTCAAGAATAGAATCACAGGACTTACAGCAAAAGTCTGGGACAGAATGATGATGGGTTTTGGAAAAAACAGCAAAAGTATCCGGCAAACACTTGAATTGCGGCAGCAGACAAGACATTCTTTTTCTTCTACAAATTTGCTTCCATATATACCCTATATTTCTTTACCACCACTTAAATTTCATTTTTTTTCGCCCACAAGATATTCAAGCACGACGTAACACATTCAGGAATTCTCTTAATTCTTTTAGCAAGATGAGGATTAGAGTGCAATGAGGAGGAAATGGGAATTGAAGAATATGATGGTCAAATGGATAAGGGAAAGCTGTGTCTGAAGAATGAGGATGAGAGACTGACGAGAAGAATGGCTTTTGCTATAACGGGGCAAATCGGGTCGGGCTTGTTTAAGAAATTGGGTTCGGACCGATATTTTCTGAATTCAGAGAGGGACTTCTTCCACAAACTGAAAGCCCATTTCGGGCTATTTTCATAAAGTGGAATCTCCAACCTCAATGACTCTATATATCATATCGAATAAAACTTGATAAAATTACATTTTTCCTTATGTGGTTTAGATTAATATACAACCAACCTTTTGTAATTTTTTTTTTTTGACTTTTAAATTCTCATATGGTTTTGAACTAAAGGGTTTCGGTCATCTTTTCACCAAACTATAGAGAGTTGTTTGTCTGGATCGAATGATTAGGATCCCCTCACCGCAAACCCCTCATCCTATGCGTCACCGCACGACACTTGGCAGCAAGGGGTGGGTGGTGAGGCTAGATGAGAGTCACCCGCATCTAGCCTCACCATCCACCCCTACTGTCACGTGTCGCACGGTGACGCATGGAGTGAGAGGAATGAGGAGCATGACATCCATCGAAATGTCTTTCATATCCTCATTGTGGGCATCTCTTTCTATTACGGCCTCCCCTTCATCATTAGCCTCATCTTCATCCAACCCTCGTCATTCCCTTGCCACTTTAAGCTCCATCTTTCTTGCTGCAAAAAAGACTCTCCCCGACTACCGTTGCTGCCCATGTTATTGCCGGAGGTTAATACTACTTCGACGGTAGAGAATGCAACACCTTTTTGTCATAATTTCTGGCAACATAAGGATGATCAATCAAGGATAAAACCTCGCCCTAAAAGAATGATAATTCGTAATAACTATATCTTGAGGATGTTGTTTGAATAATTTTCAAAAGCATGATTTTATATTAAAGAAATATCAAATTAGGTTATAAAAATGTCAAAAAGTTAAAACAAAGTTGGAAAAAAAATGAAAAAGTAACATTGATCTCTCAGGTTGAGATACATAGATCGATCGATGTACATCATCCCTTACATAAATCGATCGATGTTGGACAGATAAAATCAGAATCTTACTGTGAGACATCAATAGCCCATACATCGATCGATCGATGTCAAACAGAATCAAAAGCAAAACCTCACTGTGAGACATCGATCTCTCAACTGGAGGTACATCGATCAATCGATATATACACCAGTCTCTAAAATTGAGACTTGGATCGATCGATGCCAACAGATTTTTGAAAAATTTCTCCAACATATGATAAACTAATAATCATTAGTGGTACACACATGATCTTCTTTGCATAAAATGAGCTTTTAAACATCTCACGTATGTTTATTATGTTTCATTACTTGAATTTGGTGTGTTTATGTGTTTATATATGCATGTGTTATATCAATAATTTGCTAAGAAAGTTTTTACAACTTACCATAAGGGCAATAGAGCGTTTTTGAGCTGTTGCAGGGCCATATCTCATGAAGAATGTCTATATGAACAAATGGACAAAGTTGGAGTATTATTACACCCTTATTGGACATACTTGGTTTTCAAAAGTATTTTGGTCATTTTGGAGACAAGGGCATTTTGGTCATTCATACAAATTTATTTTGTGTAATGATAAAATGGTTTCACTGTGGATGTCTCATATATCATATTCATGGTCTTCATAATATTCTTTGTTAGATTATAAAATGTTTTGATGATATAAAAAGATGTTTTAAAGGGCTAAGATGGAACTTTACACATTAAGTTCGAAGCAAATTGAGAAAAACATGTGCGAGACGTAAAACTTTCAATAGATCGGTTGAAGTACACATCAGTCTCTCAGGAGGCACATGGCTCGATCCAGGTGAAGCTTGGTAAATATTTGAGCACTCAGATTCACGCCATACTCTAAGCGAAGAGACGTGGATCGATTGACGTGTATCTGAGAAACGACGATCTCTCAGTTAAGCATACGTCGATCGATCGACGTATAACTGAGAGACGTCGATCTCTCAGCTTCAGGTATGTCGATCGATCGACATACATTTGAGAGACGTCGATCTCTCAGCCTAATGACGTCGATCGATCGACGTCATTCTGAGAGACGTCGATCTCTCAGCCAGGCTGACGTCGATCGATCGACGTCTGACTGAGAGACGTCGATCTCTCAGCTCTGGCACGTAGATCGATCGACGTCTCCAGAGTTCAAAAATTTTTTAAACGTCGGAACAAAATCCAAGGGAGATCTATGATATTTTCTCTCTCCAATCTTGCTCAAATTTCTTGTGGACTTTAACCCAATATACTACATGCTTCCTTGACTATTTTAACCATGTCTAAGATTCTCTAGGGTGGCTATCCAAGATCAAATCATTCCATAGGGTGGCTAAAGACTATTTGGGCACTATCTTGACATTTTTGAAGATGAAGACTTGGTGGTGAGCCTCAAAAACGTGGTCAACTTTGTCTATAAATAGAAGAGGCTTGGATGAAGCAATTACACACTTTCAACATCATCTAGCTTCATTTTCCATTGTTGTATATTTCTCTCATACTTGTAAATTTGTTTAAAGCTTGTCTAGCTTTTCTTTGATCTTCATTATTGTATATTGAGAGAAAGAGAGTCAAGCACAAGAGGAACCATAAATATTTGATCTCTTGCTTGTGCTTAGACTTGTGAGAAAGTGTGAACCTTACTATATTTCTTCAACTCACTGTGAGAAGTTCTTGAGGGAACTTTTTGTTGAAGTTGTGAGGAAGCAAGAAGTTGTTCTTGCTAAGAGCTGTAGTTGCTGTAGTTGCACAAGTGTGTTTTGTGCAAGAAGTTGCTGTTGTTGTGGCTTACACTAAAGTGTTAGCGTAAGTGTTGCTGTGGTTGTTCTTATTGTTCATAATAAGAAGAGTAGTTGTTGAAAATCCACTTTGGAAACAAAGTGGTAGTGGAGTAGAATCATTTACGATTCGAACCACTCTATATCCGGTGTACTCATTCACTACTTCTCATCTCCCATTCTTGCTCTGATTTTGAATATCTTTTTGAGTTGAGCAAACGAGAAAATTCCGCAAAATAGCCAAACACTCTATTCACCCCCTCCCTCTAAAGTGTATTTCGGACCTAACAATTGGTATCATAGCCTAACCATGATTGCTTGGCCTATCTTTGCAAGTAGCAAGGTTAAAGATCATGGCAATGACAACCTCAACCTCAACCTCAACCTCTTCATCTCCTAAGCCTACTGCATTATTTTCCGGATCAAACACTAAAGCACCTATGTTTAATGCCCAAAATTATTCCTTGTGGAAATTTTGAATGATCAATCACTTGAAAGGCTGTGGATTTGATATATGGAGAGCAGTTGTCAAAGGAATTGAAGTTCCTATGATTACCAACTCAAAAGGAGAATCAATATTCAAAGATGAGGATGACTACACCGATGAAGAAAAGATAAGATTTGCCATTAATGGCAAAGCATTTGATATTCTCTCAAGTGCTCTCACCACCACCGAGCTTATAAGACTTCAAGGTCTTGAAACAGCTCATGAGGCATGGAAAAGGCTTGAAATGATACATGAAGGAACTGAGCAAGTAAGAATGGCCAAACGACTAATGCTCATGAAGGAGTATGAGATGTTCGGAATGAAAAGCGGTGAAAAGATTGAGGAGACAATCGATCGATTCACACGAATAGTGAATCAACTTTCCATGGTTGACAAGAAAATCTCAAATGAAGACCTTGTCTCAAAACTTCTCAACTCTTTGCCAAGAGAATGGACACCCAAAGTCACCGACATCACCGAATCAAAGAATCTCAAGACTCTTACCATTGATGAGCTATCCGGTAATCTTCTTACTCATGAAATTCTTATTGATGAACAAAATAGGATGAATCCTATCAAGCCCACACAAACATCACACAAAGGATTGGTGGTAGAGTCCGATGAATCGGATGAGGAAGTTGCTCTTCTAGTAAGAAAATTTAGAAGAATGGCAACTAGAAACAAATCTCAAGCAAGAAAGTTTTTCAAGAGACCATCTAAAGAAAAGGAAGCAAGTGAAAATTGCTATAGATGTGGTCGACCCGGTCACTTCATTGCCGATTGCCATGTAAAAGAGCTGCAAAAGCAAGAGAAGAAGGTCTTTCCTCAAAAGAAGAAAGCCCTCAACGCGGAGGTAACCACGTGGGATGATCTCCTTTCGGAATCGGAAGGAGAAGAGAGTGAAGATCAAGGTGTTGGACTTGTTGCAATGGTTGACAATCCAAAGATTCAACATACCTGTCTTATGGCAATTGAAGATGATCTTGAGGTAAATTCTAACCCTTCAAATTTGCATGATGAAATAGGAGATTTGCAAGATGACTTTGAAAAATTGAATCTAAAATATAAATATTTGAAGAAAGAGTTCAAGAAATGCATCTTAGAAAATAAGAGCTTACATGACAAGAATATTTTGATGTTTCAAGAGCATGACATCATACTCACCATGCATAAAACCGTAGCTCTTGAAAATGTAAAAATTAGAAAAGAATGTGAGAAACTAAAGTTAGACTTACAAAGACTAACAAATAGTAAAAACAATTTAGACATACTACTTGGAAATCAAAGAATTGGAAATGATAAATCCGGTTTAGGATTTAATTCATCATCTTCTTCTATTAAACCTAAGCCCTTAAAGGAGAGGGCAAATAATAGAAAAACACAACAAAATTCATCACCTTCTAAACCAAAGCATGTACCCACTTGTTTTTATTACAACAAACTAGGACATGTGAAGAAAGCATGTAGAGCTAGATTTGCAAGCATATATGTTTGGAAGCCTAAGGGTTGACAAACTAACCTTAAAGGACCCAACCATCAAAGGGTACCAATGCATACATCTTTTGGTTTTGTAGACTCTCAAGATAAATGGAGTAGCCAAAGAAGAAGGAACCAAATGGCTTATGGACAGCGGATGTTCAACGCACATGACCGGAGACAAAACGTTGTTACCAAGCTCAAGCTCCAAGATGGTGGAACGGTGCATTTTGGCAATGGGAAAGCCAAAATCCTTGGACATGGAGAAATTGGTAACTCTTATTTTACTATTAATAATGTATTATATGTAGAAGGGCTTAAGTATAATTTGATAAGTGTGAGCCAACTATGTGATGCTAATTTTCAAATTGAATTTGTGAAAAGAAAATGTGTTGTGAAAAAGAACGATAAGATTGTTTTTGAGGCTATACGTAAAAATGATGTTTACAAATTTAGCACACATGATTTGATTTCACAAAATGTTTCTTGCCTAGTTGCCAAAAATGATTTGACTCAACTATGGCATAGACGACTTGGACATATTAGTTTTAAAAACTTCAAAGAGATTTGCAAAAATCAAAAAGTCCAAGGTCTTCCAAAATTAAATTTCGAAAATCATGGCTTATGTGACACTTGTCAAAAGGCAAAGCTTGTTAAAACAAGCTTCAAACCCAAAAGTGAAATCTCCACCACCAAACCCCTACAATTGCTTCATATGGATTTGTATGGGGATATTGGTACAGCAAGTCTAAGTGGAAAACATTACACCTTTGTGGTGGTAGATGACTTCTCTAGGTACACTTGGGTAATGTTCTTAGCTAAAAAGAATGATGCATGCCAAGAATTTATAAAGCTTTGTAAGAGATTAGAAAATCAAAGAGAGGACACAATTAAGGAAATTAGAAGTGATAGAGGTGGTGAGTTTGATGGAGAATTTCAAGAATTTTGTGTATCCAAGGGGTATGGACACAATTTCTCAGCTCCAAGAACTCCTCAACAAAATGGTGTTGCGGAAAGGAAGAATAGAACACTTCAAGAAATGAGTAGAGCCATGCTAAACGAATTTGAGTTACCCAAATATTTTTGGGCCAAAGCGGTAAATACCGCTTGTCATGTGATCAATAGAGTTTATTTGAGACCATTTCTCAAAAAGACTCCTTATGAGCTTTGGAAAGGTAGAGTACCAAATATTGGTTATTTCAAGGTTTTTTGGTTGTAAGTGCTTTATACTTAACACCAAAGATAACTTGGATAAACTCGACTTCAAAGCGGATGAAGGAATCTTTATGGGTTATGCTCAAAATAGAAAGGCATTTAGAGTATATAATAAAAGAAGCATGAAAGTTGAAGAATCAATTCATGTCAAATTTAGTGAACTCAATGAGGACGAATCAAACATTAATGATGATGATGATGATGATGAAATAATTGAAGTAAGCCATATAGAGAAATTTGAGAATCCAAAAGGTAATATTGTTATTGACCTTATGATTGATCCACTTGAACCTAAGGTTGAAAATGAAGAAGTAGGAGGAGATACCTCAAATTTACCGGATTCATATAAGTATAGGAAAGATCACCCTAAAGAGTTGATATTAGGTGAAACTAGCCAAGGCATAATGACTAGGAGAAAATTCAATGAAAATGCCTTCATTTCACAAGTTGAGCCTAAAAACATAAAGGAGGCAATAAATGATAAAGATTGGGTATTGGCTATGCAAGAAGAATTAAATCAATTTGAAAGAAGTGATGTTTGGGAATTAGTTGCTAAACCTAGTTATCATCCCGTAATTGGCATTAAATGGGTATTTAGAAATAAAATGGATGATAAAAGAAACATCACTAGAAACAAAGCTAGGTTAGTAGCACAAGGCTATATGCAAGAGGAAGGCATAGACTATGATGAAACTTTTGCTCCCGTAGCTAGGTTAGAAGTTATTAGGATGCTATTAGCATATGCATGCTATAAGGATTTCAAACTATATCAAATGGATGTGAAATCCACATTCTTGAATGGAATAATTCAAGAAGAGGTCTATGTAGCTCAACCTCCGGGGTTTGAAAATTATGATTTTCCAAATCATGTTTTTAAACTCAAAAAGGCCCTTTATGGACTTAAACAAGATCCTAGGGCTTGGTATGATAGGTTAAGTAACTTCCTACTTGAGAACGAGTTTTCAAGAGGAAAAGTCGACACTACTCTTTTTATTAAAGAACAAGGAAACCATCAATTGCTTGTTCAAATTTATGTGGATGATATTATATTTGGTGCTACTAACGATTGTGAGCATTTTGCAAAATTGATGGAAGGAGAATTTGAAATGAGCATGATGGGTGAACTCAACTACTTCTTTGGTCTACAAATCAAGCAAACTCAAGATGGAGTGTACATATCTCAAACAAAGTACACAAAGGATTTGCTCAAGAAGTACAAATTCGAGGATGGAAGAAGTGTGAGCACTCCGATGAGCACAAGTACAAAGCTTGACAAAGACGAAAAAGGAAAGCCGGTTGAGGTAACCAAATATAGGGGTATGATTGGTAGTTTACTTTATTTAACCGCTAATAGACCGGATATTTTGCATATTGTGTGCTTATGTGCTAGATTTCAATGTATGCCTAAGGAATCACATTTAGTTGCTGTTAAACGTGTCTTTAGGTATTTAAAAGGAATTTTGAATTTTGGATTGTTTTATCCCAAAAATGGGTGTTTTGATTTAAGAGGGTATAGTGACTCCGACTATGCCGGAAATCTTGTTGATAGGAAAAGCACCTCCAGGACGTGTCAATTCCTTGGAGATTGCTTGGTTTCTTGGTTCTCTAAGAAACAAAATAGTGTGTCACTTTCAACGGCGGAATCCGAATATATATCGGCCGCTTCATGTTGTGCACAACTACTTTGGATGACAAACACATTGAATGATTACAATGTTAAGTTTGATAAAGTTCTCATCCTATGTGACAACACCTCAGCCATAAGTATAGCACAAAACCTGATTCATCATAGTAGAACAAAACACATTGAAGTGAGGCATCACTTCATAAGAGATTGCATTCAAAAAGGATTGGTATGCATTGAGTTTGTTCCAACAAATGACCAACTGGCAGACATCTTTACCAAATCCCTCCCTACTGAGACATTTGAATCAATTAGAACGAGACTAGGAATGATAAACATCAGTTAAAGGGATGAAAATTGAGAATTTCAAAATCAGGGACACGTCGAACGATCGACGTATCAAAACAAGAGATCGACGTACGTCGATCTCTGACATCGATCGATCGACGTACGTCAAACTCAGACATCGATCGATCGACATCAACGAAATTCAGCAGGTATAAAATCTGTCAAAACGCGAATTACTCTTCACTTTCAACCATTTCATCGACTGAAACCCTACAAAAAACGCCGCCCCCTCTTTCCCAAATCCTTTCTCTCTTTAATTTCATCTCCAAATCAATCTTTAACCTATCTCTGCTCTTGATTCTTGAGTTTCTCTCTTGAATTCCTCAAATTTCAACCTAAAATTCTCAATCTTTCAAGCCCTAAAATTCTTAAACATGTTTTCAAGGAGCAAAAATACAACCAAGAGGCCAAGATCTTCTAGGGGTGGAGGAGAAGGTTCAAGCTCCTCTCAAGGACAATCTTCTCAACCTAGGATGAAACAATCTATGGACATGAGTCAAGGGCGTGTCCTTGCCGGGATTAGAAGTGGGCTAACTCTCTCCAACTTTCCTTGGATCAAAGCCAAAGATGCCAAGGAGGCTTTGACGGAACCCTTGCCCCCGGGGCAAATAAGGTATATAACTAGACATTCTCAGATTTTATATGATAAACGGAACGATGATGAAAGAGCAACCATCCCACTCAAGTTGCTTAGAATAAATGATATTCTAAGCAATAATGAGCTAAGCCCAATCATTGAGTGGTTATATGTTCAATAGTGGAGGAGTATATGGAATGAGAATGAGATGTCAAAAATGTCCACTAGGTATACTCGACTCTTTTATGCAAACTTGTGGATTGAATACATAAATAAACTTCCTTTAGCTCTACACTTTGTTATTGATGGACACCATATCAAATGGAAAGTTGAAAAAATTTGTGACCTGATTGGTGTACCCAACGAAGGGTATTTTGAGTTTGATGCGTGGAAATGGGATGTAGCTAAATGGAAAGTATCTGAAGATGAAGTTAAGACTTTCTTAGGCTTCCATCCTAGTAAAAACACAAATGATATGCCTTTAGTCTACCGTACTCTTCTGGCCATTGTTACATTCTGTATCAATGGTAAATCCGCAAAATTGCCATGTAACCTTGACTTCTACATAGTATATCGTATAGCTAACCAGGAGAAGGTTAACTTTGGGGAGCTTTTCATGACAAATATTGTCGAAGCCGCAACCAAACAAAACAAGGCCCTACCCTATAGCAACCTTATTTATAGGATGCTTGTGAAGTCGGGTATTCAGGTTGATGACACGGATATTGACAGTATTACGCACAAAGACTTCTACGATAAAGTCAATATCCAACAAATACTAAAGTCTAGAAAAGAAGCGATGAGGAGAGAACAGGAGGAGGAGGAAAGGGAAGAAGAAGAAGACTTTCCGGATGAGGCACCTATTCCTGAACCGGATGCTCAACCAGCACCAAGTAGCTTGAGCTCCAATGTTCCAGAACTTCAAGCTCAAGTTATTAGTCTTTAGCAGGAATTCGATAAGCTAAAGGGCAAAGTAACCGTGCACGAATCAAGATTTTCCAAGCTCAAGGCAAAAATGAAAACGTGTATTCCTGAAATCACGTTTTCTTCAGATGAAGGCTAGAGTGTTTTGTTTTAGCTTGCTTCTAGTTCTAGCTTAGTGTTTGTTGTTGGTTGTAAAACTTGAATGAGTCTTTGAATTTAATGAAGTATTGTTGCTTATTTTTTTTGATGCTTTCAAAAAGGGGGAGAAGATGTTTGTTGGCTCATTGGTTGATTAAGTGGTTTATTTGACTCATAGGTTGATTAAGTGGTTTATTTGACTTATTTGTTGCTTATTGGCTTATTTGCTTAAATGGTTTATTGGCATGGTTTATTGGAATGATTTATTGGGCATGTTGCTTTTCTTTGACAAAATGAGGTAAGCTTGAAAATTGGAATCTTTGAAAACTGTTGGTGAAATGAAAATGAGCATGAAAAGTTATTTGGTTGAGGGGGAGCAAATTTAAGGAAAATCATTTTGATTGGATATTGTTCACATTGAGTATTGTGGAAAGTATAGAGTGCATATACTTAGGGGGAGATTGATATTTTTCAAATGTAAAATATTCAAAAATAAAACAAAAACATCTTGAAGAATCGTGGTTTTGAAATCATCAAAAAGGAGGAGATTGTTAGATTATAAAATGTTTTGATGATATAAAAAGATGTTTTAAAGGGCTAAGATGGAACTTTACACATTAAGTTCGAAGCAAATTGAGAAAAACATGTGCGAGACGTAAAACTTTCAATAGATCGGTTGAAGTACACATCAGTCTCTCAGGAGGCACATGGCTCGATCCAGGTGAAGCTTGGTAAATATTTCAGCACTCAGATTCACGTCATACTCTAAGACAAGAGACGTGGATCGATTGACGTGTATCTGAGAGACGTCGATCTCTCAGTTAAGCATATGTCGATCGATCGACGTATAACTGAGAGACGTCGATCTCTCAGCTTCAGGTATGTCGATCGATCGACATACATCTGAGAGACGTCGATCTCTCAGCCTAATGACGTCGATCGATCGACGTCATTCTGAGAGACGTCGATCTCTCAGCCAGGCTGACGTCGATCGATCGACGTCTGACTGAGAGACGTCGATCTCTCAGCTCTGGCACGTAGATCGATCGACGTCTCCATAGTTCAAAAATTTTTTAAACGTTGGAACAAAATCCAAGGGAGATCTATGATATTTTCTCTCTCCAATCTTGCTCAAATTTCTTGTGGACTTTAACCCAATATACTACATGCTTCCTTGACTATTTTAACAATGTCTAAGATTCTCTAGGGTGGCTATCCAAGATCAAATCATTCCATAGGGTGGCTAAAGACTATTTGGGCACTATCTTGACATTTTTGAAGATGAAGACTTGGTGGTGAGCGTCAAAAACGTGGTCAACTTTGTCTATAAATAGAAGAGGCTTGGATGAAGCAATTACACACTTTCAACATCATCTAGCTTCATTTTCCATTGTTGTATATTTCTCTCATACTTGTAAATTTTTTTAAAGCTTGTCTAGCTTTTCTTTGATCTTCATTATTGTATATTGAGAGAAAGAGAGTCAAGCATAAGAGGAACCATAAATATTTGATCTCTTGCTTGTGCTTAGACTTGTGAGAAAGTGTGAACCTTACTATATTTCTTCAACTCACTGTGAGAAGTTCTTGAGGGAACTTTTTGTTGAAGTTGTGAGGAAGCAAGAAGTTGTTCTTGCTAAGAGCTGTAGTTGCTGTAGTTGCACAAGTGTGTTTTGTGCAAGAAGTTGCTGTTGTTGTGGCTTACACTAAAGTGTTAGCGTAAGTGTTGCTGTGGTTGTTCTTATTGTTCATAATAAGAAGAGTAGTTGTTGAAAATCCACTTTGGAAACAAAGTGGTAGTGGAGTAGAATCATTTACGATTCGAACCACTCTATATCTGGTGTACTCATTCACTACTTCTCATCTCCCATTCTTGCTCTGATTTTGAATATCTTTTTGAGTTGAGCAAACGAGAAAATTCCGCAAAATAGCCAAACACTCTATTCACCCCCCTCTAGAGTGTATTTCGGACCTAACATTCTTGGTGTTCATGGATTTCGTATTTATATTAACCATATATGTTATGGTTTTCATTTTTTTCGGGTTTCTTATGTTGAGACATTTATTTTGTTAGATTATATGATCATTATGGTATTATCATACATATATTTTGGGGCTTCTCCCTTATTATTTTCGAATGAATATGAGTCAAATGGCTAAGAAACAAACAATCACACTTGAAGGAGAGAAAATGAGAAGTAGTTGGGTCAAATGGTGATACTTACAATACAACTGATTATCACAATTATCCGGCCATTATTACCTGATTTTCCACTTATTTTGAACATTAAAAACCATTCATACATGTATATGTAAGGTGGACGAATCAAATTTTTACATATGTGCACGACTACACACACATGGACCAACCAAAATACTCCTAGATGACATGTTGACAAGGATTTTCATAATTGGCACCCAAGGTGGCATATATTTTGGTTTTGGAGCTCAAATCCTGCAGATTCGGTCAGCTCATATCCCAACCAAGTTGTTGGAGAAGAATCTGGAGGAAGAAGTGGTCATCCAAACCATTTAACATTTTCTGAAAATTCCTGCAGACTTTTTCAGCATTTGAGATAGACCAATCATGCTTCTTAAAGTTGTCAAATGTGCAAGGTACTAAGGGCATCCAATGAAATAAATATACACAAGCCATCACGACATTGAAGGTGGCCAATGGGCTTTCTAATCCACAAGGGGCTGCTCGCACCTATAAATAGGAGTAGAGATGAAGAAGGAAGGTAAAACGCTTGAAGCTCTTCTCTTCTCTTCTTCTTCCTCTCCTACATTCTCCATTCTTGTTCTTGCAGCTAATGTTATAGGCGGTTTTGATTGTTATTGTGCTGCATTTACACCTCTTGTACTCATAAAAGTTGTAATTGGTTATCCATTCTATAAGACTACATCAATAGGTGGTGAAATGTATTCATTCTTGTGTTGTAAGGTGCAGAAACCAAGTCTTGATTAGGATTAGTGTATAACTATAGAATCAAGTACTTTTTAAGGTGTAAGGTGATCATTTTATAGTGAAAATCCAAGAAAATGTGTTCATTGGAACTGGAGTAAGTCATATTGACCAAACCAGGATAAATTCTTGGTGTTGTCTCTTTATTTTTCTATCCTTTTTTTTACAGTTTTTGCACTCCACTTTGCACGATTGTTTAATCTAGTAAAACATTTTTAAAATCTTTGAGTTTTGGTGACAGTAAACTTTTAGATTGTTAGCTTTCATTCACAATAAGAATAATTGAATTTGAGCAAAGGAAAGTTAGTCATTCAGTCTTTGAAAGATTACTGCTCAGTTCTGCCAATAGATTGACCACTCTAAGAAACTCATTTTTTCAATCTTAGTAAACATAGTTTCTGGTCAAGGCCTTTCGGTGACATAAATTAGATACCTTAAGATTTATGTTGACATAAGAATCAGCCTTTTTGACTAAGTAAATAAAAAATTATAATCTTTCAAAGTTGGCTAACTTTCTGTCCGAAACAGTTCAGATTGACCATCTGGAGTTTTACACTTGTTTGAAGGGCTAAATTTTTTTCAATTTAACTTATTTTTGGACAGAGTAACCTTAACTCTTTGAAGTTTATTTATGCAAAATTTCACAATTTTTGGAGTTGCATACTGAGATTTTTGAATTTCATAAAAATAGGTACTGATTCTGGAAATTTTCAGAATCAGACTTGAGGGGATTTTTCAAAGGGAAAAGATTAGTGTAATTTCTGCTAACCACTATTCATGTAGCGCCCCGGCCCGGACAGCAGACCCAAACTAGTGCACCCGTCGTAGCCTACTGAAAGGACTACCAGACGTCATTACTCTCACATACACCTCATCGCTGACGTAAGAGAAATAAGCGCAGAGACACTTATAAATTAAAATCTAAATCAATCGAATATATGTTCCCCAAAGCATAAGTAATTGAAACGGTTTATGGTCGCAGCCATCTAATTCTCAATGAAAGAAAGAAAGTTGAAATAACCAATAGCTGTCTAGAACAATTCTCAATATGAACTCTAAGCACCCTATTCAGCCCACTCGCCGTCGCCCTCTATGAAAATCATGTCATATTCGGGCTCATCTGCAAAACAACAGGTAGTACCCTTTGCGAAAAAAGCTAGCAAGTAACCCGCTTATAAGACATACGGGATCATCACATGGCAAGACATGAGTGAATATCAATATCAAGGGAGAATTGGGCACATGTTCTAAGTTATTCAAAAGTTCCAATTTACTTGCATAATGAAAGAAAAGAACAAGTAACAAACTAATAAGCAACTATTCACTTACATATCAATCATACCGGAACAAAACATATGATGCATGCCAATTCAAATCATGCTCTACACTACTCAGTAACAAATGCTTATGCAATACTTTCTAGAACAGTGCAAAGCATGTCACAATGCCCGGTCATATAACTTTATACCCTGTGATGGGCCACAGCTTGTCTTTATACCCTGTGACATATTACAGCTTAACTTTATACCCTGTAATGTTCCACAACTTGTCTTTATATCATGTGTCACATTACAGCTCACTTTATACCCTGCAGTGGTTACTGCTTGTCTTTATACCCTGTAACACACCACAACTCATTTCACAAAACTTTATACCTTGTGCCAAGGCACAGCTCTTGTCAAAACATAATGAAAATGCAAGTGCCATGATGCAAAGATGCACATTCACAAGTCAATCAATCATTGAGACTCATCTCGTTCACACATTCAAGCGTATCTAGGGGTGTTAAACAAACCGAGCCGTTCGCGAACTATTCGAGTTCGGTTCGTGTTCGGTTCGTATTCGTTCGTTAATTATTTGTTAACGGGCCGAATTCGAATAGGTATTCGAGTTTGTTTAGTTAAACGAGCCGAACTATTCGTGAACAGTTCGTCTCGTTTAAACAGTTATAAGGTTATCGAGCCGAACTCGAACCAATTTTAAAGTTCGTTAAGGTAAACGAACCGAGCCGAACTATTCATTTAGCTAAACGAATTCGAGTTCGAAAACTTGGTATTCGGTTCGGCTCGGTTCGTTTACACCCCTAAGCGTATCACTTCTTGCAGGCCTACGTCACCTAAACATTCATACTAGAACACAAGGGATGGAGTAGACACTCTCATTCGCTCCAGTTAAACCTTATCGAAGCCTCAAGCATTCACTCTTAACCCCTTAGATCACCCACACTGAAATCCGATTCTAATGCCTCATGAAGTCCTCACCGTTGATTCACCATCTTAGGTTGCATTCCCAAGACTTTCACTAACCTCAATCAGGTCCTAAGAAGTCTCTAGTGTCACCCAATTGGTCATTTGGCTTCCCTTTCTCTTCTTCTATTTTTTCACAAAACTGTATAGCATCATCCCCTACATCGATCGATCGATGTCACATCATACCCTACATCGATCGATCGATGTCCATCAGAATACTTTCTGCCTCACATCATACCCTACATCGATCGATCGAAGTGACTTCATACCCTCACATCGACCGATCGAAGTCCGTCAGAATACTTTTTGCGTCACATCAGTCTCTCAATTCTCCTACATCGATCGATCGATGTCACATCATACCCTACATCGATCGATCGATGTCTACGATTCTAGAAAAGAAACTCTGCGATTTCTGCAGAAACTGCAGAACGAAAACTCCAATCGATCCCAAACTTCATCCCAATCATTCCAGGCCTAATCCCTGCTATAATCTCATGCTTAAACTACAAATTAAACACTACACACATCCAAAACAAAGATTCAAGCCTAGAACTCAAAGATTTCAACCTACGAATCTAAAGATCCCACCTTTCACCCTCAAACCCTATCAAACAATAATATTGCAGCAAAAGGGATTCAAGGGGTAGGGATTTGCAGGAATCCATATAATCATCAACGTCAACTAAATTTCCAACATATGATGGCTAAAACATCGAAACAATAACACAAAATTGCACATAATTCACAAAGATAGACAATGATAGAATACTGCATGGTGATCCAATTTTGATACAAAAGTAGGGCCTTTTTCTTCACAAATCGTAGGAACTTATAAGATGATTACTTGGCTTTGATTACTAACAGTCGGATTGACAAACAAACGCAGGTTGGATCGGTTCCTGAAGGCTATCTTCCTCTTCTACACCTTGAAGAAGTCGGCTAGGGTTTGGGAGAAAACCAGAGTCGACGTTTTCTGTAAAAATGGGGGAAAACTGGTGCTTTGTCAATTTTTATTATGGGGAAGGGCAAAACTGGAATTTCTAAATTGTATTTTCTTAAATCCTTTTCTTTAATTCTTAAATTCTAATATTTAATTCAATATTAATTGCTAATTAATAGGTTATTAATTTCTTAAAATTCTTTCTCTCATTTAATTACGTTCTGGAGGAAGCGGGGCATAACAATTCACCCCCTCTAGTGGTGTTTTGTACAAGTGTTAAAGTCAAAAAATTGGTATCAGAGCAAGGTCAACACCACACTAAGAATACAAAGTTAGAAGCAAGAGTACATAAGACCTTGCTTGTTCAAATCAAAGATACTTTATCTATTCACTATGACATTGATCCCTCACAAAAGTGAGTTAGAAGGTATGTCTACATAACGCCCTTCTTTATTTGATGGTGTTAGCTTTGTTCATTGGAAACTAAGAATGAGGTTATTATAAGCCAGTCATAGAGACGAAGATCAAAGAAAATCCTCATATCTACTATGGGTCAGTCATGGCGGATTTGGAAGCGGTGGGAAAAAGGAGACATGAGTGGGATTCGAACAGTTGGAGGTGGGATGGCGATCTATTTAGAGCTACGTCGCTCAATTCTAGGTCAGTAGATTGTAAGAGTAGGCCATTTTTTTTCTATGGGATCTGAAATCTCGACTCATACTGGTTTGTCAAACAGCTTCTCATTTGTTTTTGATGAAATAAGAGTACTTTTGGTGAAAAATATTTTTTTTGATGTCTTTTACACCTCCTCTTGCCGAAGTAAGGTTTTTCGGTAAAAATTGGTGCATGTCTGACACCGTCCCTCTCGTTCGATATAAAATTGGTCGGGATCCTTTAGTCTAAAAACACAAAAGAGATAAAAGTCGAAACATACCAGGTTGTCATGTATTAAATGATGCCACAAGGAAAGTATAATTTTTCAATAAAGCTTTGATGAAGATGCAAATTGGAATATAAATTCATTTCCTAGTGAACTGTTTTTCAGAAATTGTGTTTCGCTGTCACCTCACCAAAGATCCAAATGCAAGGTATTAACAGGATTTGAACTCTTATACTACAATGTGATTAATTTTCAGTACAGTGTCATGGTTAGAATATGCCATGCCGTCTATTGCTTTTATAACAAATTACATGAAATTATCACCAGTTACATCTAAAACATAAAGAGTACTAACATGAAATTATAGCAAGTGCCATTTGCGTATTTTTAATATATTAATGCACTTTCTTTCGTTTGTAATTTTAAAAAACCGTAATTTCCTTTTCCTTTTCCGTTTGTAGCAGGAGTGTGTTTTAAGTAAGCGCAAAACCAAATTCCGCCACTAAACTGTTATTGGAGATTTTGAAAAAAACTGTTATTGGAGAACTTTTAGGAACCTATCTATTTTCTTTTTAACATTTTGATCATTCATGATTTGAAAATATAACATTACAGCATACCGGTAAGGTTGTTGTTTTATGACATTGAGGTCAATGTATTCGAGCCGCGAAAACAGACTTTTACACAAAATGTAGGTTCGAGCAGCGAAAATAGACTCTTGCACAAAAGTTAGGGTAAGACTAGATACATCAGATCGCAAAATGATCCGGTCTATACTTCAACCTTGTGTTTGTGCAAGACCCTAGTATTACAGGAACATTCTTTATTTGGTCGGATTTGGAAGACATCTTTGTCCTGATGGTAATTATCGCCTTAATTAATTCCCTCCACCTCCTTTTCAATCCGGTAGTTCCGATAGGGGGAAGCAACAAGTAGGATACAACACCTACAAGGATCAACTTCAAGACAACCAACCAAAGCTTAACCCAATTCACCACAATTGATTTACCAAGCAAATATCAATCACACACCAAAACCTCAAGCAAATTATCCAAGATAAAGCTTCAAACAACACAAGAGATTTATACGTGGAAAAACCCCTTCAATGTGAAGGATAAAAAACCAAGGGACTTGTAAGGAGTCCACCCTTCTTCTTCTCTTATTATGAAATTGAGGGTAAAAACACTCAAATCCGTCTACAAGGATGTTACAGCCCACCAACAACAACATACATAAGAGACAACAATTGAGAGAAAACAAAATTGCAGAAATTTCACCAAAATTTTGTCTGACACCAGCAGCGATTAAAACCGATCCAGGTCTCGGATTGAAATTCTGAACGGTCAGAATGTAGCGCTGTCTGTTCCGAAGATGCTGTCCAAATTTCAGCAAAATCCAACGGTTGGATCTCCGGCGATCGTCAAAGAAGCGGAGGCTGCCCAGAAAAACTGCACCTGCGCGAAATTCTGTCTCTCTCTGTTTTTCTGCCTCTGATGTTCTACAGTACCATCCAGCCTTTAAAAGACACATTTTCAAGGGTTGCTCAAACACATTTGGGTCTCACAAAATAAGTGATTGGTCTATCACTTACAAAATGTTCAATAACAAATTGACTGGACTAATGCCCCAACAATCTCCCCCTCCAGTCCAATTTGGGGAAGACTATACACAAAGCTCATCAAAAGGACATACCTGCAAGCTTGGAACTTGGAACAAAATTCAAGCTTGCTTCCAGGAACTACCTTTGTCAACATATCAGCACCATTCTTATTGGTGTGGACCTTCTTCAACTTCATTAGTTGCTCTTCAATGACATCACGCAACCAATGATACCTTACATCAATATGCTTTGTGCGGGCATGGTACATGCTGTTTTTGCTTAAATCCATAGCACTTTGACTATCACAAAACACAACATACTCCGTTTGATTCAAACCCAACTCTTGAAAGAAACGCTTCAACCAAAGCATTTCTTTACATGCTTCCACAGCTGCTATATATTCTGCCTCGGTAGTAGACAATGCTACACACTTCTGTAGCTTGGATTGCCATGAAATGGCTCCCCCTGCAAGTTTGAACAAGTAACCTGAGGTAGACCTTCTGTTATCAAGATCACCAGCCATGTCAGCATCTGTAAATCCCTCAGAATAGGTTCACCACCTCCAAAACACAAACTCAATTTTGAGGTGCCATGCAAATATCTCAAGATCCACTTTACAGCTTCCCAGTGAACCTTGCCTGGATTAGCCAAGAATCTGCTAACCAATCCAACAGCATGTGCTATATTCGGTCTTGTACACACCATGACATACATCAATGAACCAACAGCAGAGAAGTAAGGAATATGTGACATACTTTCCTTCTCTTTCTCGGTAGCAGGACAACACCGCTTGCTCAACTTGAAATGACCTGCAAGTGGTGTATTAACTGGCTTGGCATTCTTCATATTGAACCTTTCAAGCACCCATTCAATATACTTCTCTTGTGACAGCCAAAGCTTACCAGCTTTTCTATCACGAACAATTTTAATACCAAGAATTTGCTTTGCAGGACCCAAATCTTTCATATCAAAGGACTTTGACAAATCCTCTTTCAACCTGCGAATCATCTTAACATCTTGTCCCACTATCAACATATCGTCAACATACAAGCAAAGGATAATGAAGTTACCTTCAGAAAACTTTCTAAAGTAAACACAAGGATCTGCAGAAGTCCGCTTGTATCCATTAGTACTCATAAAGGAATCAAACTTGCGGTACCATTGCCTTGGTGCCTGCTTGAGTCCATAGAGACTCTTTTTCAGCTTACAAATAAAATTCTCCGTACCTTTGACTTCAAATTCTTCCGGCTGCTCCATGTAAATCTCCTCATGCAAATCACCATGTAAGAAAGCAGTTTTTACATCAAGTTGTTCAAGTTCAAGATCCAAACTGGCAGCTAGTCCCAAAATTATACGAATGGAAGTCATCTTCACCACTGGTGCAAAAATCTCATCAAAGTCGATGCATTTCTTCTGGTGGCATCCCTTCACCACTAGTCTTGCCTTCCGTCTCACTAGCTTATGCCCATCTTTCTTGTTCTTAAACAACCACCTGTTCTTCAAGACTTTCTTCTCTTTTGGACGCTTCACCAAGTCATATGTTTCATTCTTCTTCAAAGAATCCATCTCCTCTTGCATTGCCTTGAGCCAATGGTCTTTGCCTGGACGTGACAACACCTCTTGAAGGCTCTCAGGCTCCCCCTCATCTGTGATTAGGATATACCCTGAACTAGGATAAAGTCTTGAAGGTTGTCGAATTCGGGTTGACTTTCTAAGTGTTTGCTCTTCCACATGTGGGCTGAATTGCTCCCCATGATTAGAAGACTCTCCATGCTCAATATCTACATCTTCATTTTCAGGTTGTGGTACAACAACTTCTGGTTGTATCTCTTCAATATGATCATGTTCATGAATGGTGTCATGACCATCCTCGGGAGCATCACCTGTTTGTTGATCATCTGGAACAGAAATAGGAGACATAACCGTAGCATCATGAGAGAAATCAGTAGAATAAGAATTATCAGCACCTAAGAGATGAAAACCCATCTCGTGCTCATAAAAGACAACATCTCTACTCCTCACAATTTTTTGCTTTGCTGGATCATAAAGTCTGTAACCAAACTCTTCATCACCATATCCAACAAACACACAAGGAGAAGTCTTGAAATCAAGCTTCAATCTCTGTTCCTTCGGCACATGCATGAAAGCCTTGCATCCAAACACCCTCAAATGAGAATAAGAGGGATCTTTCTCGAACCAAACCCTCTCAAGAATCTCAAACTCCAAAGGAATTGATGGTTCTCTATTTATCAAGTACACAGCGGTTCCAACTGCTTCTCCCCAAAACGACTTAGGAAGATTGGACATCCTAAGCATACATCTCACTTTTTCAACAATATTTTTGTTCATCCTCTCGGCAACACCATTGTGTTGTGGGGTACTAGGTTCTGTTCTTTCATGCCGAATGCCATATCTTGAGCAATATGCTTTAAACTCATTTGAAGTGTATTCACCTCCATTATCAGTTCGGAGTCGCTTCAATTTGCAATCTGACTCCCTTTCCACCATGGCATGAAACTTTTGAAAGATACCAAACACCTCGCTTTTGTTCTTCATCATATAAACCCAAGTTCTCCGAGTAGCATCATCAATAAAAGTAACAAAGTATTTGTTACCACCAAGTGATTCTACCTTAATAGGACCACATACATCAGAGTAGACCAGCTCTAGCTTCACTTTCTTTCTTGTGGATCTCCTCGGAAAAGAAACTCTATGTTGCTTTCCTGCTAAACAATGATCACAAGGGTCAAGAGAGATGGTAACATCAACAGGAATAAGAGACTTACCAGCCAGCAACTTTATACCCTTCTCACTGACATGTCCTAATCTTCGGTGCCATAAGTTAGATGAAGTTTTCTCCTCAACAGCATTCAACTCACTAGTACACACTTTCAAGTGTGTCTTATACAAGGTGCAGCAGAGCTTGCCACGAGCAACGGTCAAGGAACCCTTAGTCAATTTCCATTTACCCTCACCAAAAGTGTGCTTGTAACCTTCTTGATCAAGTACATTAGCAGACAATAAATTGAGGCGTAAATCTGGAATGTGGCGAACATCTCTCAATGTCAAATAGCACCCAAGACTGGTTTGTACTCGAATATCTCCAATTCCAACAATACTAGCTGAACTCTGGTTTCTCATCTTCACACTACCAAAATCTCCAGCTCGGTAGTCAACAAAGTACTCCTTAACAGGAACACAATGATAAGAAGCCCCAGTATCAACAAGCCATTCAAAATCGGAATTGTCAACATGACAACAATCCCCAGTAGTACAAATCAAAGAAACAGAATCATCTGAAGTAGAAGCTGTCGCAGCTGTATTCTTATCCTCACCCTCTTTGTGATGACCATTTTTCTTCTGTTGCTGATCTCTTTTCAACTTATAGCAAAATTTTTGAATATGGCCAGGCTTGCTACAATAGTGACATATCGTGGATTCTCTCCCATCTTTGGACTTGGACCTATACTTTGACTTGCCACGCCCCTTGGGACATCTACTCTTGCTTCTTCCTCTAATCTCTACCACAAGTGCCTGTGAAGTATCAACACCCATCTCCTTTCTTCTAAGCTCTTCATTGAACATGCTCTCTTTAATGACATCCAATGAAAGCGTACCATCTGGAGCTGAGTTGCTGATGGACACAACCAAGGTTTCCCAACTGTCCGGCAGAGAACTCAATAGGAATAAAGCCTGCAACTCATCATCAAGAACAATTTTCATCACACTCAACTTGTTAATAATATCTTGAAAGTCACTTAGATGCTCAGAAACTGACTTCCCTGGCTTCAACTTGAGATTAACAAGTCTCTTAATCAATGAGGCCTTGTTGTGAGCAGTCTTTCTTTCATAAAGACCCTCCAATTTTCTCCACAACTCAAGTGGCTTATTCTCTTGGGACACATGATTGAATATACTAATGTCAATCCACTGTCTAATTGTTCCCAATGTCTTTCTCTTTAGCTTTTCCCATTCTTTATCCGACATCTTCTCGGGTTTAGTGGGCGTGTCATCTTTCTTGGTTTTATCCACATCAATTGGGTCAAACAAATCTTTACAGTATAGCAAATCTTCCATCATTGGACGCCAAATGGAATAATTGGTTGATGTCAATTTAACCATAGAATGATTTCCAGATTCCATATCTACAGTTTAACCAAACTCTCTGATACCAGTTGTAGGAGGGAAGCAACAAGTAGGATACAACACCTACAAGGATCAACTTCAAGACAACCAACCAAAGCTTAACCCAATTCACCACAATTGATTTACCAAGCGAATATCAATCACACACCAAAACCTCAAGCAAATTATCTAAGATAAAGCTTCAAACAACACAAGAGATTTATACGTGGAAAAACCCCTTCAATGTGAAGGATAAAAAACCACGGGACTTGTAAGGAGTCCACCCTTCTTCTCTTATTATGAAATTGAGGGTAAAAACACCCAAATCAGTCTACAAGGATGTTACAGCCCATCAACAACAACATACATAAGAGACAACAATTGAGAGAAAACAAAATTGCAGAAATTTCACCAAAATTTCGTCTGACACCAGCAGCGATTAAAACCGATCCAGGACGCGGATTGAAATTCTGAACGGTCAGAATGTAGCCCTGTGTGTTTCAAAGATGCTGTCCAAATTTCAGCAAAATCCAACGGTTGGATCTCCGGCGATCGTCAAAGAAGCGGAGGCTGCCCAGAAAAACTGTACCTGCGCGAAATTCTGTCTCTCTCTGTTTTTCTGCCTCTGATGTTCTACAGTACCATCCAGCCTTTAAAAGACACATTTTCAAGGGTTGCTCAAACACATTTGGGTCTCACAAAATAAGTGATTGGTCTATCACTTACAAAATGTTCAATAACAAATAGACTGTACTAATGCCCCAACAGTTCCACCATATTATTTGAGGAAGAAGGCTGGCGGCAAGAATTGCAGAAGAATGCTGCTAAAACCGAAGAAAGAGAAACGTTTATGCACATGCATGTTAAACAAATCAAAGCTCTGAGGAGAAAGTAATACAGAAAGTTGCTGAATTTTTGGGATTAAAAAAGAAAGTTGAGGAAATCTTTTCCATAGCTAGGAAAGGAACTGTGGAGTGCCGTGTATATCCGGTCTTTCTCCAGACCTTACACAAGCGCGCGAAACTAGTATTCCAGAAATATCTTTTAGTGATAGCTTGAACGGTTGTTTATACAAGTATTAGACTTATTAGTTACAGTAGTTGTCTTTATATTTTTTAGTCCTGTTTTGGTATTTTATTGCCCTTTCATTTACATTTATTAGGTTAAGTTGTTGTCTTTTAATTTTCTATTCCTGTTTTGACCTTTTTATTACCCTTTCATTTCTATCTCACTTGACTGCCTCAAAGAAAGTGCCTGAATCTGTCATTTTGTCTCTCCCATTCCAATTTCTGGGCTCTTTTTATTTCAAGAAATTAACATCAATGTATGCAATGATGTGGTGGAAATGCAAGAAATGAGCGGGGGATTTGGTTGCTTCGTGTAGCAAGATTTTTTCAGGGGAATAAACGGAGTTCTCGGTGCACTAAGCTTTAGCGTTTGTACATTGTATGAGAAGGGGCCGGATCGCTTCGCGATCTAATGTACGCAGTCTTAAAACACTTTTTCCGCGGTTCGAATCCCTGGCTTTAAAATCACAATACATCATCATTACCAGTTGATCCAAAACACGTCTTCAGAGGAATGGTGGGTGTAAATGGGAGAAATCAGATTTCATGAACTGGGATCATGATTACTGAGTTGCTTTAATGAGTCGCAGCAACAAAATTTATGGAGACCAGCTCGATTGGTTTCTTTCTTTTTGTTTTTAGAAATTTGGGAATGGAGGTCAGATAGTTGAGTTTTAGAGTAATGACAACTGTATTACTCTAAGGTGGCGTTTGGTTGGCACTTGGGAATCGGAATTAGATTCGGAATGGGTATGATAGGGAATGGGTTTGGAAGATATGAGTTTGGGGGTTAAAAGTGATAGTTGTTTGGTATTAAAATGGGAATCGAAATAGTGACCGGTCGGAATAGTGGCCGGCGGCGGACTGGTGGCCGGCGGCGGTGGCCGGCGTTGTTGACCGGCGTTGACCGGCGGCTTCCCATTCCCACATTCCCACATTTTGATAGATAGGAGGCCTAGTATATCAAAAAAAGATATCCATTACCAAATAGTTGGATATCAAAATGAAATCCATTCCTCCATTTACCCCAAGCAAACAACCGGAATGGGTTTGGACCTCGTTCCCATTTCCTCCAACCAAACGCCACCTAAATATTTTGACCAGACAAAAATGCCCTTATAATCCGGTGACATTAACAGAAAATTCTTAAGAATGACCAAAAAAAAAAAAAAATAGATTGCCGAAAATGTTTCTCCGCAAAGAGGTTTAATTGTCAATGACATTTTTAGTCCTTTAATAATTTGTTTCTTTACTTTTATGAGTTTTCTGTCTGTTCTAGAACGACTGAATTATTTGATTTTATATTGTTTGTACTTGAAACTCACTGTGTTATACTAACTTTTTTTTTTCTTTATTACAAATTAGCATGTTTATCTAGGAGAACAGACGAAAAAACATCGCATGACGACATCAGTCCGCCCTACACCATCTTGCATTACACCGTAATTATCAATCCAGACATTAATACCTACAGGAGTTTTTTTTTTTTTTTTTTTTTGTTGGGGGGGGGGGGGGGGGGAGGATGATGATGATTTGAACTGATATTTCATACTCCCTCCATCTCAAAGTATGGTTCATATTTTTATTTTCATTTGTTCTAAAAATACTTTTAACTTGTTCTAAAAATATTATTAATTTTCTAAAAATAGTAGGCGTGCTACCAATTGCATTAACACTTATATAATTTCTTGCTATTTTACTTTAAGTATCTAACTAAAAGGGCGTGTACTAGTCTTCCACATTTGCGTAGGGTCCATAAAGAAACCGGATCCCTTCGCGATCTGATGTACGTAGCCTTACCCTGCACTTTTGTTGTACCAGAGGTTGTTTCCGCAGTTCGAACCCGTCACTTCAAGGTCACAAAGCAACAACCTTACCAGTTGCTCCAAGACCCGCCCTCACTTAAGTATCTAACTAAGAATAGAATAAGAATAGTGACTTACAAAGTTTGACTTTATTAAATTCTACTCAAATCAAACTAGTACAATATTTTTAATACAGAGTATCTTGCAAATAACCCAAAATGATAGATGCTACAAGTTCTTCCATAGTATATCAACATGTTTGGCTTAACGCCTTTATCAATATACTTGCATAACTCCAAGAAACTTCCTTGGATTCCAACATGTACACATTCTACGTGCATCACTAAGAACTCATAATATTATTCAAAGTAACACATGAATGAAATTCTACACATTCAAGAGGACCTCCTCCATCAGGAACTAGCTAAGGAGGTGGTGTACCCATTGCTTAACAACTTCAGGAGAGCCATACCATGGTCGCCTAACGTCGTCTGAACCAACAGGCGAGTGATAAACCCCTTCTAGACTCATATTCAGTGCACCTTCTAGATGTGCTGATATTTCTGGTACGACCCCATCACCCCATGCATCTGCTTGGCCACACACCTGAAAACTCTCTCTTTAAGTATCCTACAAGACTTTGTGTACCCTTTTATCTTTTCGAAGTCTATAATACTCTGCTCTTACGTTTTTAGATAAGATGGTAATTTAAGATGGTATCCGAGCGCGATATTTTCGGTTTGAACCCTGTGGTAACTCAACAACCTCTAGGCATTTGAGTCCTCAACTAATGCATCGGCTCGTGTATCATATTCTTTGTATCTTCAAGAGATGCATCATCTTTTCACAATGGTTTTCCCTCTCAATGGTTACTCCATATTTTATCATGAACAAAAGGGGCATAAGATGGATATTTAATCTGAGCTAAGTATCCTTAGTTTTTGAATATTCTGATCCTTCAAATTCTTACTATATTATGGAATTTTCCTTTTCCATGTTCCATTCAAATATTACCTGCTTGTATCCTTGGCCAACGAAGCGAGCACGCCACGGGGTGGAGGGTGGCTTAGATGGGTTGACAAGAGCAACCTCAGGGTTTGATTGGCCAACACCTGCCACTATTTCTGACTCATCATCATTTGAACCAAAGAAGCGAGCTCCTTGAATGTACCTAGACAAACAGCAGGATGAAGTTTCAGGTTTCGCATGCAGTTCAGGACATATGGATTGAAGGTCCTAAACAGTCCATGATTGTTCAAGCCTATGCACATATTATCAATAGGTTGCATGCACTATACTACGGAGGAATATTAAAAGCACACGTTGATTGCAGCTCTGCTCAGTTCCCAGGCATAAGAAAGCTTTCATCCAAACAGGTTTAAGGATGTGTCTCTCTCTTCGGTGCTGTATAAAGCCTCAGAGCATGACTCGACCAGATAAATGAAAATTACATCACAATAAGCACCTTGGGCAACACTCAACATGAGAAAGCATGCCATATTGTAGTGACTAGACTAAACAAAGCCATTTTTCAGAGTAGAAGTACTCGTGTGGAAAGTAGCAAAAATTTGAGTATTTAACTAGTAAGGGTCTGGTTACCTAACTAAGGGCTAAAAAGGATGATGTTTGGCCTTTCTTTCCTTTTTTATAAAAATAAAGGTTCACCATTTAATTCATAATGCGTATTAAGCACTAAAGTTTCAATCACTTATTAAATAAAGATGCTACAAGTACAAGAAAACAATTTAAGATGAAAATCACTTGATTGAACTCGTAACCTGGTTAAGCCATAGACATCTAATTTGCTTCCAGCTAGTTCATAAAAATTATAGTCATTTGTAACATTGTATCACTATCAACATGATTAAGAGGTAGTGACTATTTTCCAATGCCTAGAATTCCAAAATGTTTGACTCTTCCTTGTTCAGATTCCCTATACTGTCAGTTTCATGAAGCTCCTTTCTTAATCTGTGTCTCAAGAGGCTAGCAAAAAGTTACCAAACAAATAGAGGAAAAATTCCATGTTATTAGATCTATACTATCCAAAATTTCATGATTTTCATCCAATTTACAGGCAATCTTTTTATAAACATATAGATACAAAGGTCAAGATCCTGTAGCATCCATTTGATGTTTTTAATGATTCTGCAATCTAAATACGGCATACTTTTTGGTACATCCTAACTTCTAAAATCTTTTTAATGTTTCTGGACAGCGTGTGTCTTTTCTCGGTTATTTAATACCTTTTACTTCCGCGAGAAATGTATCGGTTCTGCTATGTTGACTGATAGAATTGTATAATCACTTCCAGTTGGCTCCATCTTAACAGCTAGATAAAAAAAATCCTCAGTAGGATTACCACTTTCGAAGGGTAAGCCCATATATTATATTTGTCCATGCTAATTTCACAACCTAATTCAAAACTGGAATTGGATAGAAGAAAAACCGATAACAGCTGAGCTGCACCTCTGTCAGATATTATCAAGCAGTCCCTAATATGCAGAGTGATCTTGTTAACGCATCACAAGTCAAGGATTTAATAGTCTAATAGCCCATACATCTTCAATTTTATACTGGAGCTTCCTAGCTGGTGTCAGACAAATGTAATTGTAAGACAAGAACAAATATATTCTGAGACACCCCCCCCACCCACCAAAAGAAAAAGGAAAAAAAATAAAAAATATAGAAAGATAAAAATATTTGACGCTTTACAAAAGAACTATAAATATCTTAAGAGATGGCAATTCATTGCATGTACACACATGGTTGAGATAGAAGTATCAGGAAATAGCTAAAGGATAAGGTTTCAAGTTACCTCCCTGCAACACATACATATCTAAGTTCTTGGGTATAAACTGCTTTTGTGCAATATTTTTCAACATAGTCCAAGAGGCCTCTTGTCTGATCAATAACTCCAGGCAATCCTTTTGGAGGTGGGCTGAAAGGATTGAAATGGTTAAAGCATAATACTCCCAATTGGATTAAACATAAATATAAATATAAATATAAAAAGTAGCAGAATCAACTAGGGAAGTCACATGGCATAAACTCTACAAAGATGCACAGTTACATACAGGTGTGGTGTTCCTAGAGTCAGCAATAATGATATATTAGAAATCCCAAATTCCTGCAAGTATACTCGTCCTAGCCATCCTCCAGCAGAGTGTCCAATGAGAGACAAAGACGCACCTATGAAAAGTCACCCAGATCAACAAACGAAAGCGTTGTATAGATATTACTTCTATTTGACACTTCAACTCAGGGGGACAAGGATCAAAAAGTTGAATATGAGCCCAAATTAATAAGGTTGCGCTATCTTTCCAAACTTAGCAACTTATACAAACACCAACATCTAATAGGCATGACAAACAGGACACATGTGTTTGAAATGTCGGCTAGATATAGTTTTACAACGTCTGGCATTCAAGGTCAATTTAATACAGGCGATCTTAACACAAGACCATATACCAAAAACACACTGATAACAAAATCCAGATCCTTTCTCACTGCTATCAAAAGATCAAAGGCTAAAACTTGTTACCCATCTCACTCACTAAGAATTACTAAGATTGCACTCTTTCCAAACTTTGGCCACATATCCAAACATCAAGCAGCTAAAAAAGAGGAGAGACTGGACATGTGTGTCCATTTGACATGTCAGATAGACAATAGTTTTACGTATGGAATTAAAGGTCAATTTACTACAGATCATCCAAACACAAGGCCATATACCAGAGAGCAGACTGACAATAGAATGCAGAACTGGTTTCATATGCCATGGTAAAAGCAAAGGCTACAACTTGTCACCTATATCATTTCTATGACTTTTGATGTAAACAGTGTTCAAACTTATTAAAAGAGACGTCTAATGCATTCAAAAGCATGGCAAGATTCAGGATATTCAAACATTTTGATTTGAGACAGGAATGGAATGTGCTTTTAGCAATTTAGCAAAGTATATCTCTTGATATAATTTCGAACACATAAAGCCATCAAGCGAAGGATTCCAACTAAATGATTATTAGAGGAACCAATGCCATAACAAACCCTTTTCAAGTATGCCTTATAAACATTAGTGATTAACTAACCACCAGCACAATTTATGGTAAGTAAAACATAGAACATTATCTCAAAACTCCGGGTGGAGAGAGCCATATAAACTACATGAACATGCAGAGGTAAAATATTTGATCACTGAACCTTCAGCTAAATCATTGGCCTCAGAAATAGCCTCATCCATCTTCTTGAAGTACCTAGCCATACATTCTCATACAGATAGCGAAATGATTAAGAGCTCCACAACATCAACGTGCCTGCAAAATGCATAGAAAATATCAGGCCAAGGTACCAATCAAGAACCGGGCGAGGGCGAAGAGTTCCACTCCAGTAATTTGCATCAAGCAAGCCAGCAGCATTCCTGAACCAATCAAATCTTGAAACCTTTACAACCACAGTTGGCACTCCGTAGTCCTTTAGTATAAAAGCCAACTTCTCATAGTCTTTGGTATTGTTCCCTAAACCCTTCAGAAGAACAAGAAATTCACAGGCATTATGTCAAACACTTCCTAAATTTTATTCCTTCTGTTCGCATGTTTTAAACATAAGCAAATACATTCAAAACTAAAGAAAACACACAAACAATTTGGTAAAAACATAAGAGTGCATGTGATCAAAAACAATTTGGTAACAACATAAGAGTGCATGTGATCAAAGATATTACTGTTAAGCAACAAATCTTACTAATATCATCACACAATGACACAAAATGAAGAGCAAAGAAAAATACCAGGGCTATGGAATTAGAAAAAGATGCATGATACTAATACCAAATTATTGGGTTAAATTGAATTAGTCCCTTCTTCCCATTTATTAGTGCAGTATTTCTTTTCACAATGTCTTAGAATATCGTACATTTTCCATTATAAACCTGTTAAATTATTAAATTTTTATGTATAAAGTTATCTTTGTATTTCCACAATAAACATATCATAATTATTTTTGGTTCTAAAATTGTCTTTGAAAATGCATGCTAAACCTACTCAGTTATGTCTAATTCAAATTATCTTCATAAGTAACCATTACGAGGCAATGCATTAGACCAAATGTTATAAGTCCAAATAAAAATAGTTTATCGATGAAAACAATACATCATCAATGTCGCTAAAATAATTAGATTTCATAGACTATGGAAAATAATTGAAGTAAAATGGTGATAGAATCGAGCAAACTTATAAAATTGCATTCTCTTCCAAGTCATAGCCGGCCATCTGTTCTCGCATGAAAATGAGAAAGAGATCAAGAGATTAACTGGAAGAATAATGGCAGGGCGACAGGCGGAAGACTTGGTCGATGAGATTGGGGAAGATGATTGCTGGTCTGTTTGAGGAATTGCAGAGCAGAAGCTCGTTCGTGTAGTAAGCTTCGGCGGCGTCGGAAGAGGTGAAAGAAACGCCCGCGCCGGCCACGAGGAAGCTGAACTCATCGCTTCACTTCCCGCCTTTCTCTACCAACCGCCGACCACTTTGGATGATGCCAAAACGATCATGTGGTGTTTAAAGTTTTTCTAATTTTTCATTTATTTACTAACATATTAAGATCACTAAGGATTTTAAATTACGCACGGAGCAATGACTAATTACGATTTAAATTTTGTGCCTTGATCAATTAAATTAGTAAAATATGTTAGGGTCATAAATAACTAAAAGGAAGTTTTGATAATTAAATACAAAATAATCCAAAAGTAGGAAGTTAAAAAAACTTGAACAAAAATGCCACAGACATACATTTGAACTTGTTACCAAGTGTGGTCAAACGTTCTGTCTCTGAGGTAAATTGTTTTCACAGGTCTTTGATGTGTGGTCGCACATCCTGTTATTTAAAACGAGAGTGTAGTTAGACGTCCCACTATATAGGTAGGACTTATATAGATAATAAAAATGTATCATTTGTAAATTTTTTATGCTCTGATTGTCTCTCATATGCTTCATGGTATTTCGTTGATGGAAGTGTCGTTTGTTTGGAATAAAAGTATAAGGATCGAGAATATGTCATAATACTCTATTCATCTTCCTTTAGAATATTTATCAATGAACAATTGATACTAAAGCTTAGCCGTGAATACATGGTCAATTTTCGCAAGTAGCAAAGTCTAAAGATTTTTATAGACAATGAAAACCACCTTTAGTACCATCTAAACTCCCACTCACAAGCCAATTTCTAAACTTTATCTCTCCTAACACCAAAGCTTTTATGTTTGATTCTCAAAACTACTCCTTATAAAAGTTTAAGATGATCAATCACTTGAAAAGATATGGATTTGATATATGGAGAAATGTGATAAAAAGAGGCCAAACTCCTATGACTACAAACGAGAAACGGGAGAAGGTATTAAGAGATGAAGATGACTACACCGATGAAGAAAAGCTCAAGTTTGCCATCAATTAAAAGGTATTTGATATAATTTCAAGTGCTCTTACCTCTATTGTGCTTATTAGATTTCAAGGACTTAAAACTGACCCATGAGGCTTGGACCAGCTTGAAGATCGGTATAAAAACAAATGCTAATGAAGGAGTTTGAAGAAATGTGGCTATGAAGAACAAACCTCAAGTTAGAAGATTCTTCTGGCTCTAAGTAAAAGGAAAGAGAAAAAGAAAGAAGCGTTTTAGAAGTGGTAGAAAGGATCACTTCATTATGTATGTCAATAAGCCATCAAAACAAAAGAAGAAAGCCTATCCTCAAAAGAAAAAGACTCTCAATGGTGTTGTGACTAATTGGGATGATCCTTTTTTCATTCAAAAGATAAAGAAGGTGGAGACAAGAAAGTTAGACTCTTGGCCATAGTGAATGATAAAAAAAACATACTTATGTCAATTAAAGATGACATTGAGGTAAATTCTGCTTATCTAACTTTAATTTGTAAGAAGAGTTAGGTGATTTGCAAAATAAATTTGAGAAATATCAAAGGACTAAAAAAAGAATTTAGGAATTGCATATTAGAAAATAAGATCTTGGGTAAAAAATATTTATCAATTAGTCAAGATCATTACGTCACTTTTAGTACCTATAAAATTCTTCCATTAGAATATGTTGAAACTAGGAAATAATGTGAAAAACTTACAGTTGATTTGCAAAAGATGACTAATTGTAAATCAAATTTAAACAAACTTCTTGGAAAGCAAAAAGTTGTGAGTGACAAATTTGGACTTGGATTTAAAGCTTCATCATTATAGTTCAAGAATGAAGTGCCTAGTGATAAGAAGTCTTTATTAAATAATGAGCATAGTCCAAAGGTACAAAATAAGGTGTTAAAGAGGTTTCTAAAGCTCGAAAGCCTAAGAAAGCTTTACCTCCTTCTAATATCAAGAAAATGGAACCAAAACGTGTATTTACTTATTTCTTTTATAATAAGAAAGGAGATGTATACTGGAGTATAAATGTTTTGATGAGTTTGAATGATTAATAAATCAAAGATGTTTGAAAAAGAACAAAGAAAATTGATTTAAACTTTGGAAATGACTTAAGGGATGGAGGTATGAAAATCAAGACATTGATCTCTAAACAAGAAAGACAGATGGACCAATGCATACCATCGATCTCTGGATTGATCGATCAATGTTTATATGGATCTAGTGACTTCAGGCGCTTAATTACTTCAAACATAGTCGTTCGATGTCACATTTAGCGCTTCATACGTCTCTAAGCAGTCGTTTGAAGTGACATAAGGCGCCTAATATGGTTTTTCTACTTGTCAAACCAGACAACCCTTCATTTTTCGCACCAATTAAGTGACATTAACTCTCGTTGCCGCCCTTTCCTCTTTCCCATGCTTTCAGCTTTCATCCCATGTTTTCCCCATTCACTCCCACTTCCCTACATTTCACACTTCCCCACCATTTCTCTCTATCCTTTCTTCTTCCCCCTCCTCTTCATCTTCCTCTTTCTTTTCCAATTCACACCCACTCTCCCACGTTCTCTCATTTTCCAACCGTCCCCAGCCCCTTCCTCTTTCTCTTCTTGTACTTCCTCCTTAAAACCCCTTCTTTTCTGATTTCCTTTCGCAAATCTTTAAAACTCTCAGCAAATTTCCCTATGCAGAAAACGTACTTTTCTCCATCAAGTCACACATTTTAATCCCCTGATCAAAAATGGCTCCACAAGGAAGAAGTGGTGCCGGACCTTCCAGGGCTGTTCCAAAGGGATACAAACGAAAACAAACTGCTGGGTAGTTGAACCAGAGAACCTCCAATCCATTCGAGAAGGACTCGCTAAAGATAACTTCCCATGGATGAAGAAAACATTTGACGCAGATGTAAAGAATCCCCCACCTCACGCAGCAAAAGGTACCCATTTTTTTCTCCATTCGCATATACTGCATGAAGAATGGAGGAGCAGCAATAGACTTGTAGTCCCTATCAAACTGATTCGGTTGGTGACTTCACCGAAGCCCATAATTCGATTAAGGTTTTTTGTCCTTTCAGATAAACAAGCATGCACTTCACTCTGGTCCAGAAATGATACAAAATCCGCCTCAAAGACCTATACCCAACTGTTCTATGCCAATATGTGGGCTACCACAAAGACAGAATCACAAGAGTTTTCCCTACACACTGTGTTAGATGGTACACCTCTTAGTTTCTCCATGCAAGATGTCTATGATGCCTTGAGAATGAGAAATGAGGAACTAAGTGACTTCTCCGTATTTGACTGGAGTGACAAATACGGCATACGTGAGCAGGAAGTTGAGTTTCATGTGGAATACTTTTCAACCAAGAACACACAAAACATGCCTCTGGTGAATAGGGTTCTGTTGGCTGGGTGACTTACTGTGTCAACGGTAAGACGACTAAAAATCCAAGCAATATAGATTTATACGTCACTTATCGTATCAAGCATGAGACACAGTTGAATTTCGGATGACAGGGTGGAGGTGATGATGGCTGCCCACCGAACGGGATCTAAGGCCTTGCCTTTTACGAATGTGATCACAATTTTGCTCAAGTCCAAAGGCATTCAGGTTCCTGAAGGAGAAATGATAAAAGTGACCAAGACATATAATTACAAAAATTTTAACATGGCCTTGCCTTTTGCGAATGTGAGCACAAGAGCATGGACATAGGTTTTCTTGCCATCTTCTTCCCTTGCAATATGAAAAACTTCACTATGTAATAAAGAAATGTAAAGTTGATATGAGAGACAATTGGATTCTTATATTTCCTTTCCTTTTATAGTTGCGTCAATGAACGTTTGCTGCCTTTGTAGAGGCTAAACTTAGAAATACGATAAGAAAGAGGTTCTTCTGATACAAAGGAAATGTCTTTTTTGAAGAATAAGTCACACATATCATGACTCGGTATAATAACTGTGTGTGAATTGTTTCATAAATTAAATGGATATCATATTACTAACTGATTATGCACTCACAATTTATTAATCAATTCGATCTGTTTATTAAAATGTATGAATTAATTAGCTGATGAAATAACTATGTTCAAAACACGACTCTCATACTATTATGTTTTGTCATATATATACGTTTGAATATAATCCATTCTAACTTTGAATGAGTCGATGTTATGCCTAATGTGTCTTCTAATGTGAGATAATTTTATTAGTATGTACTATAAATGCATTACTTAAATCGTAGATGCCTCTCATTTTTATTGCTTCTTTTTAGAAGAGAATGTGAATGAAAAAAAAGGACTTATCTTTTGCAACAATTAGGTTTTTTCACCACATTATTAGTCTTAAACGGCTTTAATATATGGACTCAAGTAATTAAGATATTAGTTAGTATGCGACATAACTTATTTTTACAGTATTTCACCACAAAAAGAATTTCATTTACCGACGAAAACATCACCAACGAACCGTGGTTCGTCGGTGTTGCGTCGGTACTTTGCGACGCATTTGCGATACACTAATTTTCGTCGTTAATTGCGACGAAAATACGATGAAAAGCATTGTCGCTAGCAGAAAAGTAGTCAGATTAATACGTTCGTCGGTGTTTTGTCGGTGGTGCGTCGCTATTCTGTGTGTTTTATTCATCGCTATGTAGTTTGTAGCCTTACGTCGCTATATCGTAGCTATTTTGTCGCTAAAATTCCAGAACAATGATAAAATAAATTCGTCGGTGAGTAGGTTCTTGGCGTTGTGTATCGTCGGTTTTTTTTGTCGATGAAACCCGCGTGTCGCAAACGTTTTGTTTTACTTTTCGTTCATATTCTGATTTGTCATTGTGTCGTCGCAGATTCGTCGAGGATTAAACACGTGTATTAATTAAGGAAAAAGAAAGCAGTGATTGGAAATTTTTTTTTTTAATTTAATAATAAAAATTTACATTATGAAACGAAAAATTAAAAAAAGAAATCTAAAAGAGAGGCGCAGAGGGGCCGTTCACTCTTCGTCATCGGAAGAAAGAGTGGCTGCCACATTATCTGCGAACTCTCTGAGGAGGCGCTTCAGTTTGGAATATCTGAATTTCAACTTCCGCAGCCTTCTAGTCATGCTATGCAGTTGTCTCGACTGCTGTTGCATGTTTGCTATCAGCATACGGTAGTCGATATCCTGTCACGACATTTGTTCTTGAGCATCCTCTCGCGGTAGTGGGCCATACACAGATACGGAACCCTCCCGCTCAACCGATGGTGGTTGGGGAGGAGGCCCTTGTGGCGGGACACTGTTTGCCCCTCCACCACGCCTTGGGGTTCTTCTAAAACGACGTGGCATATTTTGATGTTTTATAACTTTGTATGTGTGTATATATATGTGCGGATGTTCGGGGTATAAATAGGTAATTTTAGCGACGATATAGCGACGAACTTGCGACGCATTCTTCAACCGTTAACCAAGATGGGAATATGTGCGGGTGTGACGCTTCGTGCGAATTAGCAACGAATTAGCGACGAAATGTGTGCGGGCGTGACGGTTCGTTCGAATTAGCGACGCACTTAGCGACGAATTAGCGACGTAAACACGTTCTAATTAATTGTAACCGTTGGGAACTGAACGGACACTGCGGAATAGCGACGAATTAGCGACGCAACTTGAAATAGGTGTGAAGATAATATCGTAATATCATACGTTGTAACCGTTGGGAACTGAACAGAATAGCGACGCACTAACGACGCCGTAGCGACGAAACGCGTCGAATGGGGTGAAATGACGTCGTGCGTTGCTAGGGCGTCGGTAAAGCGTCGCTAAATTCCAATAAATTCGCTCATAAGTTCTCGTCGTTGTATTAAGTTTCGCGGATAATAGGTTCTCGTCTCGTCGTTGTATTAAGTTTCGTCGATATGTTTAGTAGGTTCTCGTCTTTGTATTAAGTTTCGTCGGTATATAGTTGATGTTTAGTCGGTCAATTAGTCGTCTCAAATTTTTCTGAGCCACATTTCGTTTGTATTTTAGCGTCGTCAAAATTCGTAAGAGATTAAACACGTGTTTAAATTAAGAAAACGAAAGCGATGATTAGAAAAATAAAACTTCATTAATATAAAATTATAAATTACAAAATATACTAGGACAATAATGGAAAAACTAATCTAAATGAATAACGGAGAGGAGTCATTCACTGTTCGTCATCCGAACAGAGAGTAGCAACACTCTCTGCGCACGCCTTCAGGAGGCGTCTTAGCTGTGCAGCTTTGGATTTAATCCGCATCTGCCTTGTGTCCAGGTATTGGAGACGCTCATCCTGGTACATAATATGCTCCCTCAGGTCATCCACTGTTTTCCACAGTTCTTGTATTTCTTTATGGAGATCGCCAATTTGGCGATCCCGACGTGGCCCAAAAAGACTGGGTTCAGAGGACTCAGCCTGTGGGGGTGATTCTTGTGGTGGAGGAACCGCTGAAGAAGAGGGTTGTTGAATAGGCCGTCTTGCCGCTGAATGGCAACTACCACGTCGCGCTTGCGCTTTAGTACGAACCATATTTGGGTCTTTTTTTATGATTATAAAGGAGGTTGTTTTCTATGTAGATGGGGGTCATGGTCCATCCTGTTTATATAGGGAATTCAGCAACGACATAGCGACGAAATAGCGACGTACATGCATCGAAAATGTAACCGTCGGGCTGTGCGGACACCGCCGAATAGCGACGACGTAGCGACGAACTCAGCGACGAAACCCATCGTATGGTGTGAAGATACGTCGTGCGTCGCTGTGCGTCGCTTAGTCGTCGGTGTTTGTGTTTGTTTCCGGAATTTGTGTTTCTTGGTCGTCGCTAAGTCGTCGGTATTTGTGTTTGTTTGTTTCCGGGATTCGTGTTTCATGGTCGTCGCTTGTCGTCGCTATATCGTCGCTAATACGTCGGTAATATTGCAGGCTGAGAACCATAAAACGCAGCTTTCTTCTTCCACTCTTCTCCCATTCTTCTCCCATTTCAAACACAAAAATCATATCTTTTCTACGAAAATATAGAAGGAAGAAATCTTATTGTGTGAAATTTTGATGTTTTCTACCACCGAGAAAAGATAGCTGTTGTTATTTTGAAGGTATAGCAAGAAAATGGATCCGAGGAGGAGCGATAGAAAGTGGATGTACGGAGAGAGTAAATAGCGGGGAGTGGAGTTTTAGATTTGTTGAAGGTCTCGAAGAATTTATGGATTTTGCGACGAGTAATGAAAGTGGAACGCAGATTAGATGTCCGTGTAAGAAATGCAAGAACCGTAAATATATGCATCCGGGTGACGTGAGGGTTCACTTATTAAAACAAGGTTTCATGCACAATTACCATACATGGTACTGCCACGGAGAATATGAGGGGGCGTCTACATCTGCAACTGTACACGTCTTAGGGGGACCCGGTCAGGTTGATGCCGAAGAAATATGCGAGGGATCTCACAACCTATACGTGCAGATGGTGCAAGACGCAGCCGCCGGCGCATTTACGGGAGAGCAGTACTTACAAATGCAGGATCAGGATGAACAGCCGCGTGTATTCGTGGAGGAAGATCCGAACCCTCAAGCAAGACAGTTTTTTGAGATGCTGAACGCCGCCAACACGCCGCTGTATCCCGGTTGCGGTAGTCACACACAGATGTCCATGATCGGTCGGATGACGAGCATGAAGACGGAGCACCGCATGACGGAGAGATTGTACGATAGGATGTGTCAGCTGATGAGGGAATCTCTTCCCGAAGGGAACACAATGGTCGACAGTTTTTATTCGATGAAGAAACAGCTGCAGGCGTTGGGACTGCCGGTTCAGAAGATCGATTGTTGTTCAGAGGGGTGCATCATATACTGGGGCATCGACGAGGATAAAGACAAGTGCAGGGTCTGTGGGACACGCAGGTGGAGAACGAACAAAAGAAACCGGAACGTGCCAAGAAAGCAATTCTACTATTTACCTCTCGCCCCTAGACTGCAGAGGCTCTACGCATCCGGTGCCACAGCTAGCCAGATGAGGTGGCACGCGGAGCACTACACGAAAGATGGTGAGATGTGCCATCCATCTGACGGCGAAGCTTGGAGGACGTTCGATGCGACACATCCGGGTTTTTCGTCGGAGACAAGGAACGTTAGGTTGGGTTTATGCACCGACGGGTTCAACCCGTTCGGACAGTCGGGAGTGCAGTATTCGTCGTGACCTGTAATCGTGACGCCGTACAATCTACCACCTTGGATGTGCATGAAGAATCCGTACATGTTCTTGACTGTGATCGCACCGGGGCCTAGGAATCCGAGGCATGCGTTGGTGGTCCTGTTCAGTACAGGTGGATGTATCCGTTCGAGAGGTACTCTTATTTATTACGTGACGTTCTTATGTGTCTAAGCGCAAGCATTTGAACAGATATTCCCTATATGAACAGATATCTCAGGCATTTGAAGCTGAACATCAAGAACAAGGCGAAAGTCGAGGCCTCGATGTGCAATGCCTACCTGACGGAGGAAGCCTCGACCTTCGTGTCTCATTACTTCGATCCAGATGTCCCGTCGAGGTGCAGAGATGTTCCCCGGAACGACGACGGCATTTCCAGATCCGGTGTCCTCCTGATATTCACACATCCGATCAGATTTCACGGACAGGGAAAGGAAATGATATTGGGGGACAGCGAGCTGAAGATTGCTCATTCTTATGTTCTGCGCAACTGCCGTCAAGTCGACCGTTTCCAGAGGTATAAACTATATCCAATTTTAATTTGTAAATACCTTGCGCTACTCTATCCATTATATTACAAAGATATACAGGGTACTCATTCGTAATTTGCTTCAGCTTGTTCGTTGATTTATTGCAACACCGTTCACCGGGTATATCGAGCGAAGCAATAAACAATGATTTAGATTCCAAGTTTGCTGATTGGTTCAGGTGGCATGTAAGTTTACATGCTTGTCGGTTACGTGTACGTCATGTGATACGCATTTGTTGCCCCGCTGATGTATACTTACTTGTCGTTTTACAGGCGAGCAAAGGTCATCTGGCTGACGATGAGTATGGTTACATTCTGACACCAGTAGCCGAGGGTCCATTGAACAGAGTCACGCGCCACGATATGTGTTTTGTCAACGGTTATAGATTCCACACAGTCTCCCATGCCAGCCGAAAATCGTCGGAGAACAGCGAAGTGTGTGTCAAGCGGTATGACAATAGCCCGGACGAGGATGACTTCTACGGCTACCTTACTGACATCATTGAGCTCGAATATCCCGCATTGCCTATAAAGTGGGTGGTGCTATTCAAATGCGAATGGTACGATCCAACTCGGGAAGGTTATCGCGCTGGCACAAAGGTTCACGATCGATATAAGTTGGTAGACATACACCAAGGGCGACGGTACAGAAAGTACGATCCATTCGTTTTGGCTAGTCAAGCGTCCCAGGTGTACTATCTATCGTATCCAACAACGAGGATGAATGCGAGCTCAAAAGACTGGCGAGCCGTGTGCAAAGTGAAATCGAGCAAGTTTGATGTCAGTATACAGCCAGGTTCAGATGGCATGGATGCCGCATTTCAAGAAGAAAACCCGCCCGTTCTGGATACGACACATGTTGAACTGCACAACCTCCCTCTAAATGACCCCACCGGCGGTTTCATCGAAATTCATCTCAACATACAACCGCCTGACAATATTGAATATGTAGGCGAAGACGAATACGAGGATAAAAATGAAGATGCGTATGAGGATGAAGATGAAAATGAATATGAAAATGAGGATGAAAATAAAGATGCGTATGAGGATGCGGATGACAATGAAGATTGATGTTAGTCACAATTTTTTATGTACCTCATTAGGCGAAAGTGTGTATGTGTTGATGTACTTATACACATGTATATACATAATGTGTGTCTGTAAGTACTTTATATTTTGTATTATTTTTTTTTCCAATACTGATGTCACCGACAAATTACCGACGAAATCTTTCGTCGCAAATTTGAAATAACGACGACACATGAAATAGCGACGCCACAGTAGTAGCGACGGACTTTCGTCGCTAGTGCATCGCAAAATTTTCGACTAAAAACTAAAAACCCTTCTCTTCTTCCCCATTTCTTCCCCCCGCCTCTTCTTCCCACCCCCACGGCGAAATCCCCTCTCAGACCCCCGGCGAAATACCCTATCCTCCCCCGGCGAAATCTCCATTTCTTCTCCGGTGACCTCCCTTCTCCGGTTAGTTTTTCTTCCTATTTCGTTTTTAATGATTTTAATTAGTTATATTTCGTTTTTAATAATTTCTTCCCCATTTCCCTGGTTAGTTATATCGGATGTGGGCAGGGGTGGGCTGTGGCGGGGGTGTTTTGTTGGCGGGGGTGGTGGCTGTGGGTGGGGTTGCCGGCTGTGGTTGAGCCCGGGGTGCGGCTGGGGTGTGGCGGGGGTGCGGGGTGGGGCTGTGGGATGGGGCTGGGTGTGGTGACGGTGCGGGCTGGGTGGCTTGTGGGGTGGGACTGGGTGCGGCGGGGGTGCGGGAGTGGGGCTGTGGGGTGGGCCTGGGTGTGGCGGGGGTCCGGGCTGGGTGGCTTGTGGGGTGGGGCTGGGTGTGGAGGGGATGGCTGTTGGCTGTTGGCGCGGGTAGGTTGGCGCCGCAGGGGGTGGCTGTTGGCGCGGGTGGGGCGGGGGTGGCTGTTGGCGGTGGGTGGGGCGGGGGGTGCCTGTTGGCAGGAGTGGGTGGGGCGGGGGTGGCTGTTGGCGGGAGTGGGCTGTGTGCGGGGTGGGCTGTTGGCGGGAGTGGGTGGAGCGGGCGGTGGCTGTTGGCGGGAGTGAGCTGTGGGCGGTGTGGGCTGTTGGCGGGAGTGGGTGGGGCGGGGGGTGGCTGTTGGCGGCATAGGGCTGTGGGCGGGGTGGGCTGTTACAAGTTATCTATAATAAGTATGTATAGGTGATGTACCGAAAAAGGGCTGTTGGTGACTAGGGTGCGTATGCACCAAAATTGTTGTTAAGGTTGAATTAGTAGAAATGTGGTGTGCTTGGCCAATGAATGATGCATGTACAAACTGTTTTGTAAGAGGTTTGCATATGATTTTCGGTATGATACTAGTTCGGAGTGTTTATTAAGCTCGAGAGCTGGACATACATTTGTCTTTGGAGAGGCCATTAAGGCCGGGAAACCTCCGATAAACGAAAAGGTCATGCCGAAATTTTCAAAATTATTAATATCTTGCATTAAATGTATGCAAACACTTGTCATTTTTTGGACATCTTATTTGTCTGACCAACCGGTGTCCTAAACTCGTTGAATGTGCCTTTTAAATTTTTCACCCTTGCAGATCTGATGGCTAGTGAGGGTTTACCGACTCGATCTACACATGACATCTCAGGAGAGTTTAATATGTTCCTCTCTCAGCATGAGCAGCTTGGGTCGGTTTCGACCGCAGCTCTTGCTGCGGACGCAGACCTTTTAGGGTCTGCCGAGAGGTTCGCACCCCCCGATCTACGCCGCCACCCACACCCACTGGTTCAGCACCTCATCCGGCGTCTGATGTGGCATCGGACGAGGGTGTCATACAAGGGCGTCGTGCCCTCCCTTGGTCATATGATACCCATACGTAAGTAATAATTTATTTTTTTTAACACGTTTTCAAATATATTTCACGCGTTATTTTTTCCTAACAACTTCACCTCTTTCAGGTTTGCACCGGACTCGGGCCAGATTTCCGGTTGCATCACTCGGTCCTTCCACCTGAGGCAGGACCCAGCTTGATATGCCTGGTCCCGTGTCACCATGCAGACACGTAGATTCTACTGGGATGAGTTTCAGGTATTCAAATTTGGTGAATTTCACTTTTTGATACGTAATCGATCATTACTTTTCTAACCATGTTTTTACTTTTCCTCCGTATAATAATTGCAGAAGGCGTACAACTGGCCAGCTAACATCGCCCACGACGTGGAGCAGGCTTGGCGGCATAGGGCCGCCACACGCTACAGGGACTTCATCAACTCGCACAAGACCAAGTGGGAGCGTGACCCCAATTATGCCAGGCCTACCTATATATCCGAGGCCACCTGGGCGGGGTGGATAGCAGGTTGGATGGACCCTGCTACCTAAGCCCGCAGCGCCCGGAACGCGGCGAACCTGCGCAGCGGCAATGTACAGGGCCCAACACCTGCCACACACTCAGGTGGGTCGGTTTCCCACGCCACCATGATGCATTCTATGGTAAGTATTTTAATATTGGATTATTTAGATTCATTGATTTCATTGGATTATTTAGATTCATTGACTTAAGTGGATTATTTACATTCATTGACTTAAGTGGATTATTTATATTCATTGATTTCTTATGTTGCGCTGTTGTTTTTTTGGTATTCGTATATGGTTAATTTAAGTAGTATATGTGTTCATTTGCCTTTTTCTTTTTATTTTTGCTTTGACTTGGGAGAGGCCTTTAAGGCCGGGATACCTCCAATAAACGAATAGGTCATGCCGAAATTTTTAAAATTATGGATTTCACTAACATATTTTATTTCATTCTTTCAGTAGGAGGAGACGGGGGAGTGGCCAGCCTCCTACGATCTCTTCTACAAGACGCATCGGAAGAAAGCCTCCGACGGAACGGAGGACTGGATCACGGCGAAGGCCCGCAACATCAATGTAAGTAGACTACGATATCATTTGTTTTTTCCTTAGTTTGTTTTATTGCTAAACCCTAAACCCTAACAATTCTTATTCTCATTTCAGGACGAGTACAACAGACTACTCGCACTTAGGGGAGAAGAGGCCGACAAGAACCGCGCTTATTGGGATGCGGTTCGGACCGTCGGCCCTCAGAATAAGAAGAAGAGGGAGGTGTACGGGGTCGGATCAGCAGCGCCGCGATTCTTTCCCGAAGTTCTGCATGCAGGTGCTTCCTCTGAGGCTAGCACCTCCGCGCCTTCTACGGCCCCAGAGAGTCTTTCGCGCCTGGAATCAGAGCATGTGGCGCTGCAGCATGAGGTGGAGACCATCAGGGCGCAGCATGAGGAGAGCGTACGAGCACTGCGGTCGCAGCTGACTCAGACCCAGCAGGAGCTGCAGCAGTCGCTTCAGCAGGCGCTTCAGCAGGTGGTTGAGCATGCGCAGCAGCAGACGATGCAGGTGCAGCAGCAGACGAACCAGCAAATCTCGCAGCTATCGCATCTCATCATCTCTATGATTTCCAGCTCCTCACAGCCTCAGCCTCCCCCTGATGGTCACTCTTCTCCGCATGATCCCCCTCCATCTTCCTCTGCATAGTATTTCATTTTTTGATTTTTCGTACAGTCTATTTCGTTTATTGTATTGACATATTCTTTGTACTTTTATATTTTATATGACATTTATACGGATTCTATTTCGTTTGTGTTGTTTACGAACTTCAATACGCAAGTACTGTATTTCGGTATAACATTCATACAAATGATTTAATATACAAAATAAAATATATTATAAAAATTAAATAATAATAAAAACTATTTAATTAATAATATATTGTATTATTTATAAATTAAAAATATTTAATATTTAATATTAAATTAATATTAAATATTAAATTAAAAAATAGCGACGAACCAGCGACGAAAACGAAATGTCGCAGACCAGAAATAAAAAAATCAAAAATTTAAAAATAGCGACGAAAAAATATACCGACGAAACTTTGCGACGAAATAATATGTCGCAGAAAGGAAATAAAAAAATAAAAAATTATAAAATAGCGACGAAAAAATACACTGACGAAACAACGACGGCATTAACTGGTCGCAGAACTGACAGATTTTCGTCGCAACTGTGCGACGAAACACCGACGAAATTTTTCCGTCCCAATATAGCGACGCTTCACCGACGAAATTCACTTTGCGACAAGCTGTATGGCGACCTACTGTTTTCGTCGCTATTTCGTCGCTATATGTCTGTAGCGATGAAATAGCGACGATTTTTGTCTGTCGCTATATGTCTTTTTTTTGTTGTGTTTGTCGGATAAACATTAATTTTGTCCCGCAAAATTTCTCAATCTATGATTCTTTTGTTAGTCCTACTTGTTATTTGACCAACAATAAAATAAAAACAAACCCCTTTTTTCCATTATTTGAGATCTATTATATTGATCAAATTGCTAGGCTGGCATGTTCGCACATGAGAAGCCATTTGGCACTCTAGTAAAAAGTTCTCGATAATCGATATACTTTTCTTTCTTTAAAATACTCTTGATGAATATTGGGAGGCATATATTGGGAGCTACTATATGTCTTGCAAGTATCCACCAAAAACCAATTTGCAGGTTCAAATGATCAGGTGGTGAAAATTATCGCATCACGAAGATAAGAATCATGTATGTCTGTTACGACGTATATATCAATATTAACATATACTGTTAAATATGATTCACGAAAAGTATGAAGGACATAAGAATCAAAGTTTCAGTAATAACATAACTTTTGTTTCGCACAATGTAAATGTTTTTCTCTATCAAATTGTGTGCTACCCTTAGTCAAAAGTATTGTGCTTTGCGATGAGTATACCAAAAATAACATATCAAAAGTGTTAAAGTATAGAATGTGGAAAAATTGTATATATTTCTTCAAACATGAAACGTATGAGTTAGCTATATTCTTATACTACATACAAACTATGTATGCAAGGTAACTCTTAATTAAAGAATATTCTAATTCCTAACTTTCAGAGATATTATCATTTATAATAAGTGTGAGAATATCTTTGTTGGTTCAATATGGTAAGAGTATATTCTAACGCTCCACCTCAAATTGCATTAGTGGGATTGCCAATATTCAACATGCACAGTACTGAGTCGAAGATTCGTTCATTAACCGCCTTAGTCAAGATATCCGCAAGCTAGTCCTCAGATCGTACGTATGGAAGAGTAATAGTACCACCATAAAGCTTTTCTTCAATAAAGTGTCGGTCGATCTCCACATGCTTAATTCGGTCATATTGAACATGATTTTCAGGAATACTGATGGATGCTTCACATTAGGCACGTTGGATCAGTGACTTGAAAACCAAGCTCAAGCAACAACTTTCGAATCCACAAGATTTCAGTGATACCTTTCGCGATACCTTTGGAGACCAGAACACTTCGAACGCCTAGATAAGGCGCCTCATGTGTCAAGCTGTGTAACAACATACTTTGAACACCTAAATAGGTACTTCATGTGTGTTACAAAGTCAAATGGACGGTTCCCCCCCAAAATGAGCACGAATATCAAGTTACTTTTGACAAAACCCAGAATTACTTCGAACAAGTATGAAGTCTGAGATCAGGCGTTTTATGTGACTTCGAACGAGTTCTGTTGCCCACAACAGGCGCTTCATGTGACATTGAACAAGTGTTCCTTATTCATTTGAGGCGCTTCATGTCACATTGAAAGCCAGTTTTAACACACTTTAGACGCTCCATGTCACATTGAACACCTTTTCATAAAACACATAAGGCGCTTCATGTGACTCAATGTTACAAATGTTTTACGCTCCACTTTCTTATGATTACTTGACATTTGTACCTTCCCTCTTATTGTAATATCACATGTTCTTCTCTCACCTTGGAGAATGCTCTCTTTTCTCTTTGTGCTTTCAAGGAGAAGCTTCCTCAAGAAGTTTGTATTCAACCAAGATAAGATCTCCATGGAAGAGGACGTGTCATTAGAAGAGACAAAACTCATTACTGTCTCCTGCAAGGTTACAAACGGCTAGGAGATAAAACATAGGTTTTCATCTCTTTTCAAACTTCAAATTTCTACCTACAAGCTCTCAAGTTTCTCACAAGCTTTTGCTCTCAAAATAGTTGTATCATTGTATATTTTACTTTATTTGTGAGAGCTGTGATTTGTAAAGAAGAAGAGTCTTCTTCTTGAGTGAAGATTGTGAGGAGTCAAGTGTAGATCGTTTGTCAAGAAGTAAGGATGCTTCTTGTTTGAAAAAATCCAGAACTTGGAGGGTTAGTTGATGGTGTTGTGGTGTACCAACTCCCAACAAGAATTCTTTAAGGAGCAATGAAGTTCTTTGGAGGCTAGACTTCAAGGGATTGGTATTTCTTTATTGTGGTCTAGGCATGTAGCCTAGTTTCTTACTTTATAAGTTTTTCTTTGATTGTTGTTTCCACCAAAAGGAATAACAATCCCCATTCAAAATCCTTGTTGTGAATATCGTATATGGAGAGAGGTGTCAAAAGGTTTCACCATTCTTTTTGATGTTAATCATCCTACTTTGGAGGAGGAGTTGCAATTTGTCATAAATAGCAAAGCTCTTGCTATTTTGAATAGCTCTTTATCACCAAACGAGAGAGCTCAAATATAAGGTATCCAATCCGCACATGAAGCTTAGACAAAGTTTTAGATAATCCATGAGGAAACATCTCAAGTAAGGAAGGCAAAGAGGAGACAACTTATAAAACAATTATACAATTTCAATGTCCCCAAAGGTGAAAAGATTGAAGAATCCATCCAAAGATTCACCAAGCTTGTCAACCTACTTACGGAGGTTGGAAAGAAAATAAAGCAAGAAGATCTCAACCATTGCTTCCTAAATATTTTAGGAAGAGAGTGGAACGCAAGGGTAACGACCATTGAGGAATCAAAGGATCTAGAGGCTATCACTCTAAATGAGCTTTATGGTAATCTCATCACTTATGAGATTCACCTTGAAGCTCAAGAAAAGAATGATCCAATAAGAAGTTCGTCGAAGACTATTGCATGCGAATCGGAGAAATCAGATGATGAAGTTGGACTTCTCGTCCGAAGGTTTGGAAGATTTGCAAGGAAAAATGAAGATGAAGCCAAGAGGTTCATCAAACAAAAGTTTTCCAAGGATAAAGAGAAAGTAAAGGACCAAGAAAATAAATGCTATAAATGTGGAAAATTTGGTCACTTCATTAACGATTTCCGGGTGAAGGATCCGCACCCAAATGACAAGAAAGCCATATACCAAAGGAAGAAGGCTTTACACGCGGAAGTAGCTCATTGGTAGAGTCTCTTATCCGGGTCTGAGAGCGACAACGACGACAACGAGAATTTAGCTCTCATGGGGGTCATTAATGATGATCTCGATAAGGAGTTCTATTCTCTCATGCCCATTGAGGATGACATGGGGGTATGACAAGGAGTTCTATTCTCCATTCGCATATACTGTATGAAGAATGGAGGAGCAACAATAGACTTGTAGTGCCTCTCAAACTGATTTGCGTTGGTGACTTCACCAAAGACCATAATGCAATTAAGGTTTTTGTCCTTTCAGATAAACAAGGATGGACTTCACTATGGTCCAGAAATGATATGAAATCAGCCTCAAGGACCTACACCCAACTGTTCTATGTGAATATATGGGCTACCACAAAGACAAAATCACAAGAGTTTTCCCTGCACACTGTGTTAGATGGTACACCTCTTAGTTTCTCCATGCAAGATGTCTGTGATGCCTTGAGAGTGAGAAATGAGGGACTAAGTGACTTCTCCGTATTTGACTGGAGTGACAAATACAGCGTATGTGAGCAGGACGTTGAGTTTGATCTGGAATACTTTCCAACCAAGAAAACTCAAAACATGCCTCTAATGAATAGGATTCTGTTGGCTGTGGTGACTTATTGTGTCAATGGTAAGCCAACTAAAAATCCAAGCAATATAGATTTATACATCACTTATCGTATCAAGCATGAGACACAGTTGAATTTAGGATGAATTACGGTGGAGGTGATGATGGCTGCCCTCCGAATGGGAGCTAAGGCCTTGCCTTTTGGAATGTGATCACAATCTTGCTCAAGTCCAAAGGCATTCATATTCCTGAAGGAGAAATGACCAATGCGGCCAAGACAGATTATTACGACAATTTTAACTTCGCCCAAGCCCTTGACTCGCAGAGAAAGAAGGCAACTACAATTCTGGATATTACAGATGAGGTCGAGGAAAGACCTCAAGATGGTGAGGGTGGAAGCAATGATCTCAAATTGCTATCACACATTCAGTCACTGGAGAAAACTGTTCAACTGTTTAAGTTACGTGATACGGAGCACGAGGCTCGGCACACACGGAATGAATATCACACATTCAATCACTGGAGAAAACTGTTCACACATTCAGTCACTGGAGCAAACTATTCAACTGTTGAAATTTGAATCTTCATATTTCACTTAAGAGATGTTTAGGCACTATGTGAGGGGGAGCATAAGTTAAGGGAGAGGAAATCTTAGAAGTTATGAAAATTGTGAAATCATCAAAAAGAGGGAGAATGTTTGAATATGTTAATTTTTGATGATTTGCACAAATGACACTTGGAACGCTAGAAAGACACCTCATGTGAAGTGTTTGGAGCCTAGAACACTTCAAATGCCTGCATAAGGCGCTTGATGTGAAGTGGCTAGAGATTAGAACACCTTGAACGCTTAGATAAGGCGCTTGATGTGAAGTGGCTGGAGACCAGAACACTTCGAACGCCTAGATAAGGCACTTCATGTGAAGTGTTTAGAAACCAGAACAGTTTGAACGCCTATATAAGGCACCTCATGCGTCAAACTATGTAACAACACACTTTGAACGCCTAAACAGGTCCTTCATGTGTGTTACTAAATCAAATGGAATATTTCTCCCTAAAATGGACACAAATATCAAGTTACTTTTGACAAAACTTAGAAGTACTTCGAACAAGTATGAAGGCTGAGATCAGCCTCTTCATGTGACTTCGAACGAGTTCTGTTGCCCACAACAGGCGCTTCATGTGACATTGAACAAGTGTTCCTTATTCATTTAAGGCGATTTATGTCACATTAAACGCCAATTCTAACACACTTTAGGCGCTCTATATCACATTCAACGCCTGTTCATAAAACACGTAAGGCGCTTCATGTGACTCAATGTTACAAATGTTTTATGCTCCACTTTCTTATTGTTACACCCCGTGATTTTTAAGCGCAACTTTCGATACTTAGGTCAACCTTGAATGCAACTTAATTAATTATGTAAGATTATAAAACTTAGTTACTCAAAACATAGAAGAACAAAAGAAAGGGGTTAAAAGTAGGATTAAAAGAAAGTATGGTAAAATAGCAACATAGCCCCTACTAGGAGTTGAGGGAGTTACAAAAGTTGGTATAACCTCCCCATCTCAGCATAAGGGGGCGGTTTTGGCCACAAAGAAGAAGGAAAAATTCTGAGAAAAGAGAGAAAAGAGAAAAGGAGAGGAAGAAGAAGAAGAGAGGAAAGAGAAGGAAGGATAAAGGCCATTCTAGGTTCAATTCTCATCAAGGTTCCGCAGTAAATCCGTAAGATTATCTAGAATTCAAGGCAAGTAATCTTTCTATACGCTTTATGTAAATTTTGATACTTTAGGCCCTATGTTCTTACAAAGAGAAAACATGAATCACACATTAGTATTCTTGTCTTGCCTATCTTAAATGCTTTGTTATATGTAAGTCTTGTTGCTAATTGTGTAAAGTCTTGTTCTTTGGGCCATATTTCTGAAATAGTTGTGCAGTAATTGTTGTTAGTCAACCATGCCCATGAGAGTATATATGTTGATGTGTTTCTTGTCTTGCTCTACTCTTGTGTTGATTGTATACACTTAGATGTTGAGAGTAAGTGCAGGAAATTGAGGGATGAGTGATGACATTGTTGTAGTCTTGTTGGTTGGGTATTGTTGATGATAACTCTTGAAGGTGGTGAATGATTGAAGATTTAGAGTGGATCTTGTTAGACATTCACTAAGCATCAATTCATGATTAGATGTATGTTAAGTATGATGAATCTAGTTGTTAAGATGGATCTTTAAGTGTTGAACCTGGAAGGGTTGAAGAAGAAAGGAGTTGGGTAGAAGTTACTGCAGAAAAACTGCAGTTTGGCACCGTCCGAACACTTCGAACGCCTACATGAGGCGCTTCAAGTCACATTAGGCGCCTAATGTAGCGTTCCATGTGTCCTGGAACTTTCCCGTACAGAAAAACTGCAGTTTAGAACCGTCCGAACACTTCGAACACCTATTTGAAGCGCTTCATGTCACATTAGGCGCTTCATGTAGGCGTTCAATGTCTACGGAACATCCCCGAACACTTCGAACACCTAGTATAGGCGCTTGAAGTCACTATAGGCGCTTCATGTAGCGTTCCAACTGTACTGGAAGTCTTTTTGACCCTTTAAGCGCCCTATGTAAGTGTAGTAACTTTATGCACTCCTTTTGAACATAAAATGCAAGGGTAGTTGAGGTATATTTGAGGTGTAGATGGTAAGTTTGATTAAGTAAGCATAAGATTGAATTCTAGTGAATAAGTGAGACAAATGGACTTGGTAAAACACGTTAAGGGAGTGTTTGAGGTGCAAGACCATATCCTTGATAGACAAGATGTATGTGTGTGTGTGTTACATGTTGATATGAAGCTATTTGTGCATCCTGCATCATGACATGGGCACTTGCATTTGATTTGAGATATGTTTTGCAAAAGAACAAGAAAGGTAAAGTTTGCGAAAGACAAAATGGCTGCTGGTTGATCACAGGGTATAAAAGTCACGTCTGCGAAGGCAGGGTATAAAGAGCGTGATCTGTGAATCAACAGCAGGGTATAAAGTATTTTATGGGGCCGTGGACCTATCAGCACGGATATATGATATATGTAATGGGGCCGTGGACCTTTCAGCACGGATATATGATATATGTAATGGGGCCGTGGACCTTTCAGCACGGGGTATAAAGTTATGATGGCTGTGGACTGATCATCCACAGGGTATAAAGTTCTGCTACGCGAAGAATATGATATGTAAAGTGATGAAATGTTTGTGAAATGACATGCATGACATGTTTATGAAAGAAGGCATATGCATGGGTGTTGTGTGTGATTTTAAAGAAGTACATGCATCATGATACACGAAGCATAAGACTTGACATGCAAGAAACGTGGTTAGTCTATGACTTGCTTATGTGATTCGTTGTTTTAATACATGTTGGTTCTCGTAACTGTGTTCACATATGTGCTTTATCTGTTTTGAGTAAATCTTATTAAGATGCTATTTGTTAACCCGAGCACCTTATTTTTGGGCAATGTTTTATACACTGGTGACTCGACGTGTGTGATTCCATAGGGTGTATAGACGGGTTACTTGCTGGCGAAGTTTTCGCTAAGAACAATCATTCTGTCTCCTTTTCAGGTGAGCCTGATTATGAGTTGATATTTATCGAAGACGACGGCGAGTGGGCTCTATGGGATGATGGACAAGGGAATAGATAGATGCTGGACTATTTTGTTTGAGTTTGAAACTCATTGTTATTATGTTGTTCTAAAACTTATGTCGGCTAGATGAACAAACAGTTTTATTTCCGCTGCAGTTTTCTGGTTGTAATATTGACAACGAAGGTTTAGATTTTATGACGTTTCCGCTGGTTTTAACTTACATTATGAAGGATGTATGCTTGATCTGCTTGACGCTTCGTAGTTCTCATAGTAGGCTACGGCGGGTGCACTGGTTCCGATAACGGTATCGGGCTGGGGCGCTACAGGTGGTATCAGAGCCTAGGCTTCAGATCTATTTCGGAAACTTAAGTTCATGATCTTTTAGACTCTTAAGATATGATTCTCCCTTAAGGTTGATCCTTAGTTATAAGTACTGATCTCTTTAGTGGTTAAGTATGATACGGGTTGGGTGTGTGCGAGCGCGTTTATCATCTAATTTTGTATTAATAGTTATGCTACACACCTCACCTATTAGTACGCATTCGAGCCTTCAGTAACCTTTTTGTATTCACTGAATGCTAATGAAATGTTAACCTTTCAGCGAAATATGCCTCCAAGAAGAGATAACACGGGCAACTCTGGCAATGGACAGGAGAACCAGCCACCACAAGTGGTTTTACCCCAAGTACTCACTGATGCGCTGACGGTCATTGCACAAGGGTATGTGCAGCAGCATCAGCCTCCGCCTCCACCACCGCCGCAGCATAACATCAGGTTCTTCTATGGAGAGATGAGGAAGATGAGGGTGCCGGAGTTCGGTGGATGTACGGATCCTGAAGAGGCTCAGCATTGGTTGGCTGAGGTTGAGAAATGTTTCCGGTTGGTGCAAGTTCCGAATGAGATAAAAGTTGAGGTGGCCACACCCCTTTTAAGTGGCAAGGCTGGCGAATGGTGGGAAGGAATGGTGTTGAGAATGACCCCACCAATCTCATGGACACAGTTTTGTGATGTTTTCCTGAAATACTATGTACCGGAGACGGCGATCTTGGACAAGATAAGGGCGTTTGACAGACTGGAGCAAGGAAGGATGACAGTGTCGGAGTATGCAGATCGTTTTCATGCCCTGGGTAAGTTTGCCCCTACGATTATGTCTGATAATCGTCTTAAGATGACGAAGTTTGAGAGGGGCTTGGACTCGAGGATACAATCGGCGATAGTGAATGCAGGGATGAAAACTTATGAGGATATGCTAGATGCGTGTTACTGTGTTGAGAGTGATTTTCGCCGAGTGGCGGCAAGAGCAGCTAGCATAGGAGGGGCTGATAGAGGCTCTTCCAAGGGAGGATGTGAGAGTTGGTGGAAGACCCGGACGTTGGGTCAAGATTCCGAAGAGAGGCCCAGTTGGGAATTTTCAGAGACTGCCACCCCAGAATCAAGTAGCTCAGCAGGCGGTAGGAGTTTGTCCACATTGCAATAGGAATCACGTTGGAGAGTGTAGGAAAGTGGCTGGAGCATGTTTCCGATGCGGTCAAGTGGGTCACATGATTAGGGACTGCACGGAGATGAAGAAAAATAATCCTGAAGAGGCGGCTCAGCAGCCGAGAGCGAAGCCTAGAGCTAATGCCCGTGTACATCTCATGACGGATACGGATGTGCAGGAGGCTACCGACGTAGTAGCAGGTACCGTTTAAACTAAGTTTAAATATTTAATGAATTGAGTATTATGTGCTTAATTTTCCGTGTATAACTTGATATGGCTTTAGGTGCGATATTAGTAAATAAGGTACCTGCCAACGTGCTCTTTAATAGCGGCGCAAGCCACTCCTTTGTAGCAAAGAGATTCACTAAACACTTGAGTAGTCTGCCTGAGTGGTTAGAAACTCCGTATCGTGTTCAAGCGGCCGGAGATCAAATTATGGTTTCGTATCATCGGTACCGGGATTGTGAATTGGAGTTTGAAGGACAAACATTCCCTGCCACACTGATCCCTATTCAGATGTATGACTTTGACGTCATATTAGGAATGGACTGGCTAGCCAAGAATCACGCTAATATTGATTGTCGGTTGAAGCAAGTGACAATCAAGAATGCTAAGATGGAGGAGGTAATATTTCAAGGAGATGCAGAACGAAGGAAAGTTCCCAAGAAGGTATATGTGTCTGTCGCACAAGCACGCAAAGCATTGAGGAAGGGTGCTGAGGGATTCTTAGTGTATGCCATGGATGTTACTCAGGAGGTATCGCCTATTGAGCAAATTCCAGTAGTCAACGAATTTCCTGATGTGTTTCCAGAAGACTTACCAGGAGTACCACCCCCGAGAGAAGTCGAATTTGAGATCAACTTGACTCCAGGGACAGAACCTATTTCTAAAGCTCCTTATAGAATGGCTCCGGCAGAATTGAGAGAGTTGAAGGAACAACTGCAGGAGTTATTGGACAAGAAGTTTATCCGCCCTAGTGTATCGCCCTGGGGAGCACCCGTTTTGTTTGTAAAGAAAAAGGATGGCAGCATGAGGCTTTGTATTGATTATAGAGAGCTGAACAAAGTTACTATCAAGAATAAGTATCCCCTTCCACGAATCGAGGATTTATTTGACCAGCTCAAAGGTGCCAAGATCTTTTCGAAAATTGACCTTCGATCAGGATATCATCAGCTGCGAGTGAAGGCCGAGGACATCGCAAAAACAGCTTTCCGCACAAGGTATGGCCACTATGAGTTTTTGGTGATGCCATTTGGATTAACCAATGCCCCCGCAGCTTTTATGGATCTTATGAATACCGTCTTTCGAGAGCAGTTGGATAAGTTTGTAGTGGTATTCATAGATGATATCCTTGTGTATTCTCCTGACGAGCAAACTCACACTGAGCATTTGAGAACTGTACTAGGCATTTTGAGGCAGAAACAACTTTATGCAAAGTTTAGCAAGTGTGAGTTTTGGTTAAGAAGTGTGGCGTTCCTAGGCCACGTGATATCAGAAGAGGGGATTGCTGTGGACCCGAAGAAGGTGGAAGCTATAACTGAATGGCCTAGACCTACAAATGTCACCGAAGTGCGGAGTTTCTTGGGTCTAGCGGGTTATTACAGAAAATTTGTTGAGGGATTCTCAAGAATTGCCGTACCTCTCAGTCGCCTTACTCAAAAGAAGTCCAAGTTTGAGTGGACGGCGGAATGCGAGCAGAGTTTCACGGAGCTTAAAAAGAGATTAACGACAGCTCCAGTATTAGCTCAACCCTCTGGAACGGATGGATTTGTGATTTATAGTGATGCGTCAAAGAACGGGTTAGGTACGTAAATTATAGTATAAGGTTATGATCTTATATACTCATTAAGTTTAGACTAACACCTTGTTTGTAGGTTGTGTTTTAATGCAAAACGAACGAGTCATCGCGTATGCCTCAAGACAGCTAAAGCCTTATGAACAAAACTATCCCACACATGATCTTGAACTTGCCGCGGTTGTGTTCGCCTTGAAGATTTGGCGGCATTATTTGTATGGAGAGAAGTGCGCGGTATTCACGGACCATAAGATTCTAAAGTATTTGTTCTCACAAAAGGAATTGAATATGAGGCAGCGGAGATGGTTGGAATTGCTAAAAGACTATGACCTAACGATTCATTATCACCCGGGAAAGGCTAATAAGGTAGCCGACGCCTTAAGTAGGAAGTCCAGCCATGCACGACAATCACCATTGGAAAGAGAGATGGAGGAGTTTGGTTTGGATTTGATTGAATCCACGGTGAACGTTTTGACAGCATTGACTATCACCCCGAGTTTGATTGATCGGATAAAGGAGGCACAGAAGAGAGATAAGGCTTTAAGTGAGATAATGGAAAGGGTGAAACATAGTCCAGTTGAAGGATTTCGGACTAAGGATGATGGGAGCTTATGGTTTAGGGAAAGATTATGCGTGCCGGACGTTGACGAACTTAGGAAAGAAGTTTTGCAAGAAGCTCATAATTCGAGGTTATCAATACACCCCGGTAGCACCAAGATGTATAGAGATCTCAAGCGATACTATTGGTGGTCTGGGATGAAAAGACATATTGCGGAATTCATAGAGAGGTGTTTGGTGTGTCAACAAGTCAAAGCGGAACACCAGCGGCCCGGTGGATTGTTGATGCCGTTGGAAATTCCGGAATGGAAATGGGAACATGTCACAATGGATTTTGTAGCCGGATTACCAAAGACAAGAAGCGGATGTGACATGATTTGGGTTATCGTGGACCGTTTAACAAAGTCTGCCCATTTCCTACCCGTTTCAAGTGAAGCACCTCTTGATAAATTAGTGAACTTGTATATGGACAGTATTGTTAGCTTGCATGGAGTTCCGGTAAGTATAGTGTCCGACCGAGATTCACGGTTCACATCTAAGTTTTGGACAGCATTCTAAGAAGCCATGGGTACAGAATTAAGGTTGAGTACGGCGTATCATCCCCAAACTGATGGACAGTCCGAGCGGACAATTCAAACCTTGGAAGATATGCTAAGAGCTTGCGTGCTGGATTTCAAAGGGAGTTGGGACGGAATGGTAAAGCTGATGGAGTTTTCTTATAACAATAGTTACCACAGCGCAATTGATATGGCTCCTTTTGAGGCTTTGTATGGAAGGAAATGTAGGTCTCCGATTTATTGGGATGAAGTGGGCGTGAGGACCATTACTGGACCTGAGCTATTAGAGAAAACGTTAGAGAAGGTGAGGATCATTCGGGAAAGACTCAAGACGGCTCAGGACCGTAGCAAGAGTTGGGCAGATTCCAAACGACGACCATTGGATTTTGACGTGGGGGAAAAAGTTTATTTGAAGGTATCCCCTACGAAGGGCGTCATGAGGTTTGGAGTAAAAGGCAAGCTAAGCCCTCGATTCATTGGTCCTTATGAAATACTTGAGAAGGTAGGAGCCTTGGCATATAGGTTGGCATTACCTCCGGTGTTGGCGCAAGTTCACAATGTATTCCACGTGTCACAATTAAGAAAGTACGTGGCAGATCCAAGTCATGTACTTGAAGCTCAACCTTTGGAACTCAAGGACGATGTTACATATGAGGAAGTACCCGTGAAAATTGTGGACCGAAAGGATCAAGTGTTGAGAAAGCGAGTGATCCCTTATGTAAAGGTTCAATGGAGCAATCACACGGAACGGGAAGCCACTTGGGAGCTCGAAGAACAAATGCGGGAGAAGTATCCTCAGCTCTTTGACTAAGGTACGTAAGTTTCGAGGACGAAACTTTTTGTAAGGGGGGTGGAATGTTACACCCCGTGATTTTTAAGCGCAACTTTCGATACTTAGGTCAACCTTGAATGCAACTTAATTAATTATGTAAGATTATAAAACTTAGTTACTCAAAACATAGAAGAACAAAAGAAAGGGGTTAAAAGTAGGATTAAAAGAAAGTATGGTAAAATAGCAACATAGCCCCTACTAGGAGTTGAGGGAGTTACAAAAGTTGGTATAACCTCCCCATCTCAGCATAAGGGGGCGGTTTTGGCCACAAAGAAGAAGGAAAAATTCTGAGAAAAGAGAGAAAAGAGAAAAGGAGAGGAAGAAGAAGAAGAGAGGAAAGAGAAGGAAGGATAAAGGCCATTCTAGGTTCAATTCTCATCAAGGTTCCGCAGTAAATCCGTAAGATTATCTAGAATTCAAGGCAAGTAATCTTTCTATACGCTTTATGTAAATTTTGATACTTTAGGCCCTATGTTCTTACAAAGAGAAAACATGAATCACACATTAGTATTCTTGTCTTGCCTATCTTAAATGCTTTGTTATATGTAAGTCTTGTTGCTAATTGTGTAAAGTCTTGTTCTTTGGGCCATATTTCTGAAATAGTTGTGCAGTAATTGTTGTTAGTCAACCATGCCCATGAGAGTATATATGTTGATGTGTTTCTTGTCTTGCTCTACTCTTGTGTTGATTGTATACACTTAGATGTTGAGAGTAAGTGCAGGAAATTGAGGGATGAGTGATGACATTGTTGTAGTCTTGTTGGTTGGGTATTGTTGATGATAACTCTTGAAGGTGGTGAATGATTGAAGATTTAGAGTGGATCTTGTTAGACATTCACTAAGCATCAATTCATGATTAGATGTATGTTAAGTATGATGAATCTAGTTGTTAAGATGGATCTTTAAGTGTTGAACCTGGAAGGGTTGAAGAAGAAAGGAGTTGGGTAGAAGTTACTGCAGAAAAACTGCAGTTTGGCACCGTCCGAACACTTCGAACGCCTACATGAGGCGCTTCAAGTCACATTAGGCGCCTAATGTAGCGTTCCATGTGTCCTGGAACTTTCCCGTACAGAAAAACTGCAGTTTAGAACCGTCCGAACACTTCGAACACCTATTTGAAGCGCTTCATGTCACATTAGGCGCTTCATGTAGGCGTTCAATGTCTACGGAACATCCCCGAACACTTCGAACACCTAGTATAGGCGCTTGAAGTCACTATAGGCGCTTCATGTAGCGTTCCAACTGTACTGGAAGTCTTTTTGACCCTTTAAGCGCCCTATGTAAGTGTAGTAACTTTATGCACTCCTTTTGAACATAAAATGCAAGGGTAGTTGAGGTATATTTGAGGTGTAGATGGTAAGTTTGATTAAGTAAGCATAAGATTGAATTCTAGTGAATAAGTGAGACAAATGGACTTGGTAAAACACGTTAAGGGAGTGTTTGAGGTGCAAGACCATATCCTTGATAGACAAGATGTATGTGTGTGTGTGTTACATGTTGATATGAAGCTATTTGTGCATCCTGCATCATGACATGGGCACTTGCATTTGATTTGAGATATGTTTTGCAAAAGAACAAGAAAGGTAAAGTTTGCGAAAGACAAAATGGCTGCTGGTTGATCACAGGGTATAAAAGTCACGTCTGCGAAGGCAGGGTATAAAGAGCGTGATCTGTGAATCAACAGCAGGGTATAAAGTATTTTATGGGGCCGTGGACCTATCAGCACGGATATATGATATATGTAATGGGGCCGTGGACCTTTCAGCACGGATATATGATATATGTAATGGGGCCGTGGACCTTTCAGCACGGGGTATAAAGTTATGATGGCTGTGGACTGATCATCCACAGGGTATAAAGTTCTGCTACGCGAAGAATATGATATGTAAAGTGATGAAATGTTTGTGAAATGACATGCATGACATGTTTATGAAAGAAGGCATATGCATGGGTGTTGTGTGTGATTTTAAAGAAGTACATGCATCATGATACACGAAGCATAAGACTTGACATGCAAGAAACGTGGTTAGTCTATGACTTGCTTATGTGATTCGTTGTTTTAATACATGTTGGTTCTCGTAACTGTGTTCACATATGTGCTTTATCTGTTTTGAGTAAATCTTATTAAGATGCTATTTGTTAACCCGAGCACCTTATTTTTGGGCAATGTTTTATACACTGGTGACTCGACGTGTGTGATTCCATAGGGTGTATAGACGGGTTACTTGCTGGCGAAGTTTTCGCTAAGAACAATCATTCTGTCTCCTTTTCAGGTGAGCCTGATTATGAGTTGATATTTATCGAAGACGACGGCGAGTGGGCTCTATGGGATGATGGACAAGGGAATAGATAGATGCTGGACTATTTTGTTTGAGTTTGAAACTCATTGTTATTATGTTGTTCTAAAACTTATGTCGGCTAGATGAACAAACAGTTTTATTTCCGCTGCAGTTTTCTGGTTGTAATATTGACAACGAAGGTTTAGATTTTATGACGTTTCCGCTGGTTTTAACTTACATTATGAAGGATGTATGCTTGATCTGCTTGACGCTTCGTAGTTCTCATAGTAGGCTACGGCGGGTGCACTGGTTCCGATAACGGTATCGGGCTGGGGCGCTACACTTATGATTACTTGACATTTGTACCTTCCGTCTTAGTATAGTATCACAGGTTCTACTCTCACCTTGGAGAATGCTCTCTTTCCTCTTTCAGCTTTCAAGAAGAAGCTTCCTTAAGAAGTTTGTATTCAACCAAGAGAAGATCTCCATAGAAGAGGACATGTCATCAGAAGAGACAAAACTCATTATTGTCTCCTGCAAAGTTACAAACGGCCAGGAGAAGATAAAACAGGGGTTTCATCTTTTTTCAAACTTCAACATTCTACCTACAAGCTCTGAAGTTTCTCACAAGCTTTTGCTCTCAAAATAGTTGTATCATTTTATTTTCTTTATTTGTGAGAGCTGTGATTTGTGAAGAAGAAGAGTCTTCTTCTTGAGTGAAGATTGTGAGGATCCAAGTATACATCGTCGGTCAAGAAGCAAGGGTGCTTCTTGTTTGAAGAAATTCAGACCTTGGACGGTTATTTGATGGTGTTGTGGTGCACCGTACTCCCAACAAAAATTCTTTGAGGAGCAAGGAAGTTCTTTGGAGGATAGATTTCATGAGGTTGGTATTTCTTAGTTTTGGTCTAGACGTGTAGCCTAGTTTCTGACTTTGTAAGTTTTTCTTTGATTGTTATTTCTTCCAAAAAAATAACAATCCCCAGTCAAAGTCCTTCTTGTGAAAAACCAAGAAGGTAGAGGAGTAGAGACATTTGACTTGAACCTTTACACATCTCGTGTTCTTTTTAGAATAGTGTGAATGAGAAAAAAAGGACTTATCTTTTGCAACAAATAGTTTTTTCACCACATTATTAGTCTTAAACGGCTTTAAGATATGGCCTCAAGTAATTAAGGGAGTAGTTAGTATGCGATATAAATTATTTTTACAGTATTTGTCGGATAAACATTAATTTTGTCCCGCAAAATTTCTCAATCTATGATTCTTTTGTTATTCCTACTTGTCGCATAGTAATGTTATTTGATCAACAATAAAATAAAACCACATAAGTCTTTTTTCCATTATTTGAGATCGATTATATGGATCAATAATTTCTGATGTGTTTTAGTTTTTGTCATTGAATCGTTGTTTCTCTTGTTTATTTTGCCAGCTCTTCAATATATACTGATATATTGATATAAAATTTTATAGAAAACAAATTGAAAAATGAGAAAAATAAAGGCTATTTCATGCTGGAATGAAAACTTTAAATTTAAATGAACTGCTACTTTATTAGAAGTCACTTTAGCAAATACTAATAATAACAAGAGAGGAGCTGTTAAAGTATAAATGATTGAATGTTATCCTTTTATCATCGTCTTAAGAGGCAATAGCATGTTTACATCTGATTTTCTTTCATACTCGTTTCAAGGGTTTTGTTTAGTAACTTTGGATCCGCGACAAAACATAACTGTCTATTGATATACTTTTCTTTCTTTAAAATATTATTGATGAATATTGGGAGCTACTATATGTTTTGTAAGTATCCACCAAAAACCACTTTGCAGGTTCAAGTGATCAGGTGGTCATCACGAGGATAAGAATCATGTATGTCTGTTATGACGTATATATCAATATTAACATATGCTGTTAAATATGATTCACGAAAAATACGAAGGACATAAAAATCAAAGTTCCAGTAGTATAATTATAAATATAACATAACTTTTGTTTCGCGCAATGTAAATGTTTTTTTCCGTCAAATTGTGTGCTACCTTAGTCAAAAGTACTGTGGTTTGCAATCAGTATACGAAGAATAACATGTCAAAAGTGTTAAAGCGTAGAATGTGGAAAAATTGTATATATTTCTTCACACATCAAGCGTACAAGTTAGCCCTATTCTTATACTACATACAAACTATGTATACAAGTTAACTCTTAATTACAGAATATTCTAATTCCTATCTTTCACGGATACAATCATTTACAATAGGTGTGAGAATATCTTTGTTGGTTCAATATGGCAAGAGTATATTCTAACACTACCCCTCAAGCTGAATTGTGGGATCACCAATATTCAGTTGCACAGTTCTAAGTTGAAGATACGTCCATTAACCGCCTTAGTCAAGATATCCGCAAGCTGGTCTTCAGATTGCACATGTGGAAGAGTAATGATACCACCATCAAGCTTTTGTTTAATAAAGTGTCGGTCAACCTCCACATGCTTAGTCTGGTCATGTTGAACAGGATTTTTTAGAAATACTGATGGATGCTTTGTTATCACACGTTAGGCACGTTGGATCAGTGACTAGAAAACCAAGCTCAAGCAACAACTTTCGGATCCACAAGATTTCAATGATACCTTTCACAATACCCCTAAACTCTGCTTATGCACCTGTTTCTTTTTTCTCCAGGTGACTACGTTGTCTCCAACCAGTGTGACGTATCCAGAAGTAGAGCGCTGATCAACCTAATTGCCGGCCCAATCAGCATCTGTGTATGCCTCGATTTTTAAATGTCGATTATTCCTGAACACCAAATCATGTCCAGGCGTTCTTTTTAGGTATCTCACAATCCTTAGTACAACATCCAAGTGATGCTTCTGCGGGGCGTGCATGAACTGGCTCACTACCCCAGCAGCATATGCGATATCCGGCCTGGTGTGAGACAAGTAGATGAGTTTGCCTATCAAATGTTGGTATTGTTCCCGATCCGTTGAAGGAGCTTCTTGTATATTTTTTAGTATGTGGTTTGGAACCATTGGTGAGTCAGCTGGCCTTGCGTCTCACGTACCAACTTCGGCTAACAGATCAAGAATATACTTCCGTTGTGAAATATAGATACCAGCTGATGACCGCTACACTTCAATTCCTAAGAAATATTGAAGTCCTCCAAGGTCTTTCATCTCGAACTATGTGAACAAATGATTCCTGAGACGAGACATTTCATTAGTGTCATTGCCAGTAATAATCATGTCATCAACATAAATAATGAGACAAGTAACAAGACTTCCCTGTCGTTTAATGAATAGAGTGTGGTCAGCATTACTTTTTTGGTATCTGTCTTATTTCATAACAGATGTAAACCTCCCAAACCAGGCTTGAGGTGACTCTTTAAGACTATAGAGGGCTCGGGTGAGCTTGCAAACCTGTCCGAGTGAAAAATCTTCTGAGAATCTTGGTGGTGAATCCATACATACCTCTTCTTTTAGTGTCCCATGCAGAAACGCATTATTGACATCAAACTACTGCAGAGACCAATTTTCCATAGCAGCAATAGAGAAAAGTACTCTGATAGTGTTGAGTTGGGCAACTGGTGAGAAGGTTTCGAAGTAATCTACTCCATATGTCTGTGTATAGAGGTATTATTTGCCTGCCGATCACCCTCCGCAGACCCTAACGATAGCTTTTGCTGTCGTTGGGATATGTTGGGTATGATGATGATGATGATGATGTCTGTGTATATCTTTTAGCGACCAACCTTGCTTTTTGCCTCTCAATACTCCCGTCTGCTTTATATTTGATCGTGAATACCCATCGACATACAACAGTTCGTTTTCTTTTGGGTAACTGACATAGTTCCTAAGTCTTATTCCTTTTAAGAGCATCCATTTCTGCGTTCATAGCCTCCTTCCATTCTGGCTGACTGCACGCTTCTTCGACGTTTTTGGGAATCATCTCAGAGCAAATTTTAGTAAAGAAACCTTTTGCTGTATCACTCATATTCTTCCTTGGTACTGTAATAGGGTACTGGGAGGTTCAGGCTATCTTTGTAGGTGAATACCTGTTAGGTGGAATTCCCCTGTTTCTCCTTGGTGGAAGCACTCGCCCCTGTTCTTTAGTACACATGTTAGCATGGTCCAGTCCAAATCAATTATGATCAGATATGAGTTTATCATTTTGAGAGGGAGAGGGGGTAGAGAAGACACAAAAGGTACGGTGTCAGAAGGGTTAACATGTGGATAAGACTTTCTGACTTCGTGACTATTATTGCTAACATGTATACTATCTTTTACCTGTTATGGTGCATCCATCAGAGGAGTATCATCAACGAGTCATGAAGTAGTGACTGTGTTATCGTAGGAGCAGTAGTGCCATCGAGGTCAACCACTTGCCGTGTTGAATCAGTTGTGGACCAAGATAGATTAGGCAACCAGTCGAGGGATCCATCTTTAGCTATCTCTCCCTGAGACCGAGGTTGGGTGGCAAAGAAAAACTCGGTTTCAAGGAAGACTTAGTTCATAGTAATATGGATTCGCCGAGTGCAGAGATTATAACAACGGCAACCCTTTTGAGTGGTGGCATAACCGGCAAAGACACACTTGTCGGCACATGGGTCAAGTTTGTCTCGGTGTTGTTTGGGAATATGTATAATGACCATACACCCAAAGATTTTGGGTGGTAAGGTCAGCAATGAAGGAATAGTGGTTTGAGAGGCTAATGTGTCGAGAGGTGTTTTATGATTTAGGATAGCGGTGGGAAGTTGATTGCTCAGGTAAGTGGCAGTAGATACCGCCTCCGGCCAAAACCCCTGTGGAAAAAGGGACTCTAACATCATGGCTCAAGTCATTCTGGCAAAGTAAGATTTTTTCGTTCTGCAACACCATTTTGTTCAAGGGTGTTGGGACACGAGGTTTGATAGATGATGCCATGATCACGGAAAAACTGTTTGAGTGCCCCATCAAGATATTCCCCCTGTTATCTGAACGTAGAATTTGAATGGTCGAGGTATATTGGGTTTTAACCATATGATAGAATTCGACAAATTTAGTAAAAACTTCTGATTTATGCTTGAGAACATACAACCAGGTCATTCACATATAATCATCAACAAAAATATCAAAAAACTGAAATACCAGTGGAGTCGGATGAGGTGAAGGACCCCAAAACATCAGAATATATTAAAGAGAATTTTGTCCACATGAGTGTTATTTAAATGATAAGTATTCGTGGGTTGTTTTGCTCGGAGGCAAGTATCACATGTCGACTGTTTTAAAGTACTGGAAAACAAGGCAGGAAAAAGTTTTTGCAAATAGCTAAAAGAGGGATGTCCTAACCGACGGTGCCATAACCATATCTGTCTAGAAACCAATCCGGTGGCAAGATTAGAAAACCCATGTGGCACCACCGCATCTACGTAATAGAGGCCGCCCCTCTCAGTACCATGTCCAATGATCTCCTAAGTATGAATGTCCTGCAACACGTAAAGTGAGGATAAACGAGCACAACAAAGTCAAGTTCTTTTGTAAGTTCACTAATAGATAACAGTTTATTGGAAAGAGCAGGGACAAATAAACAATTTTTAAGGGTAATATAAGAGGTGATGGCAATAGAGCCACCTCCTTGAACTGGAATGGCTTCTCTGCTAGCTGTTTCAACGTGGGGTTTTATCAGAACCGAACGGCTTAAGAATTCATTAGGATCAAATGTCATAGTGTCCGTAGTGCCACAACCGAAACTCCATTGAGGACTTGGACACTGGGTAGTATTACTAAGGGCATGTGATAAATCAGGGCTCAAGTAGGAATTTCCATGAATAGCAAAGCTAAACAGAGTTTCTTGGGAGTTAAGTGTAAGATCTGGAGAATTTGAATTCGTTTGGACCATATTAACTGTATCTGAAGAATCAAGGGACTTAAGTTTACTTTCAGAAAGGTTAGGGGTAGGAAATAAATTCTAGGTGGCCTTGTATTGTAATTTTTGGTTTAAAAGGGAATTTGGGGCTAGGGTTTACTCCCTGTCCCTTACCTCCTTCGGCTGGCCTGCTGTCGGCTTGACTGCTGATTTTTCTCCCGCCACTATTTCCTCTTGCGATTCTGCATTGTTGCTGGCTCCTTCCTCTTGATCCTTGGCAGCCGCTGCTTTCCCTCACTGTCCAATAGTCACTCCAGTGGTTATCCTCGCGCCTTCCCACAATTCTGAATATCCATATATTTGGAAGCATTTTTATTTTCCATGTCCATTCTTCCCGTAGTGCTCGCATACGATAGAGCTCTTGTCACCCCGTGATGATGGAGGTCCTAAATGGGATGACACCTATCTTTGCTGAGTAGTATTGCTCCGGTCCGATGGTGGTCTTCCACAGCCTCGTCCAGACCATCAGTTGGTTTAACAACCACCCCTTGTCCTACCCCCAATAAGAAATTCGTTTTTGAGGGGCCATGTTGTATTAATCTTGCCTGGGATTCAGTCCGCTTAAACTCAAAGAACGTAGCTTCAACATTTGGAGCGTTCTCTTCAATAGTTCCTTCTTTTCGACTTAAAATCTGTCACTTAATGCTGTTAGAAAATTGGTATAATCTGAAATCTTGCATTTTCTGATTATACAAAGAAATGTCTTCAAGACATTTCACTGGGTTCGTATCTAAGGTATCAATCGATACCCAGAGATCTTGAAGACGATTCCAACAGTCTTCAGGAGTATTGTCTCCCTGACGGATGTTGTTTGCTCTTTGATGTAAATCAAAGACCTGTAAGGAGTCTCCCCATGAGCCATATGTAAGGGCACATCCGTCCCAAAGCGCTTTAGCCGTGGGGTAACGTGACACATTATTTATCATGCTTGCATCCACTTTCTTTAAGATGCAGGTAAATACAGAATTATTGTCTTGTTCTCATCGAGGATACCTTGGATCCGTTGGTGGTGGAGGGAGAGGCGTCCATGTGAGGTGATGCTGCCTGCCCGCCCCAAAATGCCCCTATAAATCACACGAGACGATAAAGAGTAATTGATCCTGTTAATTTAACTGTGATGTTGAGATTTTCAGGTAATGGTACTGGGTTATGCGTTTGTGGACTGAGACTGTCCTTGAGAATTTGACCCACTTGGATAGTCAAATCTTAAGGACATGGGGTTGTAGATGATTCCGGCTTCGGTTCATGTGGGCTTTGTCCCGTTTCTGACATGATGATTTTTCAGGTATGGCTCCAAGGGTGACGGGTCAACGTCTAAGCAATGGTCAAGGCCGGAGGGTTTGAGGAAAGTATAACAGTTGTATGGCTTCGGAAAGGAATACCGGCCGGATGTTGGCTGAGCAAACATGCAATGTTGAGACTTTCTCTGAGCCTATGCTCAAAGATCTCATAGTCAGTGGGTAAAGTTGGGATCAAACCCGCTCTGATACCATGTTAAAGTGTAGAATGTGGAAAAATTGTATATATTTCTTCACACATCAAACATACAAGTCAGCCCTATTCTTATACTACATACAAACTATGTATACAAGGTGACTCTTAATTACAGAATATTCTAATTCCTAACTTTCAGGGATACAATCATTTACAATAAGTGTGAGAATATCTTTGTTGGTTCAATATGGTAAGAGTATATTCTAACAAAAAGAAACTAATAGTTATATAATGTAAGATTGTTTGGATGTGGAAAAATAAATGAATGATTTCTTGCTAACATAAATTAATAACTAAAAACGAAATTCCAAACAACTGAAAGTAAATTCTGACGGCTAATTACTTATTGAACTTTTAAAGAGTTATGGGTTTTATAATTAGTGAAATATGAACAACGTGCGATAGTTAAAATTTTTAACGAATAACTAGAATACTCATACAAAGTAAGGGGCGACTCTATAGTCATTATTAGGTCCGTGACAATCACTCTAGAGGGAGATGGATAGATTGTTGGACAATTTTCGAAACTTTCTAAGTTTCGCTCTCATGAATTCAAATACTCTCCAAACTAAGAAAGAGGAATATGAGAAATAATGGATGGAGGCACAAGATTTAGAGCGATTCAAAGCTTTTTAATTCTACTCCACTAGAACTTTGTTTCCAAAGTGGATTTTCAACATCAACTTTCTAATTACCATCACAAAGAACAAGAACAACAATAACAATAATTACACTAACAACTAGCTCAAGCAAAATGTAATGCACGTACAACTTATTGCACAAACACTTTGTACAACATCAACTACAACAACAACAACTTATTACACAAATACTTTGCGCAACATCAACAACAGCTACAAATAAGAACCACTTCTTGCTTCCTCACAACTTCAATACCACCACCATATATATTTTTGACACATATATCATACTCACACATCAAAGTTATGTGCTACATATGAAAATTTACCGTATACCCTATATGAAGCCCCAGACAGAAATCGTACACCAATATCACTACATGATCCATATACACAAGCCATATGTACAAGTCATATACCAATATCACTAGTATCACTATTCTTTCCTTCTTTGTAATCATCAAAATAAAACTAAAACGACGTAAAAGATATCACAGTTCCTCTTTATTTAATGTATTCAAGCTTTCCTTCAACATATGCCATACTCATATTTACCACATACAAATTTTAAATAAATATAGCAGCACATATTTCAAACTCATGTTTGCTCAAATCCTTTAGCCCCCCAAATACATCTCTCCTCATATCAACCCTATTTTGCATCACATGCCACACATGTATGTACTCCTTCTATAATTCATATATCCTTACATTGTTTTGCTCTTTTTGTAATTATCATAAAACAATAAGGCACAACGAAAGGATCACATTAAAGAGGCGAAAAGAAGTCATTTGATCATGCAAGTTTTTAAAGTACAAGTTTAATATAAAATAAGTAATAAACTAGAACCTAGCTAGGAAGGGACAACATTTTTCTCTGAAACATGCTCTTTTCCTTTTCTAGCCTTGAGGACTTGTTTGATGTCGATATTATCATAAAAACTTTTATACGAATTCTTCTCAACATCGTTTACATCCATCCCTATGTTCAATTTCTTTAAAATGGAGTAGATGAGATTGCGATAGGAAGGGCTTTATGAGATTTAGTAGCTCTACGTGATTTAAGGGCTTGACATTTTCAAGAAAGTATGTATTGATATTTTAATCTAACCGAAACAAAGAAAAAGGCAACACACAAATAATGGTCAAACTGAATATTTAGTTTCTGTTTCTCCTGTTGCGAAGAAATCAGATCAACAAGAACTATCAAAAGTATTAACACACTGTATATATCTCTTAGAAAAATAAAAGGTTTGACACATCTATATAGTATCGTAGAACACAACAACCACCAAACATTACAACATAAAAACGTCAAACAAACATCACAACGTATGGAGCGACGATTTATTGATTCTAGAAAATGTTAAGTAGTAAAACGTTTTGATGATGAAAAGATGTTTTGAATGAGTTAAAATTATGTTTAATATTTGATGCAAAATAGGCAAAACACATTATGTCCAAAGATGGTTGAGATTGGAAGTCACTGGTTGACATCGATCTCTCAAACAGGGGACATCGATCGATCGATGTACTTCAGCCCCTGACATCGATCGATCGATGTCTGTCTGAGAACATCGAACCCTCAACCACAAGGACATCGATCGATCGATGTCACTTCATCCCCTGACTTCGATCGATCGATGTTGAACTGAATACTTCGATCTCTAAACCTGGTGACATCGATCGATCGATGTCACTTCAGCCCCTGACATCGATCGATCGATGTCTGACTGAGTACTTCAGTCTCTAAACCTGGTGACATAGATCGATCGATGTCCTGCAGAATTCAAATTTTTTGAACGTTAGAATAAAATCCAAGGTTGATTTTCAAGGTTTTCTCTTTCCAATCTTCTTCAAACTTCTTGTGGACTTTAACCCAACTTGTTACATGCTTCCTTGACTATTGTATACATGTCTAAGATTCTCTAGGGTGGCTATACAAGATCAAATCACTCCATAGGATGGCTAAAGACTATTTTGGCATTGTCTTGACATTTTTGAAGATGAAGACTTGGTGGAAGGCCTCAAAAACGTGGTGAACTTCATCTATAAATAGAGGAAGCTTGGATGAAGCAATTACACACTTTCAACATCATCTAGCTTCATTTTACATTGTTGTACATTTCTCTCATACTTGTAAATTTGTTCAAAGCTTGTCTAGCTTTCTTTGATCTTCATTGTTGTATATTGAGAGAAAGAGAGTCAAGCACAAGAGGAACCATAATTATTTGATCTCTAGCTTGTGCTTAGACTTGTGAGAAAGTGTGAACCTTACTATATCTCTTCAACCCACTGTGAGAAGTTCTTGAGAGAACTTTTGTTGAAGTTGTGAGGAAGCAAGAAATTGTTCTTGCTACGAGCTGTAGTTGTTGTAGTTGCACAAGTGTGTTGTGCAAGAAGTTGCTGTTGTTGTTGCTTACACTAAAGTGTTAGTGTAAGTGTTGCTGTGGTTGTTCTTATTGTTCATAATAAGAAGAGTAGTTGTTGAAAATCCACTTTGGAAACAAAGTGGTAGTGGAGTAGAATCATTTACGATTCGAACCACTCTATATCTGGTGTACTCTTTCATTGTCTCTCATCTCCAATTCTTGCTCTGATTTTGAATATCTTTTTGAGTTGAGAAAAACAAGAAAATTCCGCAAAAGAGCCAAACACTCTATTCACCCCCCTCTAGAGTGTATTTCGGACCTTACAATTGGTATCAGAGCCTAACCTTGATTGCTTAGCCAATCTTTGCAAGTAGCAAGGTTAAAAGATCATGGCAACCTCAACCTCAACCTCAACCTCAACCTCTTCATCTTCTAAGCCTACTGCACTATTTTCCGGATCAAACACTAAAGCTCCTATGTTTGATGCTCAAAACTATTCCTTGTGGAAATTTCGAATGATCAATCATTTGAAAGGCTGTGGATTTGATATATGGAGAGCTGTTGTCAAAGGAATTGAAGTTCCAATGATTACCAACTCAAAAGGAGAATCAATGTTTAAAGATGAGGATGACTACACCGACGAAGAGAAGATAAAGTTCGCCATCAATGGCAAAGCTTTTGACATTCTCTCAAGTGCTCTAACCACCACCGAGCTCATTAGACTCCAAGGTCTTGAAACAGCCCACGAGGCATGGAAAAGGCTTGAAATGATACATGAAGGAACTGAGCAAGTAAGAATGGCCAAAAGACTCATGCTCATGAAGGAGTATGAGATGTTCGGAATGAAGAGTGGTGAGAAGATTGAGGAGACAATCGATCGATTCACACGAATAGTGAATCAACTCTCCATGGTTGACAAGAAAATCTCAAATGAAGACCTTGTCTCAAAACTCCTCAACTCTTTGCCAAGAGAATGGACACCCAAAGTCACCGCCATCACCGAATCAAAGAATCTCAAGACTCTTACTCTTGATGAGTTATCCGGTAATCTTCTTACTCATGAAATTCTTATTGATGAACAAAATAGGATGAATCCCATCAAGCCTACACAAACATCACACAAGTGATTGGTGGTAGAGTCCGATGATTCGGATGAGGAAGTTGCCCTTCTAGTAAGAAAATTTAGAAGAATGGCAACTAGAAACAAAGCTCAAGCAAGAAAGTTTTTCAAGAAACCATCTAAAGAAAAGGAAGCAAGTGAAAATTGCTATAGATGTGGTCGACCCGGCCACTTCATTGCCGATTGCCACGTAAAGGAGCCACAAAAGCAAGAAAAGAAGGTCTTTCCTCAAAAGAAGAAAGCCCTCAATGCGGAGGTAACCACGTGGGATGATCTCCTTTCGGAATCGGAAGGAGAAGAGAGTGAAGATCAAGGTGTTGGACTTGTGGCAATGGTTGAAAATCCAAAGGTTCAACATACTTGTCTTATGGCGATAGAAGATGACCTTGAGGTAAATTCTAACCCTTCAAATTTGCATGATGAAATAGGAGATTTGCAAGATAACTTTGAAAAATTGAATTTAAAATATAAGCATTTGAAGAAAGAGCTCAAGAAATGCATCTTAGAAAATAAGAGCTTGCATGACAAGAATATTTTGATGTTTCAAGAGCATGACATCATACTTCACCATGCATAAAACCATAGCTCTTGAAAATGTAGAAATTAGAAAAGAATGTGAGAAACTAAAGTTAGACTTACAAAGACTAAAAAATGGTAAAAACATTTTAGACATACTACTTGGAAATCAAAGAATTGGAAATGATAAATCTGGTTTAGTATTTAATTCATCACTTTCTTCTATTAAACCTAAGTCCTTAAAGAAAAGGGCAAATAATAGAAAAACACAACAAAATTCATCACCTTCTAAACCAAAGCATGTACCCACTTGTTTTCATTGCAATAAACTAGGACATGTGAAGAAAGCATGTAGAGCTAGATTTGGAAGCACATATGTTTGGAAGCCTAAGAGTCGACAAACTAACCCTAAAGGACCCAACCATCAAACGGTACCAATGCATACATCTTTTGGTTTTGTAGGCTCTCAAGATAAATGGAGTAGCCAAAGAAGAAGGAACCAAATGACTTATGGACAGCGGATGTTCAATGCACATAACCGGAGACAAGACGTTGTTCACCAAGCTCAAGCTCCAAGATGGTGGAACGGTGCATTTTGGCAATGGGAGAGCCAAAATCCTTGGACATGGAGAAATTGATAACTCTTCTTTTACTACTAATAATGTACTATATGTAAAAGGGCTTAAGTATAATTTGATAAGTGTTAGCCAACTATGTGATGCTAATTTTCAAATTGAATTTGTGAAAAGAAAATGTGTTGTGAAAAAGAACGATAAGATTGTTTTTGAGGCTATACGTAAAAATGATGTTTACAAATTTAGCACACATGATTTGATATCACAAAATGTTTCTTGCTTAGTTGCCAAAAATGATTTGACTCAACTATGGCATAGACGACTTGGACACATTAGTTTTAAAAATTTCAAAGAGATTTGCAAAAATGAAAAAGTCTAAGGTCTTCCAAAATTAAATTTCGAAAACCATGGCTTATGTGACACTTGTCAAAAGGCAAAGCTTGTTAAAACAAGCTTCAAGCCCAAAAGTGAAATCTCCACCACCAAACCTCTACAATTTCTTCATATGGATTTGTATGGGGATATTGGTACGGCAAGTCTAAGTGGAAAACATTACACCTTTGTGGTGGTAGATGACTTCTATAGGTACACTTGGGTAATGTTCTTAGCTAAAAAGAATGATGCATGCCAAGAATTTATAAAGCTTTGTAAGAGATTAGAAAATAAAAGAGAGGACACAATTAAGGAAATTAGAAGTGATAGAGGTGGTGAGTTTGATGGAAAATTTCAAGAATTTTGTGTATCCAAAGGGTATGGACACAATTTCTCAGCTCCAAGGACTCCTCAACAAAATGGTGTTGCAGAAAGGAAAAAAAGAACATTTCAAGAAATGAGTAGAGCCATGCTAAACGAATTTGAGCTACCCAAATATTTTTAGGCCGAAGCGGTAAATACCGCTTGTCATGTGATCAATAGAGTTTATTTGAGACCATTTCTCAAAAAGACTCCTTATGAGCTTTGGAAAGGTAGAGTACCAAATATTGGTTATTTCAAGGTATTTGGTTGTAAGTGCTTTATACTTAACACCAAAGATAACTTGGATAAACTCGACTTCAAAGCGGATGAAGGAATCTTTATAGGTTATGCTCAAAATAGCAAGGCATTTAGAGTATATAATAAAAGAAGCATGAAAGTTGAAGAATCAATTCATGTCAAGTTTAGTGAACTCATTGAGGATAAATCAAACATTAATGATGATGATGATGATGAAATAATTGAAGTAAGCCATATAGAGAAATTTGAGAATCCAAAAGGTAATATTGTTATTGACCTTAGGATTGATCTCCTTCAACCTAAGGTTGAAGATGAAGAAGTAGGAGGAGATACATCAAATTTACCGGATTCATATAAGTATAGGAAAGATCACCCAAAAGAGTTAATATTAGGTGAAACTAGCCAAGGCATAATAACTAGGAGGAAATTCAATGAAAACGCCTTTATTTCACAAGTTGAGCCTAAAAATATAAAAGAGGCAATAAATGATGAAGATTGTGTATTGGCCATGCAAGAAGAATTAAATCAATTTGAAAGAAGTGATGTTTGGGAATTAGTTTCTAAACCTAATGATCATCCCGTAATTGGCACTAAATGGGTATTTAGAAACAAAATGGATGATAAAGGAAACATCACTATAAACAAAGCTAGGTTAGTAGCCCAAGGATATAGGCAAGAGTAAGGCATAGACTATGATGAGACTTTTGCCCCCGTAGCTAGGTTAGAAGCTATTAGAATGCTATTAGCATATGCATGCTATAAGGATTTCAAACTATATCAAATGGATGTGAAATCCGCATTCTTGAATGGAATAATTCAAGAAGAGGTGTATGTGGCTCAATCTCTGGGATTTGAAAATCATGATTATCCAAATCATGTATTTAAACTCAAAAAGGCCCTTTATGGACTAAAACAAGCTCCTAGGGCTTGGTATGATAGGTTAAGTAACTTCCTACTTGAAAATGAGTTTTCAAGAGGAAAAGTCGACACTACTCTTTTTATTAAAGAACAAGCAAATCATCAATTGCTTGTTCAAATTTATGTAGATGATATTATATTTGGTGCTACTAATGATTCTCTTTGTGAGCATTTTGCAAAATTGATGGAAGGAGAATTTGAAATGAGCATGATGGGTGAACTGAACTACTTTCTTGGTCTTCAAATCAAGAAAACTCAAGATGGAGTGTATATATCTCAAACGAAGTATACAAATGATTTGCTCAAGAAGTACAAATTTGAGGATGGAAGAACTGTAAGCACACCTATGAGCACAAGTACAAAGCTTGACAAAGACGAAAAAGGAAAGCCGGTTGAGGTAACCAAATATAGAGGTATGATTGGTAGTTTACTTTATTTAACCGCTAGTAGACCGGATATTTTGCATGTTGTGTGCTTATGTGCTAGATTTCAAACTATGCCTAATGAATCGCATTTAGTTGCCATTAAACGTATCTTTAGGTATTTGAAAAGAACTTTGAATTTTGGGTTGTTTTATCCCAAAAATGGATGTTTTGATTTAAGAGGGTATAGTGACTCCGACTATGCCGGAAATCTTGTTGATAGGAAAAGCACCTCCGGGACATGCCAATTCCTTGAAGATTGCTTAGTTTCTTGGTTCTCTAAGAAACAAAATAGTGTCTCACTTTCAACGGCGGAATCCGAATATGTATCGGCCGCTTCGTGTTGTGCACAACTACTTTGGATGATCAACACTTTAAACGATTATAATGTTATGTTTGATAAAGTTCCCATCCTATGTGACAACACTTTAGCCATAAGTATAGCGCAAAACCCAGTACATCATAGTAGGACCAAACATATAGAAGCGAGGCATCACTTGATAAGGGATTGCGTCCAAAAAGGATTGGTATGTGTTGAATTTGTTCCAACAAATGATCAACTAGCGGATATATTCACCAAATCCCTTCCTACTGAGACATTTGAGTCCATTAGAACAAGATTAGGGATGATAAACAATGTTTAAAGGGTTAAAATTAAAAATTTCAAAACTCAATATACATGGATCGATCCATGTATCAAAACAAGAGATCGACGTACGTCAATCTCTGACATCGATCGATTGACGTACGTCGATCTCTGACATCAATCGATCGACGTACGTCGATCTCTAACATCGATCGATCGACGTATGTCGATCTCTTACTTCGATCGATCGACGTCGTCGAATTCTGCAGCTTTAAAAACCTCAAAAACGCAAAACCTATCTCATTCCTACATTCAACAAACGATTGAAACCCTAAACTCTCTGCGCCTCCTTTTCCAAAATCATCCCTCTCTTCAATTTCATCTCTAAATCAAGATTTAATCCATCTCTACTCTTATTTCTTGATTTCCTCTCTTGAATTTCTCCATTTCAACCTAAATTTTTCAATCTCTCAAGCCCCAAATCTCTCAAAAATGTCTTCAAGAAGCAAGAACACAACCAAGAGGCCAAGATCCTCTAGGAGTGGAGGAGAAGGTTCAGGTAATCCTTCTCAAGGACAAAAATCTCAACCTAGAAGAAAGCAGTCTATGGATGAGAGAGAAGGACAAATTCTTGCCGGGATTACAAGTGGGTTAACTCTCTCAAACTTTCCTTGGATCAAAGCCAAAGAAGCCAAGAATGCCTTGACGGAGCCTCTACCCCCTGGGCATGTAAGGTATATCACTAGACATGCTCAAATATTATTTGATAAATGGGAAGATGATGAGAGAGCCACCATCCCACTCAAATTGCTTAGAATAAATGATATTCTACGCAATAATGAATTAAGTCCTATCATTGAGTGGTTGGATGTTCAAGAATGGAGGAGTATTTGGAATGAGAGAGAGATGTACAAAATGTCCACTAGGTATACTAGACTCTTTTATGCCAATTTATGGATTGAATACATAAATGGTCTTCCTTTAGCTCTACATTCCGTTATTGATGGACATCACATTAAATGGAAAGTTGAAAAAATTTGTGAATTGATTGGTGTACCCAACGAGGGGTACTTTGAGTTTGATGCGTGGAAGTGGGATGCGGCTCGGTGGAGAGTCTCTGAGGATGAAGTGAAGTCATTCTTAGGCTTCCATCCCACTAAAAACACCAATGATATGCCCTTGGTTTACCGTACCCTTCTTGCCATTGTTACATTTTGTATAAATGGTAAATCTGCCAAAATGCCAAGTAACCTAGATTTTTACATAGCATACCGAATAGCCAACCGTGAGAAGGTTAACTTTGTGGAGCTTTTTATGACCAATGTTATTGAAGCCGCTACCAAACAAGACAAAGCCCTACCCTATAGTAACCTTATCTATAGGATGCTTGTAAAGTCGGGTGTTTATGTGGATGACACAGATGTTGAAGACATAACGCACAAGGATTTTTATGATAAAGTCAACATCCAACAAATACTCAAGTCTAGAAAAGAAGCAATGAGGAGAGAACAAGAGGATGAAGCGAGAGAAGACGAAGGACTTCCGGATGAGGCACCTATTCCTGAACCTGACACTCGAGAAGCAACTAGTGGTTTGAGCACAAATATCTCTGAACTTCAGGCTCAAGTTACTAGTCTTCAACAGGAGGTTGGTGAGCTTAGAGGCAAAGTGTCCGTACATGAGTCAAGATTTGCCAAGCTCAAGGCAAAGATGAAAGCGTGCATCCCCAGCATAACATTCTCTTCCGATGAAGACAAGGATGTTCTAGCTCGTTTTTCTAGCTTCTATTCTGCTAGATTATCGTTTATGTACTTTCTAAAATTGGTTATTTCTTGGTGATTAATGAAGTAGTTTGGTTTTATATTATCACTGTTTTTTTTATGCTTTCAAAAAGGGGGAGAAATTTAGTAATGTTATTAAATTGATGGCTGTTATTAAATTGATGGCTATTGCTTATAAGCTAAAATTGCTTGATGCTTGATGATTTACATATGCTTGGTCGAAGGAGAGAAATTGATGCATACTATGTGGTGTGTAATTGATGCAATGTTGAGAAAGTGATTCATGTTATGTGTTGAGTAATTGATGTATGTTGCATATTATGTGGTGTGTAATTGATGCAATGTTGAGAAAGTGATTCATGTTATGTGTTGAGTAATTGATGTATGTTGCATATTTGAATTAAGAAAGTTTAGGAAATTGATGCATGTTTGGTTGAGGGGGAGCTTTTGATACATAATTATAAAAGGGGAGCATTTTGATATATTCATTGGAGTTGTAAAATTATGTTCACATTGATTATATGAAATGCATATACTTAGGGGAAGATTGAGACTTTTCAAATTTGAAACATCCAATTAAAATGAAGCAAAAACATCTTTTGAAATCTTGGTTTTGAAATCATAAAAAAGGGGGAGATTGTTGGATTATGAAATGTTTTGATGATGTCAAAAAGATGTTTTAAAAAGGGCTAAAATGGAATTTCAAATTTTGAGTTTGAAGCAAATTAAGAAAAACACATTGCGAAACGTAAATCTCTCATGGATCGGTTGAAGTATACATCAGCCCCTCAGGGAGGCACATGAATCGATCCATGTGAAGTTTTGTAAACGTTTGAGCTCTCAGATCCATGTCAATCTCTCAGCCAAGAGACGTGGATCGATCGACGTGCTTCTGAGAGATGTCAATCTCTCAGCCAGGCAGACGTCGATCGATCGACGTCATTCTGAGAGACGTCAATCTCTCAGCCAGGCAGACGTCCATCGATCGACGTCATTCTGAGAGACGTCGATCTCTCAGCTAAGGATACGTCGATCGATCGACGTACATCTGAGAGACGTCGATCTCTCATCCAAGGAGACGTCGATCGATCGACGTCATTCTGAGAGACATCAATCTCTCAGCACTGGCACGTGGATCGATCGACGTCCCCTGAAGTCAAAATTTTTTGAACGTTGGAACAAAATCCAAGGGAGATCTATGATGTTTTGTCACTCCAATCTTGCTCAAATTTCTTGTGGACTTTAACCCAACATACTACATGCTTCCTTGACTATTTTAACCATGTCTAAGATTCTCTAGGGTGGCTATTCAAGATCAAATCACTCCATAGGGTGGCTAAAGACTATTTAGATATTATCTTGACATTTTTAAAGATGAAGACTTGGTGGAGAACCTCAAAAACGTGGTGAACTTCATCTATAAATAGAAGAGGCTTGGATGAGGCAAATATACACTTTCAACATCATCTAGCTTCATTTTTCATTGTTGGATAGTTCTCTCATACTTGTAAATTTGCTTAAAGCTTGTTTAGCTTTTCTTTACTCTTCATTGTTGTATATTGACAGAAAGAGAGTCAAGCACAAGAGGAACCATAAATATTTGATCTCTTGCTTGTGCTTAGACTAGTGAGAAAGTGTGAATCTTACTATATTTCTTCAACCTAATGTGAGAAGTTCTTGAGGGAACTTTGTTGAAGTTGTGAGGTAGCAAGAAATTGTTCTTGCTAAGAGCTGTAGTTGCTGTAGTTGTACAAGAGTGTTTTGTGCAAGAAGTTGCTGTTGTTGGTGCTTACACTAAGGTGTTAGTGTAAGTGTTGCTGTGGTTGTTCTTATTGTCTTTAATAAGAAGAGTAGTTGTTGAAAATCCACTTTGGCAACAAAGTGGTAGTGAAGTAGAATCATTTACGATTCGAACGACTCTATATACGGTGTACTCATTCATTACTTCTCATCTCCCATTCTTACTCTGATTTTGAATATCTTTTGAGTTGAGTCACACAAGAAAAATTCCGCATAAGTTCCAAACACTCTATTCACCCCCCTCTAGAGTGTATTTCGGACCTAACAATACTAATAAATATGAGGTGTATATAGTGGTGTGATGTTGACGTACGCTTGTAATATATGTAACGTGTCGGTAGTACGTCGGAATATATGTGTATTGTGCCTTTTAAAAAAAATCTGAATATATATATATATATATATATATATATATATATATATATATATATATATATATAATATGTAGGCGTGTGAGATGAGTAGGAAGGAGATTTTCCATTTCTAAATTTGTTGCCATAAAGCTTTGTCCAAATATATCTCCATTCAATGAACTAGTTAGTTCATTAACTTAAGTACTTCACTTAATGAACTATTTTAGTTCATTAATTGTGGCACCTGAAAATAGTTCAAAAACAACAAATGTTTGCATATGATGTAAGCTTTAACGCTTCATGGCTTGTTAGTACGACAACGTGTCAAGTAATAATTTTGTCATGCATTTCGTAAACTCGTACTATTTAAATCATGTATTTTGTAAATTATTCAAGCACTTTTTCTCAACAGCTATCGTCCTCGTAGTACATCAGCGTACAACAATCATCGTCTTTGGTGCTCCTACCTTGTGTGTTCATCTGGTTTGAAGTACCTAATCAGTGGAACCAAGAAATCATTATTACTCACTAACTTAGCTGCAAATGACAATTTTATTGTCAAAATAAAATAACTTATTGGAAATTTAAGTCATGCTGCAAATCTATATAACTTTTGCTTCCGTTCCTTATTCGTAGGTCGATATGCATATATTGAGAATGCGATGAGATCTCTAGACTATTATATTTATAAACGTGCTTTTTTCTGTTTAGTTGATTGAATGATTCTGTCCGCTTTTAAATTGTTGGATCATATAAATTTAAATGGTTTTACAGTGGAACAACATACTGAACCTATGAAATACCCTATTTATACGTACTAGAGTATTCCCTCTAACCCATGATTTTCTCCTCTATCTTATTCTTGACTTAGTACTAATCGCACGAGCAAAGAATAAGATTTATAATGGAAAGAGCCGGCACATCCGTCTAAGGCACAATATATTGTGCGTGATTTGATAATTTCAGCGATGGTAAACTTGTGTTTGTAAGAACCCAGTTTAACCTTGCAGACCCCTTAACTAAAAAACGAAGTAAGAAATTAGTCTATGAAACATCGAGGGGGATGTGACTTATTCCATTTGTAGAGAATTCTTCATCACAGGAACCCAACCCACTATTAGTAGAGATCCTACAAACGGGGTTCAATGTGGTAAAAACAAGTCATGAAAGAGTTCTATGTCGCACTATCAAAGTGTTCCTCCCTAAGGTGTTGTTGTCGATAGTGCCCACTGTAAAGAATCGAGGGTGAGATTTCGAGAATCTCTTAATGAAAATTCATAGTCATGTTGTACGTTGGTGTGAGCAGTGTACACTTGATGAATTTCACCTATATAAGCTTGGAAGTGGTGCCGCTTCCTGTGAGAGCCTAGAAAACTCTCTAGAGAACTTATGAATCCCGAGATAGGTGCATGGCCGATTTCGCACCAAAACCGCAAATTTAAATAAATATATAATGATATGTCTTCTTGTTGTTTGTATAAACAATAGTGGAGTAAGATTCAAGACGAAGTTCATCTTGCTTCCGTTTATACAACTCAAGGTGTACTACCGGCGATTTAAGACCACAAGTTATTATATCCGTTGTGTATCATTATCTTCAAATGATAGTAGAAAGGTTGGTTTGTGTTCGTCCATTTGTGACTACACAAGCTTGGATCATTTGAGGGTTTGTTGGAAAAGTACTTAAAAGTACTTTAAATCTTGTGATCCAACCTTGTATAATGTTACGTGATCTAATGATAGGAGATTGGATGAAGTTTGGAGTATTTTATGGACAATGGAAAGAAGTGGAAGCGTCCCAAACATATGAGACGCTTCATGTGTTGAAGAAAGTTTACAAACCACTTCAAACGCCTATTTTAGGCGCCTAAAGTAGGTGTTCAAAGTGTTACAGAAAACTTCCAGAACACTTTGAAGGCCTACATAAGGCGCCAGAAACATCCAGAAACCTTCGAACGCCTACATTAGGCCCCTAAAGTGTTGCGTCTGTTCATAAAAGATGCAATTTCTGCACCATATGATATCTCCCTTCAAAATGAACGTTCATGGCTGATCCAAGGGGGGATGTCTACAGAAAAGGATTTTTTCAACTGGTTTTGGTAAACTCAAAGACTATAAATAGTAGCCTTTGCTATCTTAAACATATTGACGAAAAATTCATGAAAAAAAGTGAATTTCAGTAGCACTTTCTTCATCTGTTCTTTCTTCTATCAATCTCTTCTACCATCAAGTTCAAACTCTCTCTAGTATAGCAAACTAAAGAGAGCAAACAGTTATATCTCGGCTTTCATTGTTGTCTTGCTTGTTTGGTTTTTCATGTGCCATTTACATAATTTTCCAACAATCTCAAAGCAAGCTACTATGGCAACGGATCAAGCTCTTCCAAATATGTCCAAGTTGGAGCCATTTGATGTAATATGTGGGTTAATTTTAAAAATATGCCAAATGAGCTCTTAAATTGCAGATGTATGCATGGTTTTTGAAAAGTGCTAAATTCGTCCTCTTTTCTGCATTTTTCTTCAGAGGTTGGAGAAGAAGATAGAGGGGGTTTGACACATTGTTTGCAAAATGCTAAATGCAACAGTAGGCTGCCCACAGTAGGACTTACTTGCTTATGCGTGTTTTTAACGTAATATAGTGAAATTAACGGTGCAAATGGGAGGGGTGAAGGCCAAATGGTCGATAATAGTCTGAGTTCAAGCAAGAAAGATGATCAAACAAAAGCCGAGACGAGTCTCAAGATGACTCTGTCCTTAAAGCAATTTAGTCTCTACCAACGAGCAAGGTAGACAACCAGACTAATGCTTCCCAAGATATAACGGCTGTCTTCTTTTCCTTTGCTCTAGGAGAAGAAGAATGAACTTGATTTAGAAGAGAAAGATAAAGGAGAGAATGATAGAAAGATTGCTGAAATTTCTTTAGAATTTTGCAAGAAAGTTGTATATGTTGAAGATAGCAAGATCTCATATATATAGACCTTGGATTGTGTTAAAAACCATGTTTGAAACTCATTTCAGCAGTTTTTCTATCAGTTATGGCAGTTGTTTACCGTTCATAGGTGAAGGGAGATGATCCTTGGATCAAAAGTTGCAACCCAAAATGAAAGGTTCTGTCCGCTGGCACGTCGATCTCTCACGTCGATCGATCGACGTACGTCGATCTCTCACGTCGATCTCTCGTTGAGAGATCGACGTGCCTCAGATCCACGTCGAACCCTCACGTCGATCGATCGACGTACGTCGATCTCTCACGTCGATCGATCGACGTACGTCGATCTCTCACGTCGAACCCTCATTGAGAGATCGACGTCCTCAGATCAACGTAGATCTCTCACGTCAGTCTCTCAATGAGAGATTGACGTCCTCAGATCAACATAGAACCCTCATTTCAATCTCCCAAACAACCTCATATACATTCTATATAAGTTTGGAGCACACGGAAAGGTACTTTAACGTACTTTTTCCAACAATCCCCCACATGATCCAAACTTATATAAAGACAACTTCCGAACGTTAAACAACTAACCTCTCCATTATCAATCGAAGATAATGACACATAACGGATACGATGACTTGTGGTCTTGAATCGCCGGTAGTTCAACTTGAGTTATATAAACGGAAGTAAGATGAACTTCGTCTTGAATCTTACTCCACTATTGTTTATATGAACCACAAGAAGACATATCATTATCTACTTCTCCAAGTTCGCGGTTTTGGTGCGATATCGGCCATGCACCTATCTCAGGATTCATAAGCTCTCTAGAGAGTTTTCCAGGCTCTCACAGGAAGCGGCACCACTTCCAAGCTTACATAGGTGAAATTCATCAAGTGTGCACTGTTCACACCACCAAACATTATGGCTATGAATTTTTCATTAAGAGATTCTTAAAATCTCACCCTTAAGTCATTACAGTGAGCACTATCAACAACAACACCATAGGGAGAGACACTTAGATAGTGCAACATAGAATTCTTTCATGACTTGTTCTTACCACATTGAACCCCGTTCGTAGGATCTCTACTAATAGTGGGTTGGGTTCCCATCATGAAGAATTCTCTACAGATGGAATAAGTCCCATCCCCCTCGATGTTTCGTAGACTAACTTCTTGTTTAGTCCTTTAGTTAAGGGGTCTGCAAGGTTAAACTTGGTTCTTACAAACTCCAAGTTAACCACCCCAGAACTAATCAAATCACGCACAATGTTGTGCCTTAAACGGATGTGCCGGCTCTTCCCATTGTATATCTTGTTCCTTGCACGTGCAATCGCAGCCTGAGAATCACAATGAATAGATACAGAAGGCATAGGTTTAGACCATAAAGGAATATCAACAAGTAAATTCCTTAACCACTCGGCTTCTGTACTAGCAAGTTCTAAGGCAAAAAATTCAGACTCCATTGTAGATTTTGCACTACAAGTTTGTTTACATGATTTCCAACAAATAGCTCCACCACCCAATGTGAAAACATATCCACTAGTGGAGTTTATTTCATCATTATCAGTCACCCAATTAGCATCACAATAACCTTCTAACACAGCAGGTGACCCAGTAAACATTAGTCCCAAATTCATTGTTCCTTTAAGATATTTCAACAAACGTCTTAATGCACACCAATGACTCTCATTTGGACTATGAGTGTATCGTGCAAGCCTATTCACGGAATATGCAATGTCAGGCCTAGTGCAATTCATCAAATACATTACACTACCAATTATCCTAGCATATTCACATTGAGACACACTATCACACTTGTTTTTGGTCAAAGTAACATGCGAGTCATAAGGCGTACTTACAGGTTTTACATCGAAGTGATTAAACTTTCTCAACATTTTCTCCACATAATGTTCTTGAGAAAGTAAATAACCCCCACATTTCTCTATTAACTTAAGACCAAGAATTAAGTCCGCCTTCCCCATGTCTTTCATATCAAACAAAGTAGACAGCAATGATTTTGTATCATTAACAACATTTATGTTGGTTCCAAAAATCAACATATCATCAACATAAAGGCAAATAATGACACCATCACAATCATTAAACTTACTATACACACAACGGTCACTTTCATTTACTACATAACCATTAGACACTAATGCGTTATCAAACTTCTCGTGCCATTGTTTAGGTGCTTGCTTAAGACCATACAAAGACTTCTTAAGCCTACACACTTTGTGCTCCTGACCTTTGACTATCATACCCTCCGGTTGCTTCATATAGATCTCTTCTTCTAAGTCTCCATTTAAGAAAGCTGTTTTCACATCCATTTGGTGAATAACAAGCTTGAGAATGGAGGCAAGTGCTACTAGGACTCTAATCGTAGTGATCCTAGCAACCGGTGAGTAAGTGTCAAAGAAGTCAATTCCTTCTTGTTGTGTGAACCCTTTTGCGACAAGCCTAGCCTTAAACTTATCAATTGTTCCATCCGCCTTTAGTTTCTTCCTAAAGACCCACTTACAACTGATATGCTTACACCCTCTAGGCAAGTCCACTAACTCCCAAGTGTTATTACTTAGTATAGATTCAAGTTCACTATCTATGGCTTCTTTCCAAAACTTAGAATCTATTGATCTAATCGCTTCTCCGTAAGTTTTGGGATCATCCTCTAAAATGAAGGCTGTTATGAAGTCACTTCCAAATGACTTCTCTGTTCTTTGTCTCTTACTTCGTCTAGGTTCATCAATCTCTTGTTCAACTATGGACTTACTCGACTCACCTGTCTCAAATTTAGACACATCAATAGATTGTTTGTTCATAGGAAATATATGCTCAAAAAATTCAGCATCTTTAGACTCCAAAATAGAACTATTGTCTAAAGTCATGAATCTATATGCTGCACTATTTTGAGCATACCCAATGAACACACAATCTCTTGTCTTAGACCCGATCTTACTTTTCTTAAAATCAGGAATCCCAACTTTGGCTAGACACCCCCACACTTTCAAGTAACTTAGGTTGGGAGCATAGCCTTTCCACAACTCATAAGGAGTTTTATCTAACTTCTTATGAGGTAATCTGTTTAAAATATGACAAGCTGTCAAAATTGCCTCCCCCCACAAATTGTCCGGCAATCCTGAACTAACCAACATGGCATTCATCATATTTTTCAACGTTCTATTTTTCCTTTCGGCTACTCCATTTGACTGAGGTGTGTACGGGGGTGTGACTTCATGAATAATGCCATTCTCCTCACAAAACTTTTGTAAAGAGTCTGTGCTATATTCACCACCTCTATCTGTTCTAAGCCTTTTGATTTTTAAGTCTAACTGATTCTCAACCTCGTTCTTATAACTTATGAACTTAGACTCGGTCTCATCCTTATGACTTAACAAATACACTTTTGTATATCTAGAATAATCGTCAATAAAGGTAACATAATACCTTTTACCACCTTTACTCATGTGATTCTTGAAATCACCTAAGTCACTATGGATTAGACCAAGTTTTTGTGAGACTCTATCAACTTTCTTAAAAGGTTTCTTATGATGTTTCGCTTCAACACAATGTTCACATTTGTTGAAGTTATCATCATCATAAGAAATCACATTCATGTTCTTAAGTTTCTTTAATGCTCCTATGTTTGCATGTCCTAGTCTAGCATACCACATATCAAGAGACTCAGAAAAAATAAACAGAACTAGATGCATTTGTATTATTGCAGCAAGTAGCATCAAGAACAAGCAGACCTCCAATACAGAAACCTTTACCGATAAACTCTCCATTCCTAGACAAAACAAGTTTATCAGACTCTAAAACAAGTTTAATATTAGCCTTGTTCAGCAGCACTCCGGAGATCAAGTTCCTACGCATGGCAGGAACGTGCAGCACATTGCTTAACTCCAGTTTCTTCCCAGAAGTCAACTTGAGAAGCACCTTACCCTTTCCGAGGACTTGGGTACTATGTGCATCTCCCAAGAAGACTTGCTCATCACTGCCTATTTCCTTATATTCAGAAAATAGGTCTTTACTGGTAGCAATATGCCTGGTAGCACCCGTGTCTACCACCCATTCTGTAGTGCCACCGACAAGGTTTACCTCTGTCAAGACAACCGCTGCGATGATATCGTCTGCTGCTCCTTTGGCATCCACAAGGTTCGCCTGGTTGCTTGGTTGGCCCTTCCGTTTCCTGCAGTTGACTGCTCGGTGTCCCGGTTTCCCGCACACCCAGCAAACTCCTTTCATCTTGTACTGGCCCTACACAACAACTTTCTTACCTTTTCCTCCACTGTTGTAGCCGCCACCGCCATTGTTGTTGTAGAACTTGGGCTTCTTCACAGCATGCTCCACAACGTTGGCCTTGACTCCATTCTCATGATGAGATTCATCTTCCATCCGGTTGTTCTCTTCGATGCGTATATGTTTAATTACTGCATCTAGAGACAACTTCGCATCATCGTGCTTTCCCCTCTTCTTGTATTTACTCCAAGAAGGAGGAAGCTTCTCCAACAATGCCGCCGCCTGGAATGTCTCATCAACCTTGATCCCTTCGTGTTCCAGATTATCCACCAACTGCTAGAACTGATGGATTTGATCATTGATTGGAGAATGATCAACCATCTGGAACTTCAAGAATTCACTCACCACATACTTGCGTTTGCCAACATCTTCAGCACCATATTTGTTCTCCAGTGCTGACCAAATATCTTTTGCAGACGTAAATTTGACATAAATGTCAAACAGAGAATTGGACAGAAAATGTAGAATGTGGCCTCTGCAAGTGGTGTTGTCTGCATCGTATTTCTTTGCTTCAGTTTCATCATTGGGTTTGTCCATCTTGAGTACATATGAAACTGACAGCATTTCGAGGAAGAACAACACCTTGGCCGCCCACCTCTTGTAGAACTTGCCATCAAATGGCTCCAACTTCGACATATCCGGTAAAGCTTGCTTGGATGCCATCATAAATTGCTTTAAGATTGTTAGGAAATAGTAGCAAACAAGCAAGAAAGATGATCAAACAAAAGCCGAGACGAGTCTCAAGATGACTCTGTCCTTAAAGCAATTTAGTCTCTACCAACGAGCAAGGTAGACAACCAGACTAATGCTTCCCAAGATATAACGGCTGTCTTCTTTTCCTTTGCTCTAGGAGAAGAAGAATGAACTTGATTTAGAAGAGAAAGATAAAGGAGAGAATGATAGAAAGATTGCTGAAATTTCTTTAGAATTTTGCAAGAAAGTTGTATATGTTGAAGATAGCAAGATCTCATATAAATAGACCTTGGATTGTGTTAAAAACCATGTTTGAAACTCATTTCAGCAGTTTTTCTATCAGTTATGGCAGTTGTTTACCGTTCATAGGTGAAGGGAGATGATCCTTGGATCAAAAGTTGCAACCCAAAATGAAAGGTTCTGTCCGCTGGCACGTCGATCTCTCACGTCGATCGATCGACGTACGTCGATCTCTCACGTCGATCTCTCGTTGAGAGATCGACGTGCCTCAGATCCACGTCAAACCCTCACGTCGATCGATCGACGTACGTCGATCTCTCACGTCGATCGATCGACGTACGTCGATCTCTCACGTCGAACCCTCATTGAGAGATCGACGTCCTCAGATCAACGTAGATCTCTCACGTCAGTCTCTCAATGAGATATTGACGTCCTCAGATCAACATAGAACCCTCATTTCAATCTCCCAAACAACCTCATATACATTCTATACAAGTTTGGAGCACACGGAAAGGTACTTTAACGTACTTTTTCCAACACAATGATGGAAGAGTTACCCTTTTTTGCCCAGGCGGAATTCAATCTTGGTAGGCGCTCTGCTTCTGCAAGCAAAACAAGTCCCAGCAGTATCAACGAGCACAAGAGCATGGACATAGGTTTTCTTGCCATCTTCTTCCCTTGCATTATGAAAAACTTCACTATGTAATATAAAGAAAAATGTAAAGTTGAGATTAGAGACAATTCGATTCTTATATTTCCTTTCCTTTTATAGTTGCGTCAATGAACGTTTGCTGCCTTTGTAGATGCTAAACTTAGAAATACGATAAGAAGAAGAGGTTCTTCTGATACAAAGAAAATGTCTTTTTTTAAGAATAAGTCACACATATCATGACTCGGTATAATAACCGTGTGTGAATTGTTTCATAAATGGATATTATATTACTAACTGATTATGCACTCACAATTTGTTAATCAATTCGATCTGTTTAGTAAAATGTATGAATTTACATTTTATATTTTGCACATGCTGTTGGATTGTATGGGTTGCATCCCCCATGATGCTTAGTTCTTGGTTAATACAAATTTACATTTTAACCAAAAAAACTATGTTCAAAACACGACTCTCATACTATTATGTTTTGTCATATACATACGTTTGAATATAATCCATTCTAACTTTGAATGAGTCGATGTTATGCCTAATGTGTCTTCTAATGTGAGATAATTTTATTAATATGTACTATAAATGCATTACTTAAATCGTAGATGCCTCTCATTTTTATTGCTTCTTTTTAGAAGAGAATGTGAATGAAAAAAAAGGACTTATCTTTTGCAACAATTAGTTTTTCCACCACATTATTAGCCTTAAACGGCTTTAATATATGGACTCATGCAATTAAGATATTAGTTAGTATGCGACATAACTTATTTTTACAGTATTTGTCAAAGATAAGGTTGATGATCAGTGATCCGTAATGCGTTGGATGCAGGTGTTGTGAAATTGCAGTGTCAATCTTCAATTAAGAGTCTTAGTGATCAGTTGGTTGAGTTGTGAGTTGGAGAGGTTGCGTGTGATGATGGCTAAGCAACGAGGTGCACGGGGGTGTAAAGGATGCTGAGGTGCGTGAGGAGGAAGAAGAAGAAGGACGATGGCGGGGAAGTTTAAATAGCGTGAAATTACGTTTTTACCCTTACTTAAGTTCTATGGTAGTATTGATCTGAAGGGCATTTTAGTCTTTTTGCATGTTGTCTTCTACATTTCAGCTATATAACCGAATGTACTGTGCCAGGAACGGTTACCAAGTTTATTCAAGAAAGCTCTCTGATTTTTCTTCCTTTCTTGCTTTGCCATTGCGTGCTATCTTTCGAGCACATTCATTTTTGTGCTTTAGCTTTACGCATGGATGCTTAATTGTTGTTTTCACCGCTGTTTGCTTGGTGTCTGCGGTAAATTTCACAGTATTTGTCGGATAAACATTAATTTTGTCCCGCAAAATTTCTCAATCTATGATTCTTTTGTTAGTCCTACATGTCGCATAGTAATGTTATTTGACCAACAATAAAATAAAAACGCATAACTCTTTTTTCCATTATTTGAGATCTATTATATTGATCAAATTGCTAGGCAGGCATGTTCGCACATGAGAAGCCATTTGGCACTCTAGTAAAAAGTTCTAGATAATCGATATACTTTTCTTTCTTTAAAATACTCTTGATGAATATTGGGAGGCATATATTGGGAGCTACTATATGTCTTGCAAGTATCCACCAAAAACCAATTTGCAGGTTCAAATGATCAGGTGGTGAAAATTATCGCATCACGAAGATAAGAATCATGTATGCCTGTTACGACGTATATATCAATATTAACATATACTGATAAATATGATTCACGAAAAATATGAAGGACATAAGAATCAAAGTTTCAGTAATATAGTTATAAATATAACATATCTTTTGCTGCGCACAATGTAAATGTTTTTTTCTCTATCAAATTGTGTGCTACCCTTAGTCAAAAGTATTGTGCTTTGCAATGAGTATACGAAGAATAACATGTCAAAGGTGTTAAAGTGTAGAATGTGGAAAAATTGTATATATTTCTTCAAACATCAAACGTACAAGTTAGCCCTATTCTTATACCACATACAAACTATGTATACAAGGTAAATCTTAATTACAGAATATTCTAATTCCTATCTTTCAGGGATATTATCATTTACAATAAGTGTGAGAATATCTTTGTTGGTTCAATATGGTAAGAGTATATTCTAACGTTCTCCCTCAAATTGAATTAGTAGGATCGCCAATATTCAACTTGCACAGTACTGAGTCGAAGATTTGTTCATTAACCGCATTAGTCAAGATATTCGCAAGCTAGTCCTCAGATCGTACATGTGGAAGAGTAATGGTACCACCATAAAGCTTTTCTTCAATAAAGTGTCGGTCGATCTCCACATTCTTAGTTCGGTCATATTGAACATGATTTTCAGGAATACTGATGGATGCTTTCTTATCACACATTAGGCACGTTGGATCAGTGACTTGAAAACCAAGCTCAAGCAACAACTTTCGGATCCACAAGATTTCGGTGATACATTTCGCTATACCTTTGGAGACCAGAATACTTCGAACGCCTAGATAAGGCGCCTCATATGTCAAGCTATCTAACAACACACTTTGAACGCCTAAACAGGTACTTCATGTGTGTTACAAAGTCAAATGGACTGTTCCCCCCAAAATGAGCACGAATATCAAGTTACTTTTGACAAAACCCAGAATTATTTCGAACAAGTATGAAGGCTGAGATCAGGCATTTCATGTGACTTCGAACGAGTTCTGTTGCCCACAACAGGTGCTTCATGTGACATTGAACAAGTGTTCCTTATTCATTTGAGGCGCTTCATGTCACATTGAAAACCAGTTTTAACACACTTTAGGTGATCCATGTCACATTGAACGCCGGTTCATAAAACACATAAGGCGCTTCACGTGACTCAATGTTACAAATGTTTTATGCTCCACTTTCTTATGATTACTTGACATTTGTGCCTTCCCTCTTAGTGTAATATTACAGGTTCTTCTCTCACCTTGGAGAATGCTCTCTCTTTCTTCTTTGTGCTTTCAAGGAGAAGCTTCCTCAAGAAGTTTATATTCAACCAATAGAAGATCTCTATGGAAGAGGACATGTCATCAGAAGAGACAAAACTCATTATTGTCTCCTGCAAGGTTACAAACGGCCAGGAGAAGATAAAACACAGGTTTTCATCTCTTTTCAAACTTCAATTCTACCTACAAGCTCTAAAGTTTCTCACAAGCTTTTGCTCTACAAAATAGTTGTATCATTGTATATTTTACTTTATTTGTGAGAGCTGTGATTTGTAAAGAAGAAGAGTCGTCTTCTTGAGTGAAGATTGTGAGGAGCCAAGTGTAGATCATTGGTCAAGAAGCAAGGGTGCTTCTTGTTTGAAAAAATCCAAACATTGGAGGGTTAGTTGATAGACTTGTGGTGCACCATACTCCCAACAAGAATTCTTTGAGGAGCAAGGAAGTTCTTTGGAGGCTAGACTTCAAGAGGTTGGTATTTTTTGGTTGCGGTCTAGGCGTGTAGCCTAGTTTCTTACTTTATGAAGGATTTCCTGGTGAAGGATCCGCACCCAAAAGACAAGAAAGCCATCTACCAAAGGAAGAAGACTTTACACGCAGAAGTAGCCCATCGGGAGAGTCTCTTATCCGGGTTCGAGAGCGACAACGATGACAACAAGAATTTAGCTCTCATGGGGGTCATCAATGATGATCTAGACAAGGAGTTTTATTCTCTCATGGCCATTGAGGACGACATTGAGGTATGCACTAAATCCTTACACTATAGATTACAAGATGAGATGGATGATTTAGCGCAAGAAAATGATTTACTAGAAATGAAATATAAACGTGCCAAAAAAGATTTCAAAGCATGCATAATTGAATATAATGACACGTTCAAAAATCATATTGCATTACAACTTGAGCATGACATTTTGTTGACCATGCATGTGACAACACTAGAGGAGAAGCATGATTTGGTAAAATCAAGCATTCCTCCTCAAAACCTTTTGAAAAAGAAAAACTTTCAAAAGGAATGTGCAAACACAGTTAAGGTAGTTAAAGATGCATCTACATTGAGCTGAAAGCTAAAATTAAACCTAGTGTCATGCATTCATATGAGAAAGGAAAATCAAAGGAACAAACATCATTTATCAAGGAGTTAAAAACCTCCTTGAAGAAGCAAAGACACAAGCCTAAGGTTAAGACAAATTTAACAAAGGTGTCAAAGTCCTTTGTCGGAAAAATGCCTCAACCTTGATTCTAAGGAATGACATCCCTAGACGGGAATCCTGGAATGTGTTCTTGCACAAGCATAATAAGCATTCTTATCCCCACAAACACATGCCTACATATTTTTACTGTAGTAAAAAGGGTCATGTAGAAAGGGTTTGTACGGCTAAGAATAATAAAAATCTTGTGTGGGTGTCCAAAGATGAAGTAAAGATAACTAAACTTCAAGGACCCAAAATAAAAAGGGTTCGAATACCATATGGTCCTTATGTAGGCCCTAACGCTAAATAGAGAAAGCGAGAACAAGAAACTTAAATGGGTCGTGGACAGTGGGTGTTCCAACCATATGACAGGAGACAAAAGATTGTTTCATAGATTCACTATGCAAGATGGAGGAGTTGTCCATTTTGGAGGTAGCAAAGGCCAAATCAAAGGACATGGTATTGTAGGTAACAATTCCTTCTCTCTGAGTGACGTTCTATATGTTCTTGATAAGTGTCTGTCAAGTATGTGATGCTAATTATGAGGTTACGTTTTTGAAACAAAGTACATTGTGAAAAAGGACAACGTTATTTTGTTTGAATCTTTGAGATTCAAAACATTTACAAACTTAGCATCAATGATTTGGTTTCACATAATGTATCTTGCCTAGTTGCCAAGAATGACCTGATGCAACTATGACATGGACGTCTCGAACACGTAAGTTTTAAAACATTTAAATTTATTTATGAAAACAAAAAGGTCCGAGGCCTTCTAGAAAAGAGTTTTGAAAACCAAGACTTACGTGACACTTTTCAAAAGGCTAAGCTTGTGAAAACAAGCTTTAAACCAAAAACAAACATATCCACCTCCAAGCCCCTAGAATTACTACATATGGATTTGTGTGGAGATGTTGAACAAAACGTTTGGGTGGTAAACATTATACTTTTGTGGTAGTAGATGACTATACTCGTTATACATGGGTGATGCTTCTTGCAAAGAAAAATGATGCATGTAGTGAGTTCATAAATTTGAGTAGACGATTGGAAAATCATATGGGCGACATCATTAAAACCATACGAAGTGATCGTGGTGGTGAGTTTGATGAAGAGTTTGAAAAGTTTTGTGAATCCAAAGAATACACTCGTAACCTTTCGACTCCTAGAACTCCGCAAAAAAATGGTGTAGCTGAACGAAAGAATAGAACCCTATAAGAAATGTGAATGTTGAATGAGTTCGGGTTGCCCAAGTATTTTTTGGCCAAAACGGTAAGTGCCGCTTGTCATGTGATCAATCATGTATATTTGAGACCTTACCTAAATGTGATATCTTATGAGCTTTGGAATGGTAAAGTTTCCAATATTGGGTATTTCAATGTGTTTGGGGTGTAAGTATTTCATACTTAACACTAAGGACACTTTGGACAAACTTGGCCTCAAAGTGGATGAAGGTATCTTTTTAGGTTATGCCTCAAATAGTAAAGCGTTTCATGTTTTCAACAAAAAGAGTCAAAAGGTGGAAGATCAATCCATGTTAAGTTTAATGAGTCACTTAATTACGAACCTAAACTTAATGAGGATTTTGAAGAAAATGAAGTTAATGTTCCTCAAGAAGAAATTCTTGATGACATTCCAGCGGTTGCTCATTAACAAGAAATTGCTGATAAGTCTCCTAATGGAGATATCTTCATTGACTTAAGAGTAGAACCTATTGAAGGTACTCCTCCACAAAGTGTTCATGAACTTAGTGAGTCAAATAGAAATATTTCTCATACTCATCTTGTTGATACACAAAATGTTGAAGATGCATCTCATATTCCGGAAAATGATGATCACTTAAATCGTGATGATTTGTCTCTTTCGGAAAGTGATCATGAAGAAGTTGGAGGAGATATCTCTAACCTTCCTAGATCATTCAAGCATAAAATCTATCACCCACACGAGTTAGTCATAGGTGATTTGAATAGAGGTATCACTACACGAAGGCAATATCAAGAGAATGCGTTCGTTTCTCTCATAGAGCCTAAGAATATTAAAGATGAACTTCTTGATGAAAATTGGATCTTGGCAATGCAAGAAGAATTAAGCCTATTTGAAAGAAGAGATGTTTATGACTTAGTTCCCAAACCCCTTGATCATCCCATTATTGGTACAAAATGGGTATTTCGTAACAAAATAGATGATCAAGGAAATGTCACCAGAAATAAAGCTAGGTTGGTTATTCAAGGATACCATCAAGAAGAAGATATTGATTTTGACGAGACATTTGCACCCATAGCACTCTTGAAGCCATTAGAGTGTTATTGGCATATGCTTGTTATAAAGATTTTAAACTTTATCAAATGGATGTTAAGTCCACTCTTTTAAATGATGTTATCCAAGAAGAGGTGTATGTTGCACAACCTCTCGAGTTTGAATGTCATTACTTACCACATTATGTATTCAAACATAAAAAAGGCTCTTTATAGCCTTAAACAAGCTCCAAGAGCTTGGTACAAGAGGTTAAGCACTTTTGCTCTTAATAATGGATTTTCAAGAGGCAAAATTGATACCACTTTTTTTTATTAAAGAACAAAGCAAGAATCAATTGATTGTACAAGTATATGTTGATGATATTATTTTTGGTGCTACTAACAATTTTCTTTGTGAGCAATTTGCTATCTTAATGCAAGGTGAATTCGAAATGAGTATGATGGGCGAGCTTACTTACTTTCTCAGACTTCAAACCAAGCAAACTCAAGAAAGTGTGTACATTTCTCAAACCAAATACACAAAGGACTTGCTCAAAAAGTACAATTTTGGTAGTAAACACTCCAATGAGCACAAGTATGAAGCTTGACAAAGATGAGAAAGGAAAGCATATCGAGGTAACCTTGTATCGTGGTATTATAGGGAGTCTACTTTACTTGACTTCAAGTAGACCAGATATGTTACATGCAGTATGCTTATGTGCTAGATTTTACAGTGATTCTAGGGAAATGCATCTAGTTGCGGTAAAACGTATTCTTAGATACCTTAGGTGTACTTTGAAATTTGGCTTATTTTATCCTAAGAATGATGTTTTTATTTAAGAGGCTATTATGACTCCGATTATGCGAGGAGTTTAGTTGATAGAAAGAGCACATCCTGGACTTGTCAATTTCTCGGTGATTGTCTTGTCTCTTGGTTCTCCAAGAAACAAAATGGTATAGCTCTTTCTATGGCGGAAGCCGAATATGTGTTGGCCGCCTCTCGTTGTACTCAATTGATATCGATGACCAAAACATTAAATGATAATAACATTCACTTCTCTAAAGTGCCTATTTTGTGTGATAATACTTTTGCTATCAATATTACACAAAATCCGGTTCACCACAGTCGGACTAAGTACATTGAAGTAAGATATCATTTCATCCGTGATTGTGTACAAAAGGACTTGGTTAGTGTGAAATTTGTTTCAACACATGACTAATTAGCTGACATTTTTACAAAACCCCTGCCTAATGATGTATTTGCATCTATGAGAAGCAGGTTGGGGTTATTCAACATGGGTTGAAGGTAACCCATCAAAAGTTGCAGCAAGAAAATTTCAAATTTTCAAGCTCAGCTCACATAAAGCGCCTCATCTGAAAAGGTTCAGGCATTTCATATCGCATTAAGCGCCTGATTTGAAGTATGTCACTCATTCAAAGTGACATAAGTACTTTATGTTCCTTAAACAATCATTTGAAGTAGCATTGACCGCTCTATGTAAACTATTTTACTCGTTCGAAGTGACTTCAGGCGCTTAATTACTTCAAACATAGTCGTTCGATGTCACATTAAGCGCTTCATACGTCTCTAAGCAGTCGTTTGAAGTGACATAAGGCGCCTAATATGGTTTTTCTACTTGTCAAACCAGACAACCCTTCATTTTTTGCACCAATTAAGTGATATTAACTCTCGTTGGCGCCCTTTCCTCTTTCCCATGCTTTCAGCTTTCATCCCATGTTTTTCCCATTCACTCCCACTTCCCTACATTTCACACTTCCCCACCATTTCTCTCTATCCTTTCTTCTTCCCCCTCCTCTTCATCTTCCTCTTTCTTTTCCAATTCACACCCACTCTCCCACGTTCTCTCATTTTCCAACCGTCCCCAGCCCCTTCCTCTTCCTCTTCTTGTACTTCCTCCTTAAAACCCCTTCTTCTCTGATTTCCTTTCATAAATCTTTAAAACTCTCAGCAAATTTCCCTCTACAGAAAACTTACTTTTCTCCATCAAGTCACACATTTTAATCCCCTGATCAAAAATGGCTTCACAAGGAAGAAGTGGTGCCGGACCTTCCAGGGCTGTTCCAAAGGGACACAAACGAAAACAAACTGCTGGGTAGTTGAACCAGAGAACCTCCAATCCATTCGGGAAGGACTCGCTAAAGATAACTTCCCATGGATGAAGAAAACATTTGACGCAGATGTAAAGAATCCCCCACCTCACGCAGCAAAAGGTACCCATTTTTTCCTCCATTCGCATATACTGCATGAAGAATGGAGGAGCAGCAATAGACTTGTAGTCCCTATCAAACTGATTCGGTTGGTGACTTCACTGAAGCCCATAATTCGATTAAGGTTTTTTGTCCTTTCAGATAAACAAGCATGCACTTCACTCTGGTCCAGAAATGATACAAAATCCGCCTCAAAGATCTATACCCAACTGTTCTATGCCAATATGTGGTCTACCACAAAGACAGAATCACAAGAGTTTTCCCTACACACTGTGTTAGATGGTACACCTCTTAGTTTCTCCATGCAGGATGTCTATGATGCCTTGAGAATGAGAAATGAGGAACTAAGTGACTTCTCCGTATTTGACTGGAGTGACAAATACGGCATACGTGAGCAGGAAGTTGAGTTTCATGTGGAATACTTTTCAACCAAGAACACACAAAACATGCCTCTGGTGAATAGGATTCTGTTGGCTGTGGTGACTTACTGTGTCAACGGTAAGGCGACTAAAAATCCAAGCAATATAGATTTATACGTCACTTATCGTATCAAGCATGAGACACAGTTGAATTTCGGATGAATCAGGGTGGAGGTGATGATGGCTGCCCACCGAACGGGATCTAAGGCCTTGCCTTTTACGAATGTGATCACAATTTTGCTCAAGTCCAAAGACATTCAGGTTCCTGAAGGAGAAATGATAAAAGTGACCAAGACATATAATTACAAAAATTTTAACATGGCCTTGCCTTTTGCGAATGTGAGCACAAGAGCATGGACATAGGTTTTCTTGCCATCTTCTTCCCTTGCAATATGAAAAACTTCACTATGTAATAAAGAAATGTAAAGTTGATATGAGAGACAATTGGATTCTTATATTTCCTTTCCTTTTATAGTTGCGTCAATGAACATTTGCTGCCTTTGTAGAGGCTAAACTTAGAAATACGATAAGAAGAAGAGGTTCTTCTGATACAAAGAAAATGTCTTTTTTGAAGAATAAGTCACACATATCATGACTCGGTATAATAACTGTGTGTGAATTGTTTCATAAATTAAATGGATATCATATTACTAACTGATTATGCACTCACAATTTATTAATCAATTCGATCTGTTTATTAAAATGTATGAATTAATTAGCTGATGAAATAACTATGTTCAAAACACGACTCTCATACTATTATGTTTTGTCATATATATACGTTTGAATATAATCCATTCTAACTTTGAATGAGTCGATGTTATGCCTAATGTGTCTTCTAATGTGAGATAATTTTATTAATATGTACTATAAATGCATTACTTAAATCGTAGATGCCTCTCATTTTTATTGCTTCTTTTTAGAAGAGAATGTGAATGAAAAAAAAGGACTTATCTTTTGCAACAATTAGGTTTTTTCACCACATTATTAGTCTTAAACGGCTTTAATATATGGACTCAAGTAATTAAGATATTAGTTAGTATGCGACATAACTTATTTTTACAGTATTTGTCGGATAAACATTAATTTTGTCCCGCAAAATTTCTCAATCTATGATTCTTTTGTTAGTCCTACTTGTCGCATAGTAATGTTATTTGACCAACAATAAAATAAAAACAAACCTCTTTTTTCCATTATTTGAGATATATTATATTGATCAAATTGCTAGGCTGGCATGTTCGCACATGAGAAGCTATTTGGCACTCTAGTAAAAAGTTCTCGATAATCAATATACTTTTCTTTCTTTAAAATATCTTGATGAATATTGGGAGCTACTATATGTCTTGCAAGTATCCACCAAAAACTAATTTGCAGGTTCAAGTGATCAGGTGGTGAAAATTATCGCATCACGAGAATTAGAATCATGTATGTCTTATACGACGTATATATCAATATTAACATATACTGTTAAATATGATTCACGAAAAGTATGAAGGACATAAGAATCAAAGTTTCAGTAATAACATAACTTTTGTTTCGCACAATGTAAATGTTTTTCTCTATCAAATTGTGTGCTACCCTTAGTCAAAAGTATTGTGCTTTGCGATGAGTATACGAAAAATAACATGTCAAAAGTGTTAAAGTATAGAATGTGGAAAAATTGTATATATTTCTTCAAACATGAAACGTACGAGTTAGCTATATTCTTATGCTACATACAAACTATGTATGCAAGGTAACTCTTAATTAAAGAATATTCTAATTCCTAACTTTCAGAGATATTATCATTTACAATAAGTGTGAGAATATCTTTGTTGGTTCAATATGGTAAGAGTATATTCTAACGCTCCACCTCAAATTGCATAAGTGGGATTGCCAATATTCAACATGCACAGTACTGAGTCGAAGATTCGTTCATTAACCGCCTTAGTCAAGATATCCGCAAGCTAGTCCTCAGATCGTACATATGGAAGAGTAATAGTACCACCATAAAGCTTTTCTTCAATAAAGTGTCGGTCGATCTCCACATGCTTAGTTCGGTCATATTGAACATGATTTTCAGGAATATTGATGGATGCTTCACATTAGGCACGTTGGATCAGTGACTTGAAAACCAAGCTCAAGCAACAACTTTCGAATCCACAAGATTTCAGTGATACCTTTCGCGATACCTTTGGAGACCAGAACACTTCGAACGCCTAGATAAGGCGCCTCATGTGTCAAGCTGTGTAACAACATACTTTGAACACCTAAATAGGTACTTCATGTGTGTTACAAAGTCAAATGGACGGTTCCCCCCCAAAATGAGCACGAATATCAAGTTACTTTTGACAAAACCCAGAATTACTTCGAACAAGTATGAAGTCTGAGATCAGGCGTTTCATGTGACTTCGAACGAGTTCTGTTGCCCACAACAGGCGCTTCATGTGACATTGAACAAGTGTTCCTTATTCATTTGAGGCGCTTCATGTCACATTGAAAGCCAGTTTTAACACACTTTAGACGCTCCATGTCAGATTGAACACCTTTTCATAAAACACATAAGGTGCTTCATGTGACTCAATGTCACAAATGTTTTACGCTCCACTTTCTTATGATTACTTGACATTTGTACTTTCCCTCTTATTGTAATATCACATGTTCTTCTCTCACCTTGGAGAATGCTCTCTTTCCTCTTTGTGCTTTCAAGGAGAAGCTTCCTCAAGAAGTTTGTATTCAACCAAGATAAGATCTCCATGGAAGAGGACGTGTCATTAGAAGAGACAAAACTCATTACTGTCTCCTGCAAGGTTACAAACGGCTAGGAGATAAAACATAGGTTTTCATCTCTTTTCAAACTTCAAATTTCTACCTACAAGCTCTCAAGTTTCTCACAAGCTTTTGCTCTCAAAATAGTTGTATCATTGTATATTTTACTTTATTTGTGAGAGCTGTGATTTGTAAAGAAGAAGAGTCTTCTTCTTGAGTGAAGATTGTGAGGAGTCAAGTGTAGATCGTTTGTCAAGAAGTAAGGATGCTTCTTGTTTGAAAAAGTCCAGAACTTAGAGGGTTAGTTGATGGTGTTGTGGTGTACCAACTCCCAACAAGAATTCTTTGAGAAGCAATGAAGTTCTTTGGAGGCTAGACTTCAAGGGGTTGGTATTTCTTTATTGTGGTCTAGGCATGTAGCCTAGTTTCTTACTTTATAAGTTTTTCTTTGATTGTTGTTTCCACCAAAAGGCATAACAATCCCCATTCAAAATCCTTGTTATGAATATCGTATATGGAGAGAGGTGTCAAAAGGTTCCACCATTCTTTTTGATGTTGATCATCCTACTTTGGAGGAGGAGTTGCAATTTGTCATAAATAGCAAAGCTCTTGCTATTTTGAATAGCTCTTTATCACCAAACGAGAGAGCTCGAATATAAGGTGTCCAATCCGCACATGAAGCTTGGACAAAGTTTTAGATGATCCATGAGGAAACATCTCAAGTAAGGAAGGCAAAGAGGAGACAACTTATAAAACAATTATACAATTTCAATGTCCCCAAAGGTGAAAAGATTGAAGAATCCATCCAAGGATTCACCAAGCTTGTCAACCTACTTATGGAGGTTGGAAAGAAAATAAAGCAAGAAGATCTCAATCATTGCTTACTAAATATTTTAGGAAGAGAGTGGAACGCAAAGGTAACGACCATTGAGGAATCAAAGGATCTAGAGACTATCACTCTAAATGAGCTTTATGGGAATCTCATCACTTATGAGATTCACCTTGAAGCTCAAGAAAAGAATGATCCAATAAGAAGTTCGTCGAAGGCTCTTGCATGCGAATCGGAGAAATCAGATGATGAAGTTGGACTTCTCGTCTGAAGGTTTAGAAAATTTGCAAGGAAAAATGATGATGAAGCCAAGAGGTTCATCAAACAAAAGTTTTCCAAGGATAAAGAGAAAGTAAAGGACCAAGAAAATAAATGCTATAAATGTGGAAAATTTGGTCACTTCATTAAGGATTTCTGGGTGAAGGATCCGCACCCAAAAGACAAGAAAGCCATATACCAAAGGAAGAAGGCTTTACACGTGGAAGTAGCTCATTGGTAGAGTCTCTTATCCGGGTCTGAGAGCGACAACGACGACAACGAGAATTTAGCTCTCATGGGGGTCATCAATGATGATCTCGATAAGGAGTTCTATTCTCTCATGCCCATTGAGGATGACATGGGGGTATGACAAGGAGTTCTATTCTCCATTCGCATATACTGTATGAAGAATGGAGGAGCAACAATAGACTTGTAGTGCCTCTCAAACTGATTTGCGTTGGTGACTTCACCAAAGACCATAATGCAATTAAGGTTTTTGTCCTTTCAGATAAACAAGGATGGACTTCACTATGGTCCAGAAATGATATGAAATCCGCCTCAAGGACCTACACCCAACTGTTCTATGTGAATATGTGGGCTACCACAAAGACAGAATCACAAGAGTTTTCCCTGCACACTGTGTTAGATGGTACACCTCTTAGTTTCTCCATGCAAGATGTCTGTGATGCCTTGAGAGTGAGAAATGAGGGACTAAGTGACTTCTCCGTATTTGACTAGAGTGACAAATATAGCGTATGTGAGCAGGACGTTGAGTTTGATCTGGAATACTTTCCAACCAAGAAAACTCAAAACATGCCTCTAATGAATAGGATTCTGTTGGCTGTGGTGACTTACTGTGTCAATGGTAAGCCAACTAAAAATCCAAGCAATATAGATTTATACATCACTTATCGTATCAAGCATGAGACACAGTTGAATTTAGGATGAATTACGGTGGAGGTGATGATGGCTGCCCTCCGAATGGGATCTAAGGCCTTGCCTTTTGGAATGTGATCACAATTTTGTTCAAGTCCAAAGGCATTCATATTCCTGAAGGAGAAATGACCAATGCGGCTAAGACAGATTATTACGACAATTTTAACTTCGCCCAAGCCCTTGACTCGCAGAGAAAGAAGGCAACTACAATTGTGGATATTACAGATGAGGTCGAGGAAAGACCTCAAGATGGTGAGGGTGGAAGCAATGATCTCAAATTGCTATCACACATTCAGTCACTGGAGAAAACTGTTCAACTGTTTAAGTTACGTGATACGGAGCACGAGGCTCGGCACACACGGAATGAATATCACACATTCAGTCACTGGAGAAAACTGTTCAGACATTCAGTCACTGGAGCAAACTATTCAACTGTTGAAATTTGAATCTTCATATTTCACTTAAGAGATGTTTAGGCACTATGTGAGGGGGAGTATAAGTTAAGGGAGAGGAAATCTTAGAAGTTATGAAAATTGTGAAATCATCAAAAAGAGGGAGAATGTTTGAATATGTTAATTTTTGACGATTTGCACAAATGACACTTGGAACGCTAGAAAGACACCTCATGTGAAGTGGCTGGAGATTAGAACACCTTGAACGCTTAGATAAGGCGCTTGATGTGAAGTGGCTGGAGACCAGAACACTTCGAACGCCTAGATAAGGCACTTCATGTGAAGTGTTTAGAAACCAGAACAGTTTGAACGCCTATATAAGGCACCTCATGTGTCAAACTATGTAACAACACACTTTGAACGCCTAAACAAGTCCTTCATGTGTGTTACTAAGTCAAATGGAATATTTCTCCCTAAAATGGACACAAATATCAAGTTACTTTTGACAAAACTTAGAAGTTTTTCGAACAAGTATGAAGGCTGAGATCAGCCTCTTCATGTGACTTCGAACGAGTTCTGTTGCCCACAACAGGCGCTTCATGTGACATTGAACAAGTGTTCCTTATTCATTTAAGGCGATTTATGTCACATTAAACGCCAGTTCTAACACACTTTAGGCGCTCTATATCACATTCAACGCCTGTTCATAAAACACGTAAGGCGCTTCATGTGACTCAATGTTACAAATGTTTTATGCTCCACTTTCTTATGATTACTTGACATTTGTACCTTCCGTCTTAGTATAGTATCACAGGTTCTACTCTCACCTTGGAGAATGCTCTCTTTCCTCTTTGAGCTTTCAAGAAGAAGCTTCTTTAAGAAGTTTGTATTCAACCAAGAGAAGATCTCCATAGAAGAGGACATGTCATCATAAGAGACAAAACTCATTATTGTCTCCTGCAAAGTTACAAACGGCCAGGAGAAGATAAAACAGGGGTTTTCATCTTTTTTCAAACTTCAACATTCTACCTACAAGCTCTGAAGTTTCTCACAAGCTTTTGCTCTCAAAATAGTTGTATCATTTTATTATCTTTATTTGTGAGAGCTGTGATTTGTGAAGAAGAAGAGTCTTCTTCTTGAGTGAAGATTGTGAGGATCCAAGTATACATCGTCGGTCAAGAAGCAAGGGTGCTTCTTGTTTGAAGAAATTCAGACCTTGGACGGTTATTTGATGGTGTTGTGGTGCACCGTACTCCCAACAAAAATTCTTTGAGGAGCAAGGAAGTTCTTTGGAAGATAGATTTCATGAGGTTGGTATTTCTTAGTTTTGGTCTAGACGTGTAGCCTAGTTTCTGACTTTGTAAGTTTTTCTTTGATTGTTATTTCTCCCAAAAAAATAACAATCCCCAGTCAAAGTTCTTCTTGTGAAAAACCAAGAAGGTAGAGGAGTAGAGACATTTGACTTGAACCTTTACACATCTCGTGTTCTTTTTAGAATAGTGTGAATGAGAAAAAAAGGACTTATCTTTTGCAACAAATAGTTTTTTCACCACATTATTAGTCTTAAACGGCTTTAATATATGACCTCAAGTAATTAAGGGAGTAGTTAGTATGCGATATAAATTATTTTTACAGTATTTGTCGGATAAACATTAATTTTGTCCCGCAAAATTTCTCAATCTATGATTCTTTTGTTATTCCTACTTGTCGCATAGTAATGTTATTTGATCAACAATAAAATAAAACCACATAAGTCTTTTTTCCATTATTTGAGATCGATTATATGGATCAATAATTTCTGCTGTGTTTTAGTTTTTGTCATTGGATCGTTGTTTCTCTTGTTTATTTTGCCAGCTCTTCAATATATACTGATATATTGATATAAAATTTTATAGAAAACAAATTGAAAAATGAGAAAAATAAAGGCTATTTCATGCTGGAATGAAAACTTTAAATTTAAATGAACTGCTACTTTATTAGAAGTCACTTTAGCAAATACTAATAATAACAAGAGAGGAGCTGTTAAAGTATAAATGATTGAATGTTATCCTTTTATCATCGTCTTAAGAGGCAATAGCATGTTTACATCTGATTTTCTTTCATACTCGTTTCAAGGGTTTTGTTTAGTAACTTTGGATCCGCGACAAAACATAACTGTCTATTGATATACTTTTCTTTCTTTAAAATATTATTGATGAATATTGGGAGCTACTATATGTTTTGTAAGTATCCACCAAAAACCACTTTGCAGGTTCAAGTGATCAGGTGGTCATCACGAGGATAAGAATCATGTATGTCTGTTATGACGTATATATCAATATTAACATATGCTGTTAAATATGATTCACGAAAAATACGAAGGACATAAAAATCAAAGTTCCAGTAGTATAATTATAAATATAACATAACTTTTGTTTCGCGCAATGTAAATGTTTTTTTCCGTCAAATTGTGTGCTACCTTAGTCAAAAGTACTGTGGTTTGCAATCAGTATACGAAGAATAACATGTCAAAAGTGTTAAAGCGTAGAATGTGGAAAAATTGTATATATTTCTTCACACATCAAGCGTACAAGTTAGCCCTATTCTTATACTACATACAAACTATGTATACAAGTTAACTCTTAATTACAGAATATTCTAATTCCTATCTTTCACAGATACAATCATTTACAATAGGTGTGAGAATATCTTTGTTGGTTCAATATGGCAAGAGTATATTCTAACACTACCCCTCAAGCTGAATTGTGGGATCACCAATATTCAGTTGCACAGTTCTAAGTTGAAGATACGTCCATTAACCGCCTTAGTCAAGATATCCGCAAGCTGGTCTTCAGATTGCCCATGTGGAAGAGTAATGATACCACCATCAAGCTTTTGTTTAATAAAGTGTCGGTCGACCTCCACATGCTTAGTCTGGTCACGTTGAACAGGATTTTTTAGAAATACTGATGGATGCTTTGTTATCACACGTTAGGCACGTTGGATCAGTGACTAGAAAACCAAGCTCAAGCAACAACTTTCGGATCCACAAGATTTCAATGATACCTTTCACAATACCCCTAAACTCTGCTTATGCACCTGTTTCTTTTTTCTCCAGGTGACTATGTTGTCTCCAACCAGTGTGACGTACCCAGAAGTAGAGCGCTGATCAACCTAATTGCCGGCCCAATCAGCATCTGTGTATGCCTCGATTTCTAAATGTCGATTATTCCTGAACACCAATCATGTCCAGGCGTTCTTTTTAGGTATCTCACGATCCTTAGTACAACATCCAAGTGATGCTTCTGCGGGGCGTGCATGAACTGGCTCACTACCCCAGCAGCATATGCGATATCCGGCCTGGTGTGAGACAAGTAGATGAGTTTGCCTATCAAATGTTGGTATTGTTCCCGATCCGTTGAAGGAGCTTCTTGTATATTTTTTAGTATGTGGTTTGGAACCATTGGTGAGTCAGCTGGCCTTGCGTCTCACGTACCAAGTTCGGCTAACAGATCAAGAATATACTTCCGTTGTGAAATATAGATACCAGCTGATGACCGCTACACTTCAATTCCTAAGAGATATTGAAGTCCTCTAAGGTCTTTCATCTCAAACTATGTGAAAAAATGATTCCTGAGACGAGACATTTCATTAGTGTCATTGCCAGTAATAATCATGTCATCAACATAAATAATGAGACAAGTAACAAGACTCCCCTGTCGTTTAATGAATAGAGTGTGGTCAGCATTACTTTTTTGGTATTTGTCTTATTTCATAACAGATGTAAACCTCCCAAACCAGGCTTGAGGTGACTGTTTAAGACCATAGAGGGCTCGGGTGAGCTTGCAAACCTGTCCGGGTGAAAAATCTTCTGAGAATCTTGGTGGTGAATCCATATATACCTCTTCTTTTAGTGTCCCATGCAGAAACGCATTCTTGACATCAAACTACTGCAGAGGCCAATTTTCCATAGCAGCAATAGAGAAAAGTACTCTGATAGTGTTGAGTTGGGCAACTGGTGAGAAGGTTTCGAAGTAATCTACTCCATATGTCTGTGTATAGAGGTACTATTTGCTTGCCGATCACCCTCCGCAGACCCTAACGATAGCTTTTGCTGTCGTTGGGATATGTTGGGTATGATGATGATGATGATGATGATGATGATGATGTCTGTGTATATCCTTTAGCGACCAACCTTGCTTTTTGCCTCTCAATACTCCCGTCTGCTTTATATTTGATCGTGAATACCCATCGACATACAACAGTTCGTTTTCTTTTGGGTAACTGACATAGTTCCTAAGTCTTATTCCTTTTAAGAGCATCCATTTCTGCGTTCATAGCCTCCTTCCATTCTGGCTGACTGCACGCTTCTTCGACGTTTTTAGGAATCATCTCAGAGCAAATTTTAGTAAAGAAACCTTTTGCTGTATCACTCATATTCTTCCTTGGTACTGTAATAGGGTACTGGGAGGTTCATGCTATCTTTGTGGGTGAATACCTGTTAGGTGGAATTCCCCTGTTTCTCCTTGGTGGAAGCACTCGCCCCTGTTCTTCAGTACACATGTTAGTATGGTCCAGTCCAAATCAATTATGATCAGATATGAGTTTATCATTTTGAGAGGGAGAGGGGGTAGAGAAGACACAAAAGGTACGGTGTCAGAAGGGTTAACATTTGGATAAGACTTTCTGACTATTATTGCTAACATGTATACTATCTTTTACCTGTTATGGTGCATCCATCAGAGGAGTATCATCAACGAGTCATGGAGTAGTGACTGTGTTATCGTAAGAGCAGTAGTGCCATCGAGGTCAACCACTTGCCGTGTTGAATCAGTTGTGGACCAAGATAGATTAGGCAACCAGTCGAGGGATCCATCTTTAGCTATCTCTCCCTGAGACCGAGGTTGGGTGGCAAAGAAAAACTCGGTTTCAAGGAAGACTTAGTTCATAGTAATATGGATTCGCCGAGTGCGGAGATTATAACAACGGCAACCCTTTTGAGTGGTGGCATAACCGACAAAGACACACTTGTCGGCACATGGGTCAAGTTTATCTCGGTGTTGTTTGGGAATATGTATAATGACCATACACCCAAAGATTTTGGGTGGTAAGGTCAGCAATGAAGGAATAGTGGTTTGAGAGGCTAATGTGTCGAGAGGTGTTTTATGATTTAGGATAGCGGTGGGAAGTTGATTGCTCAGGTAAGTGGCAGTAGATACCGCCTCCGGCCAAAACCCCTGTGGAAAAAGGGACTCTAACATCATGGCTCAAGTCATTCTAGCAAAGTAAGATTTTTTCGTTCTGCAACACCATTTTGTTCAAGGGTGTTGGGACACGAGGTTTGATAGATAATGCCATGATCACGGAAAAACTGTTTGAGTGCCCCATCAAGATATTCCCCCTGTTATCTGAACGTAGAATTTGAATGGTTGAGATATATTGGGTTTTAACCATATGATAGAATTCGACAAATTTAGTAAAAACTTCTGATTTATGCTTGAGAACATACAACCAGGTCATTCACATATAATCATCAACAAAAATATCAAAATACTGAAATACCAGTGGAGTCGGATGAGGTGAAGGACCCCAAAACATCAGAATATATTAAAGAGAATTTTGTCCACATGAGTGTTATTTAAATGATAAGTATTTGTGGGTTGTTTTGCTCGGAGGCAAGTATCACATGTCGACTGTTTTAAAGTACTGGAAAACAAGGCAGGAAAAAGTTTTTGCAAATAGCTAAAAGAGGGATGTCCTAACCGACGGTGTCATAACCATATCTGTCTAGAAACCAATCCGGTGGCAAGATTAAAAAACCCATGTGGCACCACCGCATCTACGTAATAGAGGCCGCCCCTCTCATTACCACGTTCAATGATCTCCTGAGTATGAATGTCCTGCAACACGTAAAGTGAGGATAAACGAGCACAACAAAATCAAGTTCTTTTGTAAGTTCACTAATAGATAACAGTTTATTGGAAAGAGCAGGGACAAATAAACAATTTTTAAGGGTAATATAAGAGGTGATGGCAATAGAGCCACCTCCTTGAACTGGAATGGCTTCTCTGCTAGCTGTTTCAACGTGGGGTTTTATCAGAACCGAACGGCTTAAGAATTCATTAGGATCAAATGTCATAGTGTCCGTAGTGCCACAACCAAAACTCCATTGAGGACTTGGACACTGGGTAGTATTAATAAGGGCATGTGATAAACCAGGGCTCAAGTAGGAATTTCCATGAATAGCAAAGCTAAACAGAGTTTCTTGGGAGTTAAGTGTAAGATCTGGAGAATTTGAATTCGTTTGGACCATATTAACTGTACCTGAAGAATCAAGGGACTTAAGTTTACTTTCAGAAAGGTTAGGGGTAGGAAATAAATTCTAGGTGGCCTTGTATTGTAATTTTTGGTTTAAAAGGGAATTTGGGGCTAGGGTTTACTCCCTGTCCCTTACCTCCTTCGGCTGGCCTGCTGTCGGCTTGACCGCTGATTTTTCTCCCGCCACTATTTCCTCTTGCGATTCTGCATTGTTGCTGGCTCCTTCCTCTTGATCCTTGGCAGCCGCTGCTTTCCCTCACTGTCCAATAGTCACTCCAGTGGTTATCCTCGTGCCTTCCCACAATTCTGAATATCCATATATTTGGAAGCATTTTTATTTTCCATGTCCATTCTTCCCGTAGTGCTCGCATACGATAGAGCTCTTTTCACCCCGTGATGATGGAGGTCCTGAATGGGATGACACCTATCTTTGCTGAGTAGTATTGCTCCGGTCCGATGGTGGTCTTCCACAGCCTCGTCCAGACCATCAGTTGGTTTAACAACCACCCCTTGTCCTACCCCCAATAAGAAATTCGTTTTTGAGGGGCCATGTTGTATTAATCTTGCCTGGGATTCAGTCCGCTTAAACTCAAAGAACGTAGCTTCAACATTTGGAGCGTTCTCTTCAATAGTTCCTTCTTTTCGACTTAAAATCTGTCACTTAATGCTGTTAGAAAATTGGTATAATCTGAAATCTTGCATTTTCTGATTATACAAAGAAATGTCTTCAAGACATTTCACTGGGTTCGTATCTAAGGTATCAATCGATACCCAGAGATCTTGAAGACGATTCCAACAGTCTTCAGGAGTATTGTCTCCCTGACGGATGTTGTTTGCTCTTTGATGTAAATCAAAGACCTGTAAGGAGTCTCCCCATGAGCCATATGTAAGGGCACATCCGTCCCAAAGCGCTTTAGCCGTGGGGTAACGTGACACATTATTTATCATGCTTGCATCCACTTTCTTTAAGATGCAGGTAAATACAGAATTATTGTCTTGTTCTCATCGAGGATACCTTGGATCCGTTGGTGGTGGAGGGAGAGGCGTCCATGTGAGGTGATGCTGCCTGCCCGCCCCAAAATGGCCCTATAAATCACACGAGACGATAAAGAGTAATTGATCCTGTTAATTTAACTGTGATGTTGAGATTTTCAGGTAATGGTACTGGGTTATGCGTTTGTGGACTGAGACTGTCCTTGAGAATTTGACCCACTTGGATAGTCAAATCTTAAGGACATGGGGTTGTAGATGATTCCGGCTTCGGTTCATGTGGGCTTTGTCCCGTTTCTGACATGATGATTTTTCAGGTATGGCTCCAAGGGTGACGGGTCAACGTCTAAGCAATGGTCAAGGCCGGAGGGTTTGAGGAAAGTATAACAGTTGTATGGCTTCGGAAAGGAATACCGGCCGGATGTTGGCTGAGCAAACATGCAATGTTGAGACTTTCTCTGAGCCTATGCTCAAAGATCTCATAGTCAGTGGGTAAAGTTGGGATCAAACCCGCTCTGATACCATGTTAAAGTGTAGAATGTGGAAAAATTGTATATATTTCTTCACACATCAAACATACAAGTCAGCCCTATTCTTATACTACATACAAACTATGTATACAAGGTGACTCTTAATTACAGAATATTCTAATTCCTAACTTTCAGGGATACAATCATTTACAATAAGTGTGAGAATATCTTTGTTGGTTCAATATGGTAAGAGTATATTCTAACAAAAAGAAACTAATAGTTATATAATGTAAGATTGTTTGGATGTGGAAAAATAAATGAATGATTTCTTGCTAACATAAATTAATAACTAAAAACGAAATTCCAAACAACTGAAAGTAAATTCTGACGGCTAATTACTTATTGAACTTTTAAAGAGTTATGGGTTTTATAATTAGTGAAATATGAACAACGTGCGATAGTTAAAATTTTTAACGAATAACTAGAATACTCATACAAAGTAAGGGGCGACTCTATAGTCATTATTAGGTCCGTGACAATCACTCTAGAGGGAGATGGATAGATTGTTGGACAATTTTCGAAACTTTCTAAGTTTCGCTCTCATGAATTCAAATACTCTCCAAACTAAGAAAGAGGAATATGAGAAATAATGGATGGAGGCACAAGATTTAGAGCGATTCAAAGCTTTTTAATTCTACTCCACTAGAACTTTGTTTCCAAAGTGGATTTTCAACATCAACTTTCTAATTACCATCACAAAGAACAAGAACAACAATAACAATAATTACACTAACAACTAGCTCAAGCAAAATGTAATGCACGTACAACTTATTGCACAAACACTTTGTACAACATCAACTACAACAACAACAACTTATTACACAAATACTTTGCGCAACATCAACAACAGCTACAAATAAGAACCACTTCTTGCTTCCTCACAACTTCAATACCACCACCATATATATTTTTGACACATATATCATACTCACACATCAAAGTTATGTGCTACATATGAAAATTTACCGTATACCCTATATGAAGCCCCAGACAGAAATCGTACACCAATATCACTACATGATCCATATACACAAGCCATATGTACAAGTCATATACCAATATCACTAGTATCACTATTCTTTCCTTCTTTGTAATCATCAAAATAAAACTAAAACGACGTAAAAGATATCACAGTTCCTCTTTATTTAATGTATTCAAGCTTTCCTTCAACATATGCCATACTCATATTTACCACATACAAATTTTAAATAAATATAGCAGCACATATTTCAAACTCATGTTTGCTCAAATCCTTTAGCCCCCCAAATACATCTCTCCTCATATCAACCCTATTTTGCATCACATGCCACACATGTATGTACTCCTTCTATAATTCATATATCCTTACATTGTTTTGCTCTTTTTGTAATTATCATAAAACAATAAGGCACAACGAAAGGATCACATTAAAGAGGCGAAAAGAAGTCATTTGATCATGCAAGTTTTTAAAGTACAAGTTTAATATAAAATAAGTAATAAACTAGAACCTAGCTAGGAAGGGACAACATTTTTCTCTGAAACATGCTCTTTTCCTTTTCTAGCCTTGAGGACTTGTTTGATGTCGATATTATCATAAAAACTTTTATACGAATTCTTCTCAACATCGTTTACATCCATCCCTATGTTCAATTTCTTTAAAATGGAGTAGATGAGATTGCGATAGGAAGGGCTTTATGAGATTTAGTAGCTCTACGTGATTTAAGGGCTTGACATTTTCAAGAAAGTATGTATTGATATTTTAATCTAACCGAAACAAAGAAAAAGGCAACACACAAATAATGGTCAAACTGAATATTTAGTTTCTGTTTCTCCTGTTGCGAAGAAATCAGATCAACAAGAACTATCAAAAGTATTAACACACTGTATATATCTCTTAGAAAAATAAAAGGTTTGACACATCTATATAGTATCGTAGAACACAACAACCACCAAACATTACAACATAAAAACGTCAAACAAACATCACAACGTATGGAGCGACGATTTATTGATTCTAGAAAATGTTAAGTAGTAAAACGTTTTGATGATGAAAAGATGTTTTGAATGAGTTAAAATTATGTTTAATATTTGATGCAAAATAGGCAAAACACATTATGTCCAAAGATGGTTGAGATTGGAAGTCACTGGTTGACATCGATCTCTCAAACAGGGGACATCGATCGATCGATGTACTTCAGCCCCTGACATCGATCGATCGATGTCTGTCTGAGAACATCGAACCCTCAACCACAAGGACATCGATCGATCGATGTCACTTCATCCCCTGACTTCGATCGATCGATGTTGAACTGAATACTTCGATCTCTAAACCTGGTGACATCGATCGATCGATGTCACTTCAGCCCCTGACATCGATCGATCGATGTCTGACTGAGTACTTCAGTCTCTAAACCTGGTGACATAGATCGATCGATGTCCTGCAGAATTCAAATTTTTTGAACGTTAGAATAAAATCCAAGGTTGATTTTCAAGGTTTTCTCTTTCCAATCTTCTTCAAACTTCTTGTGGACTTTAACCCAACTTGTTACATGCTTCCTTGACTATTGTATACATGTCTAAGATTCTCTAGGGTGGCTATACAAGATCAAATCACTCCATAGGATGGCTAAAGACTATTTTGGCATTGTCTTGACATTTTTGAAGATGAAGACTTGGTGGAAGGCCTCAAAAACGTGGTGAACTTCATCTATAAATAGAGGAAGCTTGGATGAAGCAATTACACACTTTCAACATCATCTAGCTTCATTTTACATTGTTGTACATTTCTCTCATACTTGTAAATTTGTTCAAAGCTTGTCTAGCTTTCTTTGATCTTCATTGTTGTATATTGAGAGAAAGAGAGTCAAGCACAAGAGGAACCATAATTATTTGATCTCTAGCTTGTGCTTAGACTTGTGAGAAAGTGTGAACCTTACTATATCTCTTCAACCCACTGTGAGAAGTTCTTGAGAGAACTTTTGTTGAAGTTGTGAGGAAGCAAGAAATTGTTCTTGCTACGAGCTGTAGTTGTTGTAGTTGCACAAGTGTGTTGTGCAAGAAGTTGCTGTTGTTGTTGCTTACACTAAAGTGTTAGTGTAAGTGTTGCTGTGGTTGTTCTTATTGTTCATAATAAGAAGAGTAGTTGTTGAAAATCCACTTTGGAAACAAAGTGGTAGTGGAGTAGAATCATTTACGATTCGAACCACTCTATATCCTGGTGTACTCTTTCATTGTCTCTCATCTCCAATTCTTGCTCTGATTTTGAATATCTTTTTGAGTTGAGAAAAACAAGAAAATTCCGCAAAAGAGCCAAACACTCTATTCACCCCCCCTCTAGAGTGTATTTCGGACCTTACAATTGGTATCAGAGCCTAACCTTGATTGCTTAGGCCAATCTTTGCAAGTAGCAAGGTTAAAAGATCATGGCAACCTCAACCTCAACCTCAACCTCTTCATCTTCTAAGCCTACTGCACTATTTTCCGGATCAAACACTAAAGCTCCTATGTTTGATGCTCAAAACTATTCCTTGTGGAAATTTCGAATGATCAATCATTTGAAAGGCTGTGGATTTGATATATGGAGAGCTGTTGTCAAAGGAATTGAAGTTCCAATGATTACCAACTCAAAAGGAGAATCAATGTTTAAAGATGAGGATGACTACACCGACGAAGAGAAGATAAAGTTCGCCATCAATGGCAAAGCTTTTGACATTCTCTCAAGTGCTCTAACCACCACCGAGCTCATTAGACTCCAAGGTCTTGAAACAGCCCACGAGGCATGGAAAAGGCTTGAAATGATACATGAAGGAACTGAGCAAGTAAGAATGGCCAAAAGACTCATGCTCATGAAGGAGTATGAGATGTTCGGAATGAAGAGTGGTGAGAAGATTGAGGAGACAATCGATCGATTCACACGAATAGTGAATCAACTCTCCATGGTTGACAAGAAAATCTCAAATGAAGACCTTGTCTCAAAACTCCTCAACTCTTTGCCAAGAGAATGGACACCCAAAGTCACCGCCATCACCGAATCAAAGAATCTCAAGACTCTTACTCTTGATGAGTTATCCGGTAATCTTCTTACTCATGAAATTCTTATTGATGAACAAAATAGGATGAATCCCATCAAGCCTACACAAACATCACACAAGGGATTGGTGGTAGAGTCCGATGATTCGGATGAGGAAGTTGCCCTTCTAGTAAGAAAATTTAGAAGAATGGCAACTAGAAACAAAGCTCAAGCAAGAAAGTTTTTCAAGAAACCATCTAAAGAAAAGGAAGCAAGTGAAAATTGCTATAGATGTGGTCGACCCGGCCACTTCATTGCCGATTGCCACGTAAAGGAGCCACAAAAGCAAGAAAAGAAGGTCTTTCCTCAAAAGAAGAAAGCCCTCAATGCGGAGGTAACCACGTGGGATGATCTCCTTTCGGAATCGGAAGGAGAAGAGAGTGAAGATCAAGGTGTTGGACTTGTGGCAATGGTTGAAAATCCAAAGGTTCAACATACTTGTCTTATGGCGATAGAAGATGACCTTGAGGTAAATTCTAACCCTTCAAATTTGCATGATGAAATAGGAGATTTGCAAGATGACTTTGAGAAATTAAATCTGAAATATAAGCATTTAAAGAAAGAATTCAAGAAATGCATTTTAGAAAATAAGAGCTTGCATGACAAAAATATTTTTATGTTTCAATAGCATGATATCATACTTACCATGCACAAAACCGTAGCTCTTGAAAATGAAAAAATTAGAAAAGAATGTGAGAAACTAAAATTAGACTTACAAAGACTAACAAATGGTAAAAACAACTTAGACATACTACTTGGAAATCAAAGGATTGGAAATGATAAATCCGGTTTAGGATTTAACTCATCATCTTCTTCTATTAAACCTAAGTCCTTGAAGAAAAAGACAAACAATAGAAAAACACAACAAAATTCATCATCTTCTAAACCAAAGCATGTACCCACTTGTTTTTATTGCAACAAACTAGGACATGTAAAGAAAGCATGTAAAGCTCGATTTGAAAGCACATATGTTTGGAAGCCTAAGGGTCGACAAACTAACCTTAAAGGACCCAACCACCAAAGGGTACCAATGCATACATCTTTTGGTTTTGTAGGCATCTCAAGATAAATGGAGTAGCCAAAGAAGAAGGAACCAAATGGCTTATGGACAGCGGATGTTCAACGCACATGACCTGGAGACAAACGTTGTTCACCAAGCTCAAGCTCCAAGATGGTGGAACGGTGCATTTTGGCAATGGGAAAGCCAAAATCCTTGGACATGGAGAAATTGGTAATTCTTCCTTTACTATTAATAATGTACTATATGTAGAAGGGCTTAAGTATAATTTGATAAGTGTTAGCCAACTATGTGATGCTAATTTTCAAATTGAGTTTGTGAAAAGAAAATGTGTTGTGAAAAAGAACGATAAGATTGTTTTCGAAGCTATTCGTAAAAATGATGTTTACAAATTTAGCACACATGATTTGATATCACAAAATGTTTCTTGCCTAGTTGCCAAAAATGATTTGACTCAACTATGGCATAGACGACTTGGACATATTAGTTTTAAGAATTTCAAAGAGATTTGCAAAAATGAAAAAGTCCAAGGTCTTCCAAAATTAAATTTCGAAAACCATGGCTTATGCGACACTTGTCAAAAGGCAAAACTTGTTAAAACAAGTTTCAAGCCCAAAAGTGAAATCTCCACCACCAAACCTCTACAATTGCTTCATATGGATTTGTATGGGGATATTGGTACAACAAGCCTAAGTGGAAAACATTACACCTTTGTGGTGGTAGATGACTACTCTAGGTACACTTGGGTAATGTTCTTAGCTAAAAAGAATGATGCATGTCAAGAATTTATAAAGCTTTGTAAGAGATTAGAAAATCAAAGAGAAGACACAATTAAGGAAATTAGAAGTGATAGAGGTGGTGAGTTTGATGGAGAGTTTCAAGAATTTTGTGTATCCAAAGGGTATGGACACAATTTTTCAGCTCCAAGAACTCCTCAACAAAATGGTGTTGCGGAAAGGAAAAATAGAACACTTCAAGAAATGAGTAGAGCCATGCTAAACGAATTTGAGCTACCCAAATATTTTTGGGCCGAAGCGGTAAATACCGCTTGTCATGTGATCAATAGAGTTTATTTGAGACCATTTCTCAAAAAGACTCCTTATGAGCTTTGGAAAGGTAGAGTACCAAATATTGGTTATTTCAAGGTTTTTGGTTGTAAGTGTTTTATACTTAACACCAAAGACAACTTGGATAAACTCGACTTCAAAGCGGATGAAGGAATCTTTATGGGTTATGCTCAAAATAGCAAAGCATTTAGAGTATATAATAAGAGAAGTATGAAAGTTGAAGAATCAATTCATGTCAAGTTTAGTGAATTCATTGATGATAAGTCAAACGATAATAATGATGATGATGAAGATGAAATAATCGAAGTAAGTCATATAGAAAAATTTGAGAATCCAAAAGGTAATATTGTCATCGACCTTAGGATTGATCCACTTGAACCTAAGGTTGAAGATGAAGAAGTAGGAGGGGATACCTCAAATTTGCCGGATTCATATAAATATAGGAAAGATCACCCTAAAGAGTTGATACTAGGTGAAACTAGCCAAGGTGTAATGACAAGGAGAAAATTCAATGAAAATGCCTTCATTTCACAAGTTGAGCCTAAAAATATAAAAGAAGCAATAAATGATGAAGATTGGGTATTAGCTATGCAAGAAGAATTAAATCAATTTGAAGAGAAGTGATGTGTGGGAATTAGTTGCTAAACCTAGTGATCATCCCGTAATTGGCACTAAATGGGTATTTAGAAACAAAATGGATGATAAAGGAAACATCACTAGAAACAAAGCTAGGTTAGTAGCCCAAGGCTATAGGCAAGAGGAAGGCATAGACTACGATGAGACTTTTGCCCCCGTGGCTAGGTTAGAAGCTATTAGGATGTTATTAGCATATGCATGCTATAAGGATTTCAAACTATATCAAATGGATGTGAAATCCGCATTCTTGAATGGAATAATTCAAGAAGAGGTCTATGTAGCTCAACCGCCGGGGTTTGAAAATCATGATTATCCAAATCATGTTTTTAGACTCAAAAAGGCCCTTTATGGACTTAAACAAGCTCCTAGGGCTTGGTATGATAGATTAAGTAACTTCCTACTTGAAAACGAGTTTTCAAGAGGAAAAGTCGACACTACTCTTTTTATTAAAGAACAAGGAAACCATCAATTGCTTGTTCAAATTTATGTGGATGATATCATATTTGGTGCTACTAATGATTCTCTTTGTAAGCATTTTGCTAAATTGATGGAAGGAGAATTTGAAATGAGCATGATGGGTGAACTCAACTACTTTCTTGGTCTACAAATCAAGCAAACTCAAGATGGAGTGTACATATCTCAAACAAAGTATACGAAGGATTTGCTCAAGAAGTACAAATTCGAGGATGGAAGAAGTGTGAGCACTCCGATGAGCACAAGTACAAAGCTTGACAAAGACGAAAAAGGAAAGCCGGTTGAGGTAACAAAATATAGGGGTATGATTGGTAGTTTACTTTATTTGACCGCTAGTAGGCCGGATATTTTGCATGCTGTGTGTTTATGTGCTAGGTTTCAAAGTATGCCTAAGGAATCGCATTTAGTTGCCATTAAACGTATCTTTAGGTATTTGAAAGGAACTCTGAACTTCGGTTTGTTCTATCCCAAAAATGGTTGTTTTGATCTAAGAGGATATAGTGACTCCGACTATGCCGGAAATCTTGTTGATAGGAAAAGCACCTCCGGGACATGTCAATTTCTTGGAGATTGCTTAGTTTCTTGGTTTTCCAAGAAACAAAATAGTGTGTCACTTTCCACGGCGGAATCCGAATATGTATCGGCCGCTTCGTGTTGTGCACAACTACTTTGGATGATCAACACCTTGAACGATTACAATGTTAAGTTTGAAAAAGTTCCCATCCTATGTGATAATACCTCAGCCATAAGTATAGCACAAAACCCGGTTCATCATAGTAGAACAAAACACATTGAGGTGAGACATCACTTCATAAGAGATTGCATCCAAAAAGGATTGGTATGCGTTGAGTTCGTTCCAACAAATGACCAACTGGCGGATATCTTTACCAAATCCCTTCCCACCGAGACGTTCGAATCAATTAGAACAAGATTGGGAATGATAAACATTGGTTAAAGGGTTAAAAATGTCAAAATTACAGATTTCTGCATACATAGATCGATCTATGTAAAAATTTCAGAGAATGATGTCTATAAAGACATCGATCGATCGATGTTCAGGACATCGATCGATCGAAGTCCCTGACATCGATCGATCGATGTCAGCGGGACAGAATTTATAAAACCGCAGGAAACCCTCATTTTTCATTTCAACACTTCAAACCCTAACTCCTCTCCTGCGAAAAACAAAACCCTTGATTCCCAAATTGCGAAAATCTTCCTCAACATTATCTTTTTCTTCAATAGTGTCTAAATCCACACTTATTCCTCAAAATCCATCACCACATTCAAAGAATTCTTGTCCAAATTCTCACAAATGGCCCCAAGAACCAAGAATCATCCCAAAAGGAAAAGGACATCTCAAGGAGACAATCAACCACATGTTCCAACTGGCTCAAGGACACCAGGGCTGCGGAAACAACCAGAGCCATCTCAACAACATCTAATCCGTGAGGTAAGAGAAAGTCTTCACATTCGAAATTTTCCCTGGCTTAAAACTGGAGAATATGAGAATGCATTGGCTACACCTCTAGGATTAGGCATACACACTCATATATCTCAGAGAGCCCAATTATTATTCACTGAATGGGAAAATAGCAATAGGTCTACCATTCCATCAAAAGTGCTCAAAATTGAGGACATTTTGAGCAATGCAGAATTGAGACCTATAATTGACTTGTTGTATGCTCAAAACTGGAAGTTTTTATGGGATTCATCTGAGATGGGAGCTATGTCTACTCGTTATACCCGACTGTTCTATGCAAATTTTTGGATTGACTATCTAAATGGAAATCCATTTTCTCTGAATTCAGTTATTGATGGTCAAGTAGTCTCCTTTCACACTGCACAAATCAATGCTATTCTTGGTACACCTAATGAGGGATTCAAGGATTTCGATCCTTGGAAGTGGGATTTTAACAAGTACCAAGTAACTGAAAATGAAGTCAAAACATTTCTTGGCTTTCACCCGACAAAGAACACAAATGATATGCCCTTGATGTATAGAGTCTTGCTTGCGATAGTTACCTTTTGTGTAAATGGAAAATCAGCCAAACTTCCCAGCAACCTAGACTTCTACATCACATACCGCATAGCCAGGCGAGAGCAGGTAAATTTTGGAGAAGTATTTTTTGAAAACGTGTTGGAGGCGGTCACGAAGAAATCAAAAGCACTTCCTTACAGTAATCTGATATATAGATTATTGAAAAGTTCAAATCTAGTACTGGATGTTGAATACGAAGAGGCGATTACGAATAAGGATTATTACACGAAATCTAACATCCAGCAGATTCTTAAGTCAAGAAAGGAAGCACAACGACGGGGTGGTGCTCAGGATTCGGAGGAATATGAGGCTGAAAATGAGCCGGAAATACCACCACACCCCACTGAGCAAACCGTTGAACCCCAACCTAACCCTCCAAGTCCTACATCTCGAATAGACAAAGGCAAAGCCCCAATGGAGCAAGACAGTGAATCCGGAGATGATCTCGATATTGAATACGAGATAAATGACATCCAACGCACTCTTGGTCAATGGGGTGAAGACTTGACCAAGGAGGCTGTTCGTATAGATGATTTGGAGAAAGGCTATACGACGTTCCAAAACCGCTTGAAATCGCTGGAAACAAAGGTGGACACGGAAGTCAAGACACTCCAAACTGAGCTGAACGTGCAAAAGACCAAGTATCAGAAATTGAAAACCAAGCTCAAAGCCGCTCTCTCCGGACTATGTTTCTCCTCCGATGAGGAGTAGTTCTTGATGATTTCCCCTTCCCTCGTTCTTATGCTAGTTTTTTTTAAAGTTTGAGTTTGTATCTCAAAACTTGATATTCTCTTCATAACCTTTATATTTTCGTGTTGGTATCTCTAATTTTTTTTTTTGATGCTTTCAAAAAGGGGGAGAAGTTTTTAAGTAGTATTGGCATGCATGCTTTGATGCTTTCAAAAAGGGGGAGAAGTTTTTAAGTAGTATTGGCATGCATGCTTTGATATCATTATCATGTTTTGGCATCATCTTGGCATTGTTCTGGTATTGTTAGCATAAAAATTAATATGTTGACATGATTTGGTCTTAACATGAATTGTTTTGCCTCAGCTTGATATAGCTTTGGATGCTAGCTACTTATATGTTTTGGCATGATGGATTGTTGGGAAGCAAAATTGGATATTAACATGGCATGTGTTGGTTGGACGTGATAGCATGTTTTGGATAGGCATTGGTATTAAAAGTCACTTGATATGCGTTACATATTGAAATAGTGAAAATACAAAACTTGATGTATAATTTGAGGGGGAGCATGTTGGGTAGATTGGTAAGAAAGCATGAACTAAGGGGGAGTTGTAGAATATAAAAACATCTTTTGGATTGTGGTTTTGAAATCATCAAAAAGGGGGAGAATGTTAAGTAGTAAAACATTTTGATGATGAAAAGATGTTTTGAATGAGTTAAAATTATGTTTAATATTTGATGCAAAATAGGCAAAACACATTATGTCCAAAGATGGTTGAGATTGGAAGTCACTGGTTGACATCGATCTCTCAAACAGGGGACATCGATCGATCGATGTACTTCAGCCCCTGACATCGATCGATCGATGTCTGTCTGAGAACATCGAACCCTCAACCACAAGGACATCGATCGATCGATGTCACTTCATCCCCTGACTTCGATCGATCGATGTTGAACTGAATACTTCGATCTCTAAACCTGGTGACATCGATCGATCGATGTCACTTCAGCCCCTGACATCGATCGATCGATGTCTGACTGAGTACTTCAGTCTCTAAACCTGGTGACATAGATCGATCGATGTCCTGCAGAATTCAAATTTTTTGAACGTTAGAATAAAATCCAAGGTTGATTTTCAAGGTTTTCTCTTTCCAAGCTTCTTCAAACTTCTTGTGGACTTTAACCCAACTTGTTACATGCTTCCTTGACTATTGTATACATGTCTAAGATTCTCTAGGGTGGCTATACAAGATCAAATCACTCCATAGGGTGGCTAAAGACTATTTTGGCATTGTCTTGACATTTTTGAAGATGAAGACTTGGTGGAAGGCCTCAAAAACATGGTGAACTTCATCTATAAATAGAGGAAGCTTGGATGAAGCAATTACACACTTTCAACATCATCTAGCTTCATTTTACATTGTTGTACATTTCTCTCATACTTGTAAATTTGTTCAAAGCTTGTCTAGCTTTCTTTGATCTTCATTGTTGTATATTGAGAGAAAGAGAGTCAAGCACAAGAGGAACCATAATTATTTGATCTCTAGCTTGTGCTCAGACTTGTAAGAAAGTGTGAACCTTACTATATCTCTTCAACCCACTGTGAGAAGTTCTTGAGAGAACTTTTGTTGAAGTTGTGAGGAAGCAAGAAATTGTTCTTGCTACGAGCTGTAGTTGTTGTAGTTGCACAAGTGTGTTGTGCAAGAAGTTGCTGTTGTTGTTGCTTACACTAAAGTGTTAGTGTAAGTGTTGCTGTGGTTGTTCTTATTGTTCATAATAAGAAGAGTAGTTGTTGAAAATCCACTTTGGAAACAAAGTGGTAGTGGAGTAGAATCATTTACGATTCGAACCACTCTATATCTGGTGTACTCTTTCATTGTCTCTCATCTCCAATTCTTGCTCTGATTTTGAATATCTATTTGAGTTGAGAAAAACAAGAAAATTCCGCAAAAGAGCCAAACACTCTATTCACCCCCCTCTAGAGTGTATTTCGGACCTTACAGAAAACATAACAAGATTTGATAGCATCTGATGCTAAAGGAAATGCTCTGCGTGAACTTAGGCAGACGTGGAAGCACATTCTCCGAATTCGATCTGGGAACAATAGCAATGGTCGAAGTTTTCTTACAGTCGTTATTGTAGGTCCTGTAAAGCATCACTAGAAGAGAGGGGGCGAGGTTGAATAGTGGGTGATAAAAATTTGGTTTTTCTAACACTTTTGAACCAAAAACCTCACTTCTGAAAACACTTTCCGTTTTCAGACCCTAATTTGAAAAACTTAAACGATCTAGTTGTAGACCTCTAGAAATTGTGAAATATTGTATGAATAAACTCTCACATGTTATAAGTGTCTCACAAAAATTTCAAATTAAAAGTTCACCCTTAACCCCTTGAAAATACGTTTTTGGTCAGATTGCGCAAATCTGTCAAAAACAGTACTCCGACTTCAAAAATTTATTCCGATTAATTGGTGACTCCAAATGGTCTGAGAATTTAATAACAAGACCCTCAAGATATTTCTTTTAATGGTTTGAAACAGTTTTAGAAAATCCCTTTGGGAAGTATGTCAATCACATTGATTTTCTCAACCTTTGCAACTCTGAAAATCAGATTGCACTAGTCTCAGAACTATTCAAATTTGACTGATTTATACTTATCCAAATGAGCTGAAACTTACACAAAATGAAAGCCAAGAGGTGTGGCTATGTTTCTGTAAAATGTTATGATTTTTGAAATTTGTGTGCTATTTTTACCTTTGCAATGAAATTGATGCAGAATGCTAGAAAGTGAAAGTAAAGTGTAGTAACGTAAAGACACCAAGGATTTTATACTGGTTCAGTTAAATCAACCTACTCCATGTTAGGTCCGAAACACACTCTAGAGGGAGGGGTGAATAGAGTGTATGGCACTTTTTGTGGAATTTTCTCGTTTGGCGCAACTCAAAAGAAATTCAAAATCAAAGCAAGAATGGGAGATGAGAAGCAATGAATGTGTACACCGGATATAAAGTGGTTCGAATCGTAAATGATTCTACTCCACTACCACTTTGCTGTCAAAGTGGATTTTCAACAGCTACTCTTCTTATTAAAGCAATAAGAACAACCACAGCAACACTTACACTAACACCTTAGTGTAAGAAACAACAACAGCAACTTCTTGCACAAACTACACTTGTGCAACTACAGCAACTATAGCTCTTTAGCAAGAACAATTTCTTGCTACCTCAAAACTTCAACAAATTTCCCTCAAGAACTTCTCACAGTAGGTTGAAGAAATATAGTAAGGTTCACACTTTCTCACAAGTCTAAGCACAAGCAAGAGATCAAATTTTTATGGTTTCTCTTGTGCTTGACTCTCTATCTCTCAATATACAACAATAAAGAGCAAACAAAAGCTTAACAAGCTTTAAGCAAATTCACAAGTATGAAAGAACTATACAACAATAAAAAATGAAGCTAGATGATATTGAAAGTGTGTGTTTGCCTCATCCAAGACTCTTCTATTTATAGATGAAGTTCACCACGTTTTTGAGGCTCTCCACCAAGTCTTCATATTCAAAAATGTCAAGATAATGTCCAAATAGTCTTTAGCCACCCCATGGAGTGATTTGATCTTGAATAGCCACCCTAGAGAATCTTAGACATGGTTAGAATAGTCAAGGAAGCATGTAGTATGTTGGGTTAAAGTCCACAAGAAATTTAAGCAAGATTGGAGAGCGAAAACATCATAGATCTCCCTTGGATTTTGTTCCAACGTTCAAAAAATTTTGACTTCTGGGGACGTCAATCGATCCACGTGCCAGTTCTGAGAGATCAATGTCTCTCAGAATGATGTCGATCAATCGACGTCTCTTTGGTTGAGAGATCGACTTCTCTCAGATGTACGTCGATCGATCGACGTATCCTTAGTTGAGAGATTGACGTCTCTCAGAATGACGTCGATCGGTCGACGTCTGCCTGGCTGAGAGATTGACGTCTCTCAGAAGCACGTCGATCGATCCACGTCTCTTGGATGAGAGATTGCCGTGGATCTAAGAGCTCAAACGTTTACAAAACTTCACATGGATTGATCCATGTGCCTCCCTGAGGGGCTGATGTATACTTCAACCGATCCATGAGAGATTTATGTCTCGCAATGTGTTTTCTTAATTTGCTTCAAACTCAAAATGTGAAATTCCATTTTAGCCGTTTTTAAAACATCTTTTTAATATCATCAAAACATTTCATAATCCAACAATCTCCCCCTTTTTGATGATTTCAAAACCAAGATTTTAAAAGATGTTTTTGCTTCGTTTTAATTGTTTGAATGTTTCAAACTTAAAAAATATCAATCTCCCCCTAAGTATATGCACTTTATACCTTCCGTAATAATCAATGCGAACAAGATTTGACAACTCCAATCAAAATACTTTTCTTTAAAATTGCTCCCCCTTAACCAAACATGTATCAACAACCCAACTTTCTTAACCCAACATGCATCAATAACTCATCTTTCAAACATGCTCATTTTCATTTTACCAGCAACCAACAAAGATTCCAATTTCCAAACTTACCTCATTTTACCAGCTACCAACAAAAATTATCTCATCAAGCAATAAACAACTTTAACAAATAAGCAATAATAAGTCACTTTCTCCCCCTTTTTGAAAGCATAAAAAACAATAAGCAATAGTACTCCATTAAATTCAAGTCACAACCAAGTTTAACAACTAGCAAGATATCCTAAGCTAGAATCATAGATAAAACAAGAAGCGAGCTAAAAAACACCCTAGTCTTCATGGGAAGAGAACGTGATGCCAGGAATGCACGCTTTCATCTTTGCCTTGAGCTTTGCAAATCTTGACTCATTACGGACACCTTGCTTTGAAGCTCACCAACCTCTTGTTGAAGACTAGCAACTTGAGCTTGAAGTTCAGGCACATTTGAGCTCAAACCACTAGTTGCTTCTTGAGTGCTGGGTTCAGGAATAGGTGTCTCGTCCGGAAGGTCTTCGTCTTCTCTCGCTTCATCCTCTCGTTCTCTCCTCATTGCTTCTTTTCTAGACTTGAGTATTTGTTGGATGTTGACTTTATCATAAAAATCCTTGTGCGTTATGTCGTCAACATCCGTGTCATCCACATAAACACCCGACTTTACAAGCATCCTATAGATAAGGTTACTATAGGGTAGGGCTTTGTTTTGTTTGGTAGCGGCTTCAATAACATTGGTCATAAAAAGCTCCCCAAAGTTAACCTTCTCACGGTTGACTATTCAGTATGCTATGTAAAAGTCTAGGTTACTTGGCATTTTGGCGGATTTACCATTTATAAAAAATGTAACAATGGCAAGAAGGGTACGGTAAACCAAGGACATATCATTGGTGTTTTTAGTGGGATGGAAGCCTAAGAATGACTTCACTTCATCCTCAGAGACTCTCCACCGAGCCGCATCCCACTTCCACGCATCAAACTCAAAGTACCCCTCGTTGGGTACACCAATCAATTCACAAATTTTTTCAACTTTCCATTTAATGTGATGTCCATCAATAACGGAATGTAGAGCTAAAGGAAGGCCATTTATGTATTCAAAGAGTCTAGTATACCTAGTGGACATTTTGTACATCTCTCTCTCATTCCAAATACTCCTCCATTCTTGAACATCTAAGCACTCAATGATAGGACTTAATTCATTAATGCTTAGAATATCATTTATTCTAAGCAATTTGAGTGGGATAGTGGCTCTCTCATCATCATCCCATTTATCAAATAATATTTGACCATGTCTAGTGATATACCTTACATGCCCAGGGGGTAGAGGCTCCGTCAAGGCATTCTTGGCTTCTTTGGCTTTGATCCAAGGAAAGTTTGAGAGAGTTAACTTACTTCTAATCCCGGGAAGAATTTGTCCTTCTCTCTCATCCATACACTGCTTTCTTCTAGGTTGAGATGTTTGTCCTTGAGAAGGATTGCTAGAACCTTCTCCTCCACTCCTAGAGGATCTTGGCCTCTTGGTTGTGTTCTTGCTTCTTGAAGACATTTTTTAGAGATTTGGGGCTTGAGAGATTGAAAAATTTAGGTTGAAATGGAGAAATTCAAGAGAGGAAATCAAGAAATAAGAGTAGAGATGAATTAAATCTTGATTTAGAGATGAAATTGAAGAGAGGGATGATTTTGGAGAGGGAGGCGCAGAGAGGCTAGGGTTTCAGTCGATTGTTGAATGTAGGAATGAGATAGGTTTTGTGTTTTTGAGGTTTTTAAAGTTGCAGAATTTGACGACGTCGATCGATCGACGTCAGAGATCGACATACGTCGATCGATCGATGTCAGAGATCGACGTACGTCGATCTCTTGTTTTGATACACGGATCGACCCATGTATATTGAGTTTTGAAATTTTTGATTTTAACACTTTAAACATTGTTTATCATCCCTAATATTGTTCTAATGGACTCAAATGTCTCATTAGGAAGGGATTTGGTGAATATATCCGCTAGTTGATCATTTGTAGGAACAAGTTCAACGCATACCAATCTTTTTTGAACGCAATCCCTTATGAAGTGATGCCTTACTTCTATATGTTTGGTCCTACTATGATGTACTGGGTTTTGCGCTATACTTATGGCTGAAGTGTTGTCACATAAGATGGGAACTTTATCAAACTTAACATTATAATCATTTAAAGTGTTGATCATCCAAAGTAGTTGTGCACAACACGAAGCGGCCGATACATATTCGGATTCCGCCGTTGAAAGTGAGACACTATTTTGTTTCTTAAAGAACCAAGAAACTAAGCAATCTCCAAGGAATTGGCATGTCCCGGAGGTGCTTTTCTTATCAACAAGATTTCCGGCATAGTCGGAGTCACTATACCCTCTTAAATCAAAACATCCATTTTTGGGATAAAACAATCCAAAATTCAAAGTCCCTTTCAAATATCTAAAGATACGTTTAATGGCAACTAAATACGATTCCTTAGGCATATTTTGAAATCTAGCACATAAGCACACTACATGCAAAATATCCGGTCTACTAGCGGTTAAATAAAGTAAACTACCAATCATACCTCTATATTTGGTTACCTCAACCGACTTTTCTTTTTCGTCTTTGTCAAGCTTTGTACTTGTGTTCATAGGTGTGCTTACACTTCTTCCATCCTCAAATTTGTACTTCTTGAGCAAATCCTTTGTATACTTCGTTTGAGATATATACTCTCCATCTTGAGTTTGCTTGATTTGAAGACCAAGAAAGTAGTTGAGTTCACCCATCATGCTCATTTCAAATTCTCCTTCCATCAATTTTACAAAATGCTCACAAAGAGAATCATTAGTAGCACCAAATATAATATCATCCACATAAATTTGAACAAGCAATTAATGGTTTCCTTGTTCTTTAATAAAAAGAGTAGTGTCGACTTTTCCTCTTGAAAACTCATTTTCAAGTAGGAAGTTACTTAACATATCATACCAAGCCCTAGGAGCTTGTTTAAGTCCATAAAGGGCCTTTTTGAGTTTAAATACATGATTTGGATAATCATGACTTTGCAAATCCCGGAGGTTGAGCCACATACACCTCTTCTTGAATTATTCCATTCAAGAATGCAGATTTCACATCCATTTGATATAGTTTGAAATCCTTATAGCATGCATATGCTAGTAGCATTCTAATAGCTTCTAACCTAGCTACGGGAGCAAAAGTCTCATCACAGTCTATGCCTTCCTCTTGGCTATATCCTTGGGCTACTAACCTAGCTTTGTTTTTAGTGATGTTTCCTTTATCATCCATTTTATTTCTAAATACCCATTTAGTGCCAATTATGGGATGATCACTAGGTTTAGCAATTAATTCCCAAACATCACTTCTTTCAAATTGATTTAATTCTTCTTGCATGGCTAATACCCAATCTTCATCATTTATTGCCTCTTTTATATTTTTAGGCTCAACTTCTGAAATAAAGGCGTTTTCATTGAATTTTCTCCTAGTCATTATGCCTTGGCTAGTTTCACCTAATATTAACTCTTTTGGGTGATCTTTCATATACTTATATGAATTCGGTAAATTTGATGTATCTCCTCCTACTTCTTCATCTTCAACCTTAGGTTCAAGGGGATCAATCCTAAGGTCAATAACAATATTACCTTTTGGATTCTCAAATTTCTCTATATGGCTTACTTCAATTATTTCATCATCATCATCATTAATGTTTGATTTATCCTCAATGAGTTCACTAAACTTGACATGAATTGATTCTTCAACTTTCATGCTTCTTTTATTATATACGCTAAATGCCTTGCTATTTTGAGCATAATCCATAAAGATTCCTTTATCCGCTTTGAAGTCGAGTTTATCCAAGTTATCTTTGGTGTTAAGTATAAAGCATTTACAACCAAATACCTTGAAATAACCAATATTTGGTACTCTACCTTTCCAACGCTCATAAGGAGTCTTTTTGAGAAATGGTCTCAAATAAACTCTATTGATCACATGACAAGCGGTATTTACCGCTTCGGCCCAAAAATATTTGGGTAGCTCAAATTCGTTTAGCATGGCTCTACTCATTTCTTGAAGTGTTCTATTTTTCCTTTCCGCAACACCATTTTGTTGAGGAGTTCTTGGAGCTGAGAAATTGTGTCCATACCCTTTGGATACACAAAATTCTTGAAATTTTCCATCAATCTCACCACCTCTATCACTTCAAATTTCCTTAATTGTGTCTTCTCTTTGATTTTCTAATCTCTTACAAAGCTTTATAAATTCTTGGCATGCATCATTCTTTTTAGCTAAGAACGTTACCCAAGTGTACCTAGAGAAGTCATTTACCCCCAGAAAGGTGTAATGTTTTCCACTTAGACTTGCCGTACCAATATCCCCATACAAATCCATATGAAGCAATTGTAGAAGTTTGGTGGTGGAGATTTCACTTTTGGTCTTGAAGCTTGTTTTAACAAGATTTGCCTTTTCACAAGTGTCACATAAGCCATGGTTTTAGAAATTTAATTTTGGAAGACCTTGGACTTTTTCATTTTTGCAAATCTCTTTGAAATTTTTAAAACTAATCTGTCCAAGTCGTCTATGCCATAGTTGAGTCAAATAATTTTTGGCAACTAGGCAAGAAACATTTTGTGATATCAAATCATGTGTGCTAAATTTGTAAACATCATTTTTACGTATAGCCTCAAAAAGAATCTTATCATCCTTTTTCACAGCACATTTTCTTTTCACAAATCCAATTTGAAAATTAGCATCACATTGTTGGCTAACACTTATCAAATTATACTTAAGCCCTTCTACATATAGTACATTATTAATAGTAAAAGAAGAGTTACCAATTTCTCCATGTCCAAGGATTTTGGCTCTCCCATTGCCAAAATACACCGTTCCACCATCTTGGAGCTTGAGCTTGGTGAACAACGTTTTGTCTCCGGTCATGTGCGTTGAACATCCACTGTTCATAAGCCATTTGGTTCCTTCTTTTTTGGCTACTCCATTTATCTTGAGAGCCTACAAAACCAAAAGATGTATGCATTGGTACCCTTTGATGGTTGGGTCCTTTAGGGTTAGTTTGTCGACCCTTAGGCTTCCAAATATATGTGCTTTTAAATCTAGCTCTACATGCATTCTTCACATGTCCTAGTTTGTTGCAATGAAAACAAGTGGGTACATGCTTTGGTTTAGAAGGTGATGAATTTTGTTGTGTTTTTCTATTATTTGCCTTTTTCTTTAAAGACTTAGGTTTAATAGAGGAAAGTGATGAATTAAATCCTAAACCGGATTTATCATTTCCAATTCTTTGATTTCCAAGTAGTATGTCTAAATTATTTTTTACCATTTGTTAGTCTTTGTAAGTCTAACTTTAGTTTCTCACATTCTTTTAGCAAGGAGTTGAGGAGTTTTGAGACAAGGTCTTCATTTGAGATTTTCTTGTCCACCATGGAGAGTTGATTCACTATTCGTGTGAATCAATCGATTGTCTCCTTAATCTTTTCACCGTTCTTCATTTCGAACATCTCATATTCCTTCATGAGCATGAGTCTTTTGGCCATTCTTACTTGCTCAGTTCCTTCATGTATCATTTCAAGCCTTTTCCATGCCTCATGGGCTGTTTCAAGACCTTGAAGTCTTATGAGCTCGGTGGTGGTGAGAGCACTTGAGAGAATATCAAATGCTTAGCCATTGATGGCAAATTTTATCTTTTCTTCATCGGTGTAGTCATCCTCATCTTTGAACATTGATTCTCCTTTTGAGTTGGTAATCATAGGAACTTCAATTCCTTTGACAACGGCTCTCCATATATCAAATCCACAGCCCTTCAAATGATTGATCATTCGAAATTTCCACAAAGAACAATTTTGGGCATCAAACATAGGTGCTTTAGTGTTTGATCCGGAAAATAGTGCAGTAGGCTTAGGAGATGAAGTGTGAGATGAAGAGGTTGACGTTGAGGTTGTCATTGCCATGATCTTTAACCTTGCTACTTGCAAAGATAGGACAAGTAATCAAGGTTAGGCTCTGGTACCAATTGTTAGGTCCGAAACACACTCTAGAGGGGGGTGAATAAATCGTTTGGCAATTTTGCGGACTTTTCTCGTTTGGCTCAACTCAAAAGAAATTCATAATCAAAGAAAGAATGGGAGATGAGAAGAAATGAATGTGTACATCGGATATAAAGTGGTTCGAATCGTAAATGATTCTACTCCACTACCACTTTGTTGTTAAAGTGGATTTTCAACAGCTACTCTTCTTATTAAAGCAATAAGAACAACCACAGCAACACTTACACTAACACCTTAGTGTAAGCAACAACAACAGCAACTTCTTGCACAAACTACACTTGTGCAACTACAGCAACTACAGCTCTTTAGAAAGAACAATTTCTTGCTACCTCACAACTTCAACAAAGTTCCCTCAAGAACTTCTCATAGTAGGTCGAAGAAATATAGTAAGGTTCACACTTTCTCACAAGTCTAAGCACAAGCAAGAGATCAAATATTTATGGTTCCTCTTGTGCTTGACTCTCTATCTCTCAATTTACAACAATAAAGAGCAAACAAAAGCTTAACAAGATTTAAGAAAATTTACAAGTATGAGAGAACTATACAACAATGAAAAATGAAGCTAGATGATATTGAAAGTGTGTGTTTGCCTCATCCAAGCCTCTTCTATTTATAGATGAAGTTCACAATGTTTTTGAGGCTCTCCACCAAGTCTTCATCTTCAAAAATGTCAAGATAATGTCCAAATAGTCTTTAACCACCCTATGGAGTAATTTGATCTTGAATAGCCACCCTAGAGAATCTTAGACATGGTTAGAATAGTCAAGGAAGCATGTAGTATGTTGGGTTAAAGTCCACAAGAAATTTGAGCAAGATTGAAGAGAGAAAACATCATAGATCTCCCTTGGATTTTGTTCCAACGTTCAAAAAATTTTGACTTCTGGGGACGTCGATCGATCCACGTGCCAGTGCTGAGAGATCGACGTCTCTCAGAATGACGTCGATTGATCGACGTCTCCTTGGCTGAGAGATCGACGTCTCTCAGATGTACATCGATCGATCGACGTATCCTTAGCTGAGAGATCGACGTCTCTCAGAATGACGTCGAGACATCGATTGATCGATGTCTGCCTGGCTGAGAGATTGACGTCTCTCAGAGTGACGTCGATCGATCAACATCTGCCTGGCTAAGAGATTGACGTCTCTCAGAATGACGACGATCGATCGACGTCTGCCTGGCTGAGAGATTGACGTCTCTCAGAAGCACGTCGATGGATCCACGTCTCTTGGCTGAGAGATTGACGTTGATCTGAGAGCTCAAACGTTTACAAAACTTCACATGGATCGATCCATGTGTCTCCCTGAGGGGCTGATGTATACTTCAACCTTTCCATGAGAGATTTATGTCTCGCAGTGTATTTTTCTTAATTTGCTTCAAACTCAAAATGTGAAATTCCATTTTAGCCCTTTTTAAAACATCTTTTTAACATCATCAAAACATTTCATAATCCAACACTCCAGTCTTCGAGGACACCTTCCTCGGTTACCACTAAACACCAAAAACACTTTACCACAAGGATGACTAGAGTTACACACTAACTCCACCCTTTTACAAACAATACAATCAAGCAAACGAATCACGGACACCACCACCGAACGAATGAAGGTTTGATCACAACTTGATCAACCTTTTACAACAATTGAAACATGTATGGTGGTATAATCAAAGCCTATAGAATATTTTGAATATATGAACAATAGGCTTTAGTGAATTAGAAGAAGAAAAAGAAAGAAAGGTAGAAGAAAAGAGTAGAAGATCCTTTTGCACTTGCGAGAAAAATGAGAGTTGTCTTGACTTTGTTTGCACTACTTCTCTTCCTTTTAAGCATTTGTGGCCGCCCCTAGGGCTTCTTCCCTTTCTTGAGAATTCTCTTTAATACCGTTGGAAGATTGCCTTGTGTAGATATGACACCATCTTGCTTACTTGGCATACTATGATTGGAGGGATAACTTGGCCTTGCTTACTTGGCACTTGATGATTGGTCCAACTTGTCATCATTTTAATAAGCTCTAAGATCTGCAAATTACTCACAAAACATGTGCCAAAAAGAATTCTAAATACTACCAAATAATCATCATTTAATCCCTTCAACTTTGGGATGCAAATTAAAGACAAAAACATTCAAAAAATCGCCATTTATGCACATGTGCTGAAAATTTCACTTTAGTAAGCTTTGTCAAATAATGCACAATAATTACGCATATATGGTAAATTTCAATCAGCCCTAAATTGAATTTTCTATAACACTTTAACATGTCTTGAATGTGTAAAAAGTGTCTAAATACATGTTACAACTCATGCCAAAAACATTCCATGTGTTGCGTTCGTAGAAAACCGAATTTTCGACTTTCGTCGATTACGCGATTTTTCTCCGATTAAATTCAAACTTTTTGCACATGCCATATATATTATGTCACACATGATATACATAAAATAAAGTAGATATTCAGCTTTAATGGCTGATTGAGAGGTGCCCCCATGTGCTAAAAAAATTGAATTTGAAATCTCCACAATTTGGCCTAAATTGTGGGTAATTTGTGTGTGCCAACATGGAATGATTTAGTGGCTGAATTTAACATGTGAGCCACGAAAGTTTTGGCTATTTTTTGAAGCATATGGGCTGGCCATCTTTATATGGCAAGTACATGACACGTTTGCGAAATTTCGGTAGTCACCCTATACGATAATTTTCGGGTTATAACCTTAAACCGTGTCGTTATAATTTTGTCCTCACCGTGACTTATATCATATGATATAAGACCTGAATGTACTCATAAATATGAGGTGTATATAGTGGTTTGACGTTGACGTATGTTTATAATATACGTAACGTGTCGGTAGTACGTCGAAATATATGTGTATTGTGCCTTTACAAAAATCTGAATATATATATATAATATATATATGTAGGCGTGTGAGATGAGTTGGAAGGAGACTTTCCATTTCCAAATTTGTTGCCATAAAGCTTTGTCCAAATATATCTCCATTTAATGAACTAGTTAGTTCATTAACTTAAGTACTTCACTTAATGAACTAGTTTCGTTCATTAATTGTGACACCTGAAAATAGTTCAAATACAACAAATGTTTGCCATACGATGTAAGCTTTAACACTTCATGGATTTTTAGTACGGAAACAATATATAGAGAGCATATGAGGCATGTATATCATAAAAACGTGTCGAGTAATAATCTTGTCATGTATTTCGTAAACTCGTACTATTTAAATCATGCATTTCGTAAATCATTCAAACACTTTTTCTCAACAATCTCCCCCTTTTGATGATTTACAAAATAACATTGATTCATGATTTAAATATAATTGCGCTCCCTCAAATTAGGCACAAATTCGAATTTTGAATTTTGAATTTTATAGTATCGTTGTCTCTCCCTTAAATTGTGCATCATGCTCTCTCTCCCACTTAAGTAATGCACTCTCTCTCCTCTTTTATTTTGTAAATAATATCAAAAGTGCATGTAAAGATGGAAAGAAATATCAATCTATAGCAAATCAGCTGAAATCATGCCTAATTTTGTGCGTAGATTTTCGTGCGTGGCTTGATTTAGTGTGTTGGTGAATATGTCGGCGACTTGTGATTCAGTACGTACATGTTCTATAACGATATCACCACTGTTCACATGATCACGAAGAAAGTGATATCGTAATTCTATGTGCTTTGCCCGAGAGTGTAATACGGGGTTCTTAGACAAATTAATAGCACTCATACTATCACAATAAATGGGGATGCAATTTACCGTGATTCTAAAATCTAATAGTTGCTGGTTTAACCATAAGAGTTGTGTGCAACAAAGACTAAATGCCATGTATTCAGCTTCAGTAGTAGATAATGCCACACTTGCTTGCTTTTTCAAAAACCAAGATATTAATGAATTTCCTATAAATTGACAAGTGCCACTTGTGCTTTTTCTATCTATTTTGCATCCGCCATAATCCGCATCAGTATAAGCATGCAAGTCAAATTCACAATTCTTATCATACCAAATTCCTAAAGTGGGAGTGTGCTTAATACATCGAGATATCCTTTTTAAAGCATTATAGTGAGACACTTTAGGTTTGCTTTGGAAACGTGCACACATACAAACACTAAACATGATATCGAGTCTACTTGCGGTAAGATAAAGCAAAGAACCAATCATAGACCTATACAAACCATTAGCAAAGTCGTTTCCATTCTCATCTTTATCTAGTTTAGTGGTGACACTCATAGGGATGGGGGATGGTTTCAAGTTCTCAAAGTTAAACTTTTTAATCATGTCATTCACATATTTGACTTGACTTATATGGTTGCCTTTATTAGTTTGTTTAATTTGCAAGCCAAGAAAATAATTCAATTCACCAACCATAGACATTTCAAATTCGGATTTCATGCATATTTCAAATTCTTCAACAAGTTTATGAGATGTAGATCCAAAAATAATGTCATCAACATAAATTTGAATAATAAGTAAATCGATTTATCTTGTTTCAAGAAAAAAGTGATATCTATGGTGCCTCTTTTAAATCCATTTTCTAAAAAAAAGTAGCAAAAGGATCATACCAAGCCCTAGGTGCTTGTTTTAAACCATATAGTGTCTTCTTTAATTTGTACACGTGATTAGGATATTTCAAATCTTCAAAACCGGGTGGTTGTTTCACATATACTTCTTCTTGTATAAAGCCATTTAAAAATGCACTTTTTACGTCCATTTGATAAAGTTTAAAATCCTTCATGCAAGTAATATCAAATTATAATTGTATGGCTTCTAAGCGTGCTACGGGTGCAAATGTTTCGTCATAGTCTATTCCTTCTTCTTGATTATATCCTTGTGCTACAAGTCTCGCTTTGTTTCTAACAAATTTACCTTCTTCATTCATTTTATTTCTGAAGACCCACTTTGTGCCTATTATCGTTTTATCTTGTGGTCGTGGCACTAAATCCCATACATCATTTCTTGTGAATTGATTTAATTCATCATGCATAGCATCAATCCAAGAAGAGTCATTCAAAGCATCAAATACATTCTTGTGTTCAATTTCAGATATCATAGCACGAAATTGATTATTTCATCCGGATTTATTCTTCTACGTGGTTGGACATCTTGAGTTATATCGCGTGTAATAAGGTTGTGTGGGTGATCCCTATGCCATCTTGGTTGATTATTCTCTAAGTTTTCATGCATTTCTAAGTGATCATGCATTTCTAGTGTGTTGGGCTCAATGTGCGATATTCTCTTCTATATCAACTAACACGGGCTTTAGTTCAAAATCATCGTCATATTCTTTATCTTTTTCAAACTCGCCAAATTCATTAAACTTCACATGAATAGATTCTAAAATTTGTCTAGTTATAGGATCATAACATCTATATGCCTTAGAATTCATAGAATATCCAACAAAGATGCATTCAATTGATTTAGACTCAAATTTATCTAGATTATCTTTTGTATTCAAAACAAAGCATTTACAACCAAACATATGAAAGTAATCAATTTTAGGCATGCGATCATTTACTACTTCATAAGGAGTTTTGTTTATTTTCTTTCTAATCGACAAACGATTAACTATATAGCATGCAAAATTTAAGGCTTCCGTCTAAAAAAATCTAGGCAACTTATTTTCACATAGCATGGTTCTAGAAATTTCTTATAGTGTCCTATTCTTTCTTTCTACTACTCCATTCAATTGTGGTGTTCTAGGTGGCCAAAATTTATGTTTAATACCTTTTTCTTTGTAAAAAGCAATCATGTCCTTATTTTTAAATTCGCCGCCTCTATCGCTCCTAATCTTTTTCACATTCAAACCATATTCATTTTCAAGTTGTTTTATTAATTTAGCAATCTCAACGGCACTATCATCTTTATTCGCAAGAAATAAAGTCCATGTATAGCGAGAAAAAATCAACGATGACACATGCATAATGTCGCCCACCAAGACTCCTAGTACGACTAGGACCAAACAAGTCAATGTGTAATAATTATAACACTGTAGATGTACTAATTTCATTTTTAGATTTAAGTGAATCGCATTTTGTTTGCCTTTAATACAAGATTCACACAACTGAAAGTTGTCTAAATCAAGTTTAGGCAATCCTCGTACTAGATTCTTTCGTTGAATTTTTTCAAGCGTTGAGATGCCATTGTGTCCTAATACCTATACCACAAATTTACGTTAGGTTCATTTGACATAAAACATTTAACTTTAGCGTCTAACATGTCATACATAGACAGTGTAAAAATATTTCCTTCTCTTTTTCCTTTTAATACCGTTTCTCCGTTTTTTATTTACTATGTTGCAATATGGGTGAGTGAAACAACATCAAACCCGTTGTCAAGAAACTGTGAGATGCTAAGCAAATTATAGGATAGATTACTTACCAAGAAGATGTTGGAGATTTGAAGAGTACTGGGGCTTCCAATTGTATCTTTTCCGATGATTCTTCCTTCGTTGTTGTCTCCAAAGGTCACCGATCCACCTTTTGTAACCTTCTTCAACTTTGAAAACAAGCTCGGGTCACCCGTCATGTGCCTCGAACAACGACTGTCAAAGAACCACTTGATTGATGTACCTTTATATGTATGTGTTCCCTGCAATGTGTAACAACGATTTAGGTATCCTTTTATTTTGGGTCCTTACGAGTTAGTTCTTCATCCCTTTGTAAGAGTATCTTTTGGTACCCATACTTGGGTGACCTTTCTCGGTCTTACAAATGGTGTGAATATAGACGAAGAAGCAATATAATAGACATTAGGTGGGAATGCATTTGGCCTTTGGCCGAGAATTCCATTGTGAACATGTATGGTTTTCGTTTTTGATATGTTCTTGTGTTAGTGTACATAGTGCGTGATCTAGATGCATTTATGGTAAATGAGTGTCATGTATGCATTAATGGTTTCTTTTCATATTTATACGGCACATAATTATATCTTGTAAGATATGAAGAAGAAGCACGATGACATGAAGTAGGGGGGTCTAGGCGTCTTCTTAGGCGCCATATTTATATTGAAAGCATCGATTTTCTTAGATGAAGATAGAATGAATTTGGTTGATTTATTTAGTGTCTTGTTTTTCTCAACGTATCCTAATCCGGTTTTTGTTGCTATCATGCTTTTGTCAAGAGATAACGCGATCTATCATGTTTGTACCCGTGTCAAACTGTTTCACCATTTTTTCTAAATCTGCATTCCTTGATTTCAGATTTGAAATCTCCGATTTCATTTTATTATTTTCTGTCGTTAATGATGAGACCTCTGATTTCAATCTATTGATTGTGCAACATGACTCTTCTTTTGAATCGTTTAATTAGAAAACAAGGTTCGTGTAGATGATTCTAACAACTTCTTATCTTCAATTAACCGTTTCTTTTCTTTTACAATAGTCTTTGTGAATTTATGTAGTTCAAGATATTGACTAAACAAATCATCATAGGAAGGTTCGGAATCAGAATGAGAATCAGAAGATGCCTCATTTGATGCTTTGGATGCAAAGCATACTTGTGACGTCTCTTCTTCGGCATCAGTCTTAGAGTCAGATAAATCACTCCAAGTGGAGGCCTTGAGAGCTATTCTTGAATTCCTTTGTTTAGGTTCTGAGACGGGTCTATTTTTGTTCCAGTCCTTGTCACGGTTTTTGGTCGTTTGTTTGTCCTTGTTCGGGCAGTCATACGACAAGTGTCCAAGTTTCCCACATTGATAGCACTTAATGTCCTTGTCATTATTTTATTTTTATTTCTTTTAGTCGAAACAACCTTAGGTTTTTTCTTGAATGATTTTCTCATTAATTTTCTCAAACCTTTAGCCAATAGTATTAGATCTTCCTTGTCCGATTCAGTATCACTATCATCTATGTGATTGGAAGAAGTATAGACGTATTCATTTGATTTAAAAACAATAGTCTTACCTTGTTTTGACGTTGATTACGATTTCCATGATGTAAGTTTGTTTTATACCTTTAAAGATCCGATTAGTTCCTCTATTTTTATTGATCTAGTTTCTTTACTTTCCTCAATCTCCGTGACTTTAGAGTCCCATTCGGATGGGAGACTTCTTAGCACCTTTTGTACTTTTTTCTGTGTAGAAAAAGCTTTTTCAAGAGACTTAATAGAATTATAGATGTTAGTCAAGCGTAAGTCCATATCAACAATAGATTCATTTGACAATAATTTAAAAGACTCAAGAGTGGACATAAGCATATTTATTTTAGATTCTTTGACTTGACTAGTCCATGTTTCATCTCAAGAATTCTCCACATCTCTTGAGCACTAGAGCAATTAGACACGTAACTTGGTTCACTTTTACTCAGCCCGTTTAAAAGTAGTTGCATGACTCTAGCATTCATACTCAATTTCTTTTTGTCATCACTAGTATATTCTTGTTTCGGTTTTACGACCTCTAGTGTGACACTATCAACAATAGATAACTTAGAAGGAAGAAAAGAACCATCTTCTATAATTGACCACAAGTCTATGTCAATGGACATAAGAAAAAGTTTCATTCTAAGTTTCCATTGTATGAAAGACTCACCGTCAAAAGAGGAGGCCTTTGGCTCGACATACCTTCTTGTTCAGTCTTGTGACTAGTGGTTGCCATCTCACAAAGATCATTGGATCTCCTAGTTGTGAGTGTGCCTGTGCTCTGATACCACTTGTAGGACCTGTAAAGCACCACTAGAAGGGAGGGGGGTTGAATAGTGGGTGCAGAAAAATTGGTTTTTTTAACACTTTTGAACCAAAATCCTCACTTCTGAAAACAGTTTCTGTTTTCAGACCATGAATTGAAATAATTAAACGGACTAGTTGTAGACCTCCAAAAATTGTGAAATTTTGTGTGAATGAACTATCAGATATTATAAGTGTCTCGCAAAAATTTAAAATTACAAATCCACTCCTAACCCTTTGAAAATACGTTTTTGATCAGATTTGCAAATCTACCAGAAACAGTACTCCGACTTGAAAAATTTATTCTGATTAATTGGTGACTCCAAATGGTCTACGAATTTAATGAGAAGACCCTCAAGATATTTATTTGGATGGGCTGAAATAGTTTTAAAAAATTCCTTTGGGAAGTATGTCAATCATGTTGATGTTCTCAACCTTTGCAACTCTGAAAATCAGATTGGACTAGTCTCAAAACTATTTAAGTTTGACTGATTTATATTTATCCAAATGAGTTGAAACTTACGCCAAATGAAAGCTAAGAGGTGTGTCTATGTTTCTGTAAAATGTTATAATTTTTGAAATTTGTTTGCTATTTTTACCTTTGCAATGAAATTGATGCAGAATGCTGGAAACTGAAAGTAAAGTGTAGTAATGTAAAGACACCAAGGATTTTATACTGGTTCGTTTAAATCAACCTACTCCAGTCTTCGAGGACACCTTCCTCGGTTATCACTAAACACCAAAAATACCTTACCACAAGGGTGACTGGAGTTACACACTAACTCCACCCTTTTACAAACAATACAATCAAGCAAACGAATCATGGACACCACCACCGAACTAATGAAGGTTTGATTACACATTGATCAACCTTTTACAATAATTGAAACGTGTATGGTGGAATAATCAAAGCCTATACAATATTTTGAATATATGAACAATAGGCTTGAGAGAAGAAGAAGAAGAAAGAAAGGCAGAAGAAGAGAGTAGAAGATCCTTTTGCACTTGAGAGGAAAATAAGAGGTCTCTACTTTGTTTGCACTACTTCTCTTCCTTTTAAGCATGTGTGGCCGCCCCCTAGGCTTCTTCCCTTTCTTGAGAATTCTTTTTAATGCTCTTGGAAGATTGCCTTGTGAATATGACACCATCTTGCTTACTTGGCATACTATGATTAGAGAGATGACTTGGCCTTGCTTACTTGGCGCTTGATGATTGGTCCAACTTTTTATCATTTTAATGAGCTGTAAAATCTTAAAATAACTCACAAAACATGTGCCAAAAAGAATTCTAAATACTACCAAATAATCACCATTTAATCCCTTCACTTTTAGGATGCAAATTAAAGACAAAAACATTCAAAAAATCGCCACTTATGCACATGTGCTGAAAATTTCACTTTAGTAAGCTTTGTCAAATAATTCACAATAATTACACATATATGGTAAATTTCAATCAGCCCTAAATTGAATTTTCTATAACACTTTAACATGTCTTGAATGTGTAAAAAGTGTCTAGATACATGTTACAACTCATGCCAAAAACATTCCTTCTGTTGTGTTCGTAGAAAACCGAACTTTTGACATTCGTCGATTACGCGATATTTTTCGATTAATTCAAACTTTTTCCACATGTAATATATATTATGTCACACATAATATACATAAAATAAAGTAGATATTCAGCTCTAATGGCTTATTGAGAGGCGCCCCTATGTGCTAAAAAATTGAATTTGAAATCTCCACAATTTGGCCTAAATTGTGGATGATTTGTGTGTGCCAACATAGAATGATTTAGTGGCTGAATTTAACATGTGAGCCACGAAATTTTTGGCTAGTTTTGAAGTATATGGGCTGGCCATCTTTCTATAACAAGTACGTGACACGTTGGCGAAGTTTCAATAGTCACCCGATACGACAATTTTCGGTTTATAACGTTGTAACGAGTCGTTATAATTTTTTCATCACCATGACTTATATCATATGATACGGAATATACTTGTTGGATTATGAAATGTTTTGATGATGTTAAAAAGATGTTTTAAAAAGGGCTAAAATGAAATTTCACATTTTAAGTTTGAAGCAAATTAAGAAAAACACATTGCGAGACGTAAATCTCTCATGGATCGGTTGAAGTATACATCAGCCCCTCAGGGAGGCACATGGATCGATCCATGTGAAGTTTTGTAAACGTTTGAGCTCTCAGATCCACGTCAATCTCTCAGCCAGGAAAACGTCGATCGATCGACGTGCTTTTGAGAGACGTCAATCTCTCAGCCAGGCAGACGTCGATCGATCGACGTCATTCTGAGAGACGCCGATCTCTCAGCTAAGGATATGCCGATCGATCGACGTACATCTGAGAGACGTCAATCTCTCAGCCAAGGAGACGTCGATCGATCGACGTCATTGTGAGAGACGTCGATCTCTCAGCACTGGCACGTGGATCGATCGACGTCCCCTGAAGTTAAAATTTTTTGAACGTTGGAACAAAATCCAAGGGAGATATATGATGTTTTCTCTCTCCAATCTTGCTCAAATTTCTTGTGGACTTTAACCCAACATACTACATGCTTCCTTGACTATTTTAACCATCTTTAAGATTCTCTAGGGTGACTATTCAAGATCAAATCACTCCATAAGGTGGCTAAAGACTATTTGGACATTATCTTGACATTTTTGAAGATGAAGACTTGGTGGAGAGCCTCAAAAACGTGGTGAACTTCATCTATAAATAGAAGAGGCTTGGATGAGGCAAATACACACTTTCAACATCATCTAGCTTCATTTTTCACTGTTGGATAGTTCTCTCATACTTGTAAATTTGCTTAAAGCTTGTTTAGCTTTTCTTTGCTCTTCATTGTTGTATATTGAGAGAAAGAGAGTCAAGCACAAGAGGAACCATAAATACTTGATCTCTTGCTTGTGCTTAGACTAGTGAGAAAGTGTGAACCTTACTATATTTCTTCAACCTAATGTGAGAAGTTCTTGAAGGAACTTTGTTGAAGTTGTGAGGTAGCAAGAAATTGTTCTTGCTAAGAGCTGTAGTTGCTGTAGTTGCACAAGAGTGTTTTGTGCAAGAAGTTGATGTTGTTGGTGCTTACACTAAGGTGTTAGTGTAAGTGTTGCTGTGGTTGTTCTTATTGTCTTTAATAAGAAGAGTAGTTGTTGAAAATCCACTTTGGCAACAAAGTGGTAGTGGAGTAGAATCATTTAGGATTCGAACCACTCTATATCTGGTGTACTCATTCATTACTTCTCATCTCCCATTTTAACTCTGGTTTTGAATATCTTTTGAGTTGAGTCACACAAGAAAAATTCCGTAAAAGTGCCAAAAACTCTATTCACCCCCCTCTAGAGTGTATTTCGGACCTAACAATTGGTATCAGAGACTAACCTTGATTGCTTGGCCTATCTTTGCAAGTAGAAGGTTAAAGATCATGGCAATGACAACCTCAACCTATTCATCCCACACCTCATCTCCTAAGCCTACTGCACTATTTTCTAGATCAAACACTAAAACACCTATGTTTGATGCCCAAAATTATTCTTTGTGGAAATTTCGAATGATCAATCATTTGACAGGCTGTGGATTTGATATATGGAGAGCTGTTGTCAAAGGAATTGAAGTTCCTATGATTACCAGCTCAAAAGGAGAATCAATGTCAAAGATGAGGATGACTACATCGATGAAGAAAAGATAAAATTCGCCATAAATGGCAAAGCATTCGATATTCTATCAAGTGCTCTTACCACCACCCCGAGCTCATAAAACTTCAAGGTCTTAAAACAGCTCATGAGGCATGGAAAAGGCTTGAAATGATACAAGAAGGAACTGAGCAAGTAAGAATGGCCAAAAGACTCATGCTCATGAAGGAGTATGAGATGTTCGGAATGAAAAGCGGTGAGAAGATTGAGGAGACAATCGATCGATTCACACGAATAGTGAATCAACTCTCCATGGTGGACAAGAAAATCTCAAATGAAGACCTTGTCTCAAAACTCCTCAACTCCTTGCCAAGAGAATGGACACGCAAAGTCACCGCCATCACCGAATCAAAGAATCTCAAGACTCTTACCCTTGATGAGCTATCCGGTAATCTTCTTACTCATGAAATTCTTATTGATGAACAAAATAGGATGAACCATATCAAGCCCACACAAACACCACACAAAGGATTGGTGGTAGAGTCCGATGAATCAGATGAGGAAGTTACCCTTCTTGTAAGAAAATTTAGAAGAATGGCAACTAGAAACAAAGCTCAAGCAAGAAATTTTTTGAAAAGACCGTCTAAAGAAAAGGAAGCAAGTGAAAATTGCTATAGATGTGGTCGACCTGATCATTTCATTGCCGATTGCCACGTAAAAGAGCCGCAAAAGCAAGAGAAGAAGATCTTTCCTCAAAAGAAGAAAGCCCTCAATGCGGAGGTAACCACGTGGGATGATCTCCTTTCAGAATCGGAAGGAGAAGAGAGTGAAGATCAAGGTGTTGGACTTGTTGCAATAGTTGACAATCTAAAGATTCAACATACTTGTCTCATGGCAATTGAAGATGATCTTGAGGTAAATTCTAATCCTTCAAATTTGCATGATGAAATAGGAGATTTGCAAGATAACTTTGAAAAATTGAATTTAAAATATAAGCATTTGAAGAAAGAGCTCAAGAAATGCATCTTAGAAAATAAGAGCTTGCATGACAAGAATATTTTGATGTTTCAAGAGCATGACATCATACTCACCATGCATAAAACCATAGCTCTTGAAAATGTAGAAATTAGAAAAGAATGTGAGAAACTAAAATTGGACTTACAAAGACTAACAAATGGTAAAAACATTTTAGACATACTACATGGAAATCAAAGAATTGGAAATGATAAATCTGGTTTAGTATTTAATTCATCACTTTCTTCTATTAAACCTAAGTCCTTAAAGAAAAGGGCAAATAATAGAAAAACACAACAAAATTCATCACCTTCTAAACCAAAGCATGTACCCACTTGTTTTCATTGCAACAAACTAGGACATGTGAAGAAAGTATGTAGAGCTAGATTTGGAAGCACATATGTTTGAAAGCCTAAGAGTCGACAAACTAACCCTAAAGGACCCAACCATCAAAGGGTACCAATGCATACATCTTTTGGTTTTGTAGGCTCTCAAGATAAATGGAGTAGCCAAAGAAGGAGGAACCAAATGGCTTATGGACAGCGGATGTTCATTGCACATAACCGGAGACAAGACGTTGTTCACCAAGCTCAAGCTCCAAGATGGTGGAACGGTGCATTTTGGCAATGGGAGAGCCAAAATCCTTGGACATGGAGAAATTGATAACTCTTCTTTTACTATTAATAATGTACTATATGTAAAAGGGCTTAAGTATAATTTGATAAGTGTTAGCCAACTATGTGATGCTAATTTTCAAATTGAATTTGTGAAAAAAAAATGTGTTGTGAAAAAGAACGATAAGATTGTTTTTGAGGCTATACGTAAAAATGATGTTTACAAATTTAGCACACATGATTTGATATCACAAAATGTTTCTTGCTTAGTTGCCAAAAATGATTTGACTCAACTATGGCATAGACGACTTGGACACATTAGTTTTAAAAATTTCAAAGAGATTTGCAAAAATGAAAAAGTCCAAGGTCTTCCAAAATTAAATTTCGAAAACCATGGCTTATGTGACACTTGTCAAAAGGCAAAGCTTGTTAAAAAAAAAGCTTCAAGCCCAAAAGTGAAATCTCCACCACCAAACCTCTAC
>AP025072.1:3417742-3492798 GCA_036186865.1 Eustoma russellianum | reverse complement strand
TAGGTACACTTGGGTAATGTTCTTAGCTAAAAAGAATGATGCATGCCAAGAATTTATAAAGCTTTGTAAGAGATTAGAAAATCAAAGAGAGGACACAATTAAGGAAATTAGAAGTGATAGAGGTGGTGAGTTTGATGGAAAATTTCAAGAATTTTGTGTATCCAAAGGGTATAGACACAATTTCTCAGCTCCAAGAACCCCTAAACAAAATGGTGTTGCAGAAAGGAAAAATAGAACATTTCAAGAAATGAGTAGAGCCATGCTAAACGAATTTGAGCTACCCAAATATTTTTAGGCCGAAGCGGTAAATACCGCTTGTCATGTGATCAATAGAGTTTATTTGAGACCATTTCTCAAAAAGACTCCTTATGAGCTTTGGAAAGGTAGAGTACCAAATATTGGTTATTTTAAGGTAGTTGGTTGTAAGTGCTTTATACTTAACACCAAAGATAACTTAGATAAACTCGACTTCAAAGCGGATGAAGGAATCTTTATAGGTTATGCTCAAAATAGCAAGGCATTTAGAGTATATAATAAAAGAAGCATGGAAGTTGAAGAATCAATTCATGTCAAGTTTAGTGAACTCATTGAGGATAAATCAAACATTAATGATGATGATGATGATGAAATAATTGAAGTAAGCCATATAGAGAAATTTGAGAATCCAAAAGGTAATATTGTTATTGACCTTAGGATTGATCTCCTTCAACCTAAGGTTGAAGATGAAGAAGTAGGAGGAGATAAATCAAATTTATCGGATTCATATAAGTATAGGAAAGATCACCCAAAAGAGTTAATATTAGGTGAAACTAGCCAAGGCATAATAACTAGGAGGAAATTCAATGAAAACGCCTTTATTTCACAAGTTGAGCCTAAAAATATAAAAGAGGCAATAAATGATGAAGATTGGGTATTAGCCATGCAAGAAGAATTAAATCAATTTGAAAGAAGTGATGTTTGGGAATTAGTTGCTAAACCTAATGATCATCCCGTAATTGGCACTAAATGGGTATTTAGAAACAAAATGGATGATAAAGGAAACATCACTAGAAACAAAGCTAGGTTAGTAGCCCAAGGATATAGGCAAGAGTAAGGCATAGACTATGATGAGACTTTTGCCCCCGTAGCTAGGTTAGAAGCTATTAGAATGCTATTAGCATATGCATGCTATAAGGATTTCAAACTATATCAAATGGATGTGAAATCCGCATTCTTGAATGGAATAATTCAAGAAGAGGTGTATGTGGCTCAATCTCCGGGATTTGAAAATCATGATTATCCAAATCATGTATTTAAACTCAAAAAGGCCCTTTATGGACTAAAACAAGCTCCTAGGGCTTGGTATGATAGGTTAAGTAACTTCCTACTTGAAAATGAGTTTTCAAGAGGAAAAGTCGACACTACTCTTTTTATTAAAGAACAAGCAAATCATCAATTGCTTGTTCAAATTTATGTAGATGATATTATATTTGGTGCTACTAATGATTCTCTTTGTGAGCATTTTGCAAAATTGATGGAAGGAGAATTTGAAATGAGCATGATGGGTGAACTGAACTACTTTCTTGGTCTTCAAATCAAGCAAACTCAAGATGGAGTGTATATATCTCAAACGAAGTATACAAAGGATTTGCTCAAGAAGTACAAATTTGAGGATGGAAGAAGTGTAAGCACACCTATGAGCACAAGTACAAAGCTTGACAAAGACGAAAAAGGAAAGCCGGTTGAGGTAACCAAATATAGAGGTATCATTGGTAGTTTACTTTATTTAACCGCTAGTAGACCGGATATTTTGCATGTTGTGTGCTTATGTGCTAGATTTCAAACTATGCCTAATGAATCGCATTTAGTTGCCATTAAACGTATCTTTAGGTATTTGAAAAGAACTTTGAATTTTGGGTTGTTTTATCCCAAAAATGGATGTTTTGATTTAAGAGGGTATAGTGACTCCGAATATGCCGAAAATCTTGTTGATAGGAAAAGCACCTCCGGGACATGCCAATTCCTTGAAGATTGCTTAGTTTCTTGGTTCTCTAAGAAACAAAATAGTGTCTCACTTTCAACGGCGGAATCCGAATATGTATCAGCCGCTTCGTGTTGTGCACAACTACTTTGGATGATCAACACTTTAAACGATTATAATGTTATGTTTGATAAAGTTCCCATCCTATGTGACAACACTTCAGCCATAAGTATAGCGCAAAACCCAGTATATCATAGTAGGACCAAACATATAGAAGTGAGGCATCACTTGATAAGGGATTGCGTCCAAAAAGGATTGGTATGTGTTGAATTTGTTCCAACAAATGATCAACTAGCGGATATATTCACCAAATCCCTTCCTACTGAGACATTTGAGTCCATTAGAACAAGATTAGGGATGATAAACAATGTTTAAAGGGTTAAAATTAAAAATTTCAAAACTCAATATACATGGATCGATCCATGTATCAAAACAAGAGATCGACGTACGTCAATCTCTGACATCGATCGATCGACGTACGTCGATCTCTAACATCGATCGATCGACATATGTCGATCTCTGACTTCGATCGATCGACGTCGTCGTCGAATTTCCAAAATCATCCCTCTCTTCAATTTCATCTCTAAATCAAGATTTAATCCATCTCTAATCTTATTTCTTGATTTCCTCTCTTGAATTTCTCCATTTCAACCTAAATTTTTCAATCTCTCAAGCCCCAAATCTCTCAAAAATGTCTTCAAGAACCAAGAACACAACCAAGAGGCCAAGATCCTCTAGGAGTGGAGGAGAAGGTTCAGGTAATCCTTCTCAAGGACAAACATCTCAACCTAGAAGAAAGCAGTCTATGGATGAGAGAGAAGGACAAATTCTTGACGGGATTACAAGTGGGTTAACTCTCTCAAACTTTCCTTGGATCAAAGCCAAAGAAGCCAAGAATGCCTTGACGGAGCCTCTACCCCCTGGGCATGTAAGGTATATCACTAGACATGCTCAAATATTATTTGATAAATGGGAAGATGATGAGAGACCCACCATCCCACTCAAATTGCTTAGAATAAATGATATTCTACGCAGTAATGAATTAAGTCCTATCACTGAGTGGTTAGATGTTCAAGAATGGAGGAGTATTTGGAATGAGAGAGAGATGTACAAAATGTCCACTAGGTATACTAGACTCTTTTATGCCAATTTATGGATTGAATACATAAATGACCTTCCTTTAGCTCTACATTCCGTTATTGATGGACATCACATTAAATGGAAAGTTGAAAAAATTTGTGAATTGATTGGTGTACCCAACGAGGGGTACTTTGAGTTTGATGCGTGGAAGTGGGATGCGGCTCGGTGGAGAGTCTCTAAGGATGAAGTGAAGTCATTCTTAGGCTTCCATCCCACTAAAACACCAATGATATGCCCTTGGTTTACCGTACCCTTTTTGCCATTGTTACATTTTGTATAAATGGTAAATCTGCCAAAATGCCAAGTAACCTAGATTTTTACATAGCATACCGAATAGCCAACCGTGAGAAGGTTAACTTTGGGGAGCTTTTTATGACCAATGTTATTGAAGCCGCTACCAAACAAGACAAAGCCCTACCCTATAGTAACCTTATCTATAGGATGCTTGTAAAGTCGGGTGCTTATGAGGATGACACAGATGTTGAAGACATAACGCACAAGGATTTTTATGATAAAGTCAACATCCAACAAATACTCAAGTCTAGAAAAGAAGCAACGAGGAGAGAACAAGAGGATGAAGCGAGAGAAGACGAAGGACTTCCGGATGAGGCACCTATTCCTGAACCCAACACTCGAGAAGCAACTAGTGGTTTGAGCACAAATATCTCTGAACTTCAGGCTCAAGTTACTAGTCTTCAACAGGAGGTTGGTGAGCTTAGAGGCAAAGTGTCCGTACATGAGTCAAGATTTGCCAAGCTCAAGACAAAGATGAAAGCGTGCATCCCCAGCATAACATTCTCTTCCGATGAAGACTAGGATGTTCTAGCTCATTTTTCTAGCTTTTATTCTGCTAGATTATCGTTTATGTACTTTCTAAAATTGGTTATTTCTTGGTGATTAATGAAGTAGTTTGGTTTTATATTATCACTGTTTTTTTTATGCTTTCAAAAAGGGGGAGAAAGTTAGTAATGTTATTAAATTGATGGCTGTTATTAAATTGATGGCTATTGCTTATAAGCTAAAATTGCTTGATGCTTGATGATTTACATATGCTTGGTCGAGGGGGAGAAATTGATGCATACTATGTGGTGTGTAATTGATGCAATGTTGAGAAAGTGATTCATGTTATGTGTTGAGTAATTGATGTATGTTGCATATTATGTGGTGTGTAATTGATGCAATGTTGAGAAAGTGTTTCATGTTATGTGTTGAGTAATTGATGTATGTTGCATATTTGAATTAAGAAAGTTTAGGAAATTGATGCATGTTTGGTTGAGGGGGAGCTTTTGATACATAATTATAAAAGGGGAGCATTTTGATATATTCATTGGAGTTGTAAAATTATGTTCACATTGATTATATGAAATGCATATACTTAGGGGGAGATTGAGACTTTTCAAATTTGAAACATCCAATTAAAATGAAGCAAAAACATCTTTTGAAATCTTGGTTTTGAAATCATCAAAAAGGGAGAGATTGTTGGATTATGAAATGTTTTGATGATGTCAAAAAGATGTTTTAAAAAGGGCTAAAATGGAATTTCAAGTTTTGAGTTTGAAGCAAATTAAGAAAAACACATTGCGAGACGTAAATCTCTCATGGATCGGTTGAAGTATACATCAGCCCCTCAGGGAGGCATATGAATCGATCCATGTGAAGTTTTGTAAACGTTTGAGCTCTCAGATCCATGTCAATCTCTCAGCCAAGAGACGTGGATCAATCGACGTGCTTCTGAGAGACGTCAATCTCTCAGCCAGGCAGACGTCGATCGATCGACGTCATTCTGAGAGACGTCAATCTCTCAGCCAGGCAGACGTCGATCGATCGACGTCATTCTGAGAGACGTCGATCTCTCAGCTAAGGATACGTCGATCGATCGACGTACATCTGAGAGACGTCGATCTCTCATCCAAGGAGACGTCGATCGATCGACGTCATTCTGAGAGACGTCAATCTCTCAGCACTGGCACGTGGATCGATCGACGTCCCCTGAAGTCAAAATTTTTTGAACGTTGGAACAAAATCCAAGGGAGATCTATGATGTTTTCTTTCTCCAATCTTGCTCAAATTTCTTGTGGACTTTAACCCAACATACTACATGCTTCCTTGACTATTTTAACCATGTCTAAGATTCTCTAGGGTGGCTATTCAAGATCAAATCACTCCATAGGGTGGCTAAAGACTATTTAGATATTATCTTGACATTTTTGAAGATGAAGACTTGGTGGAGAGCCTCAAAAACGTGGTGAACTTCATCTATAAATAGAAGAGGCTTGGATGAGGCAAATAGACACTTTCAACATCATCTAGCTTCATTTTTCATTGTTGGATAGTTCTCTCATACTTGTAAATTTGCTTAAAGCTTGTTTAGCTTTTCTTTGCTCTTCATTGTTGTATATTGACAGAAAGAGAGTCAAGCACAAGAGGAACCATAAATATTTGATCTCTTGCTTGTGCTTAGACTAGTGAGAAAGAGTGAACCTTACTATATTTCTTGAACCTAATGTGAGAAGTTCTTGAGGGAACTTTGTTGAAGTTGTGAGGTAGCAAGAAATTGTTCTTGCTAAGAGCTGTAGTTGTTGTAGATGTACAAGAGTGTTTTGTGCAAGAAGTTGCTGTTGTTGGTTCTTACACTAAGGTGTTAGTGTAAGTGTTGCTGTGGTTGTTCTTATTGTCTTTAATAAGAAGAGTAGTTGTTGAAAATCCACTTTGGCAACAAAGTGGTAGTGGAGTAGAATCATTTACGATTCGAACCATTCTATATCCGGTGTACTCATTCATTACTTCTCATCTCCCATTCTTACTCTGATTTTGAATATCTTTTGAGTTGAGTCACACAAGAAAAATTCTGCATAAGTGCCAAACACTCTATTCACCCCCCTCTAGAGTGTATTTCGGACCTAACAATACTCATAAATATGAGGTGTATATAGTGGTGTGATGTTGACGTACGCTTGTAATATATGTAACGTGTCGGTAGTACGTCGGAATATATGTGTATTGTGCCTTTTAAAAAAATCTGAATATATATATATATATATATATATATATATATATAAAATATATGTAGGCGTGTGAGATGAGTAGGAAGGAGATTTTCCATTTCTAAATTTGTTGCCATAAAGCTTTGTCCAAATATATCTCCATTCAATGAACTAGTTAGTTCATTAACTTAAGTACTTCACTTAATGAACTATTTTAGTTCATTAATTGTGGCACCTGAAAATAGTTCAAAAACAACAAATGTTTGCATATGATGTAAGCTTTAACGCTTCATGGCTTGTTAGTACGACAACGTGTCAAGTAATAATTTTGTCATGCATTTCGTAAACTCGTACTATTTAAATCATGTATTTTGTAAATCATTCAAGCACTTTTTCTCAACAGCTATCGTCCTCGTAGTACATCAGCGTACAACAATCATCGTCTTTGGTGCTCCTACCTTGTGGGTTCATCTGGTGTGAAGTACCTAATCAGTGGAACCAAGAAATCATTATTACTCACTAACTTAGCTGCAAATGACAATTTTATTGTCAAAATAAAATAACTTATTGGAAATTTAAGTCATGCTGCAAATCTATATAACTTTTGCTTCCGTTCCTTATTCGTAGGTCGATATGCATATATTGAGAATGCGATGAGATCTCTAGACTATTATATTTATAAACGTGCTTTTTTCTGTTTAGTTGATTGAATGATTCTGTCCGCTTTTAAATTGTTGGATCATATAAATTTAAATGGTTTTACAGTGGAACAACATACTGAACCTATGAAATACCCTATTTATACGTACTAGAGTATTCCCTCTAACCCATGATTTTCTCCTCTATCTTATTCTTGACTTAGTACTAATCGCACGAGCAAAGAATAAGATTTATAATGGAAAGAGCCGGCACACCGTCTAAGGCACAATATATTGTGCGTGATTTGATAATTTCAGCGATGGTAAACTTGTGTTTGTAAGAACCCAGTTTAACCTTGCAGACCCCTTAACTAAAAAACGAAGTAAGAAATTAGTCTATGAAACATCGAGGGGGATGTGACTTATTCCATTTGCAGAGAATTCTTCATCACAGGAACCCAACCCACTATTAGTAGAGATCCTACAAACGGGGTTCAATGTGGTAAAAACAAGTCATGAAAGAGTTCTATGTCGCACTATCAAAGTGTTCCTCCCTAAGGTGTTGTTGTCGATAGTGCCCACTGTAAAGAATCGAGGGTGAGATTTCGAGAATCTCTTAATGAAAATTCATAGTCATGTTGTACGTTGGTGTGAGCAGTGCACACTTGATGAATTTCACCTATATAAGCTTGGAAGTGGTGCCGCTTCCTGTGAGAGCCTAGAAAACTCTCTAGAGAGCTTATGAATCCCGAGATAGGTGCATGGCCGATTTCGCACCAAAACCGCAAATTTGAATAAATATATAATGATATGTCTTCTTGTTGTTTGTATAAACAATAGTGGAGTAAGATTCAAGACGAAGTTCATCTTGCTTCCGTTTATACAACTCAAGGTGTACTATCGGCGATTTAAGACCACAAGTTATTATATCCGTTGTGTATCATTATCTTCAAATGATAGTAGAAAGGTTGGTTTGTGTTCGTTCATTTGTGACTACACAAGCTTGGATCATTTGAGGGTTTGTTGGAAAAGTACTTAAAAGTACTTTAAATCTCGTGATCCAACCTTGTATAATGTTACGTGATCTAATGATAGGAGATTGGATGAAGTTTGGAGTATTTTATGGACAATGGAAAGAAGTGGAAGCGTCCCAAACATATGAGACGCCTCATGTGTTGAAAAAAGTTTACAAACCACTTCAAACGCCTATTTTAGGCGCCTAAAGCAGGTGTTCAAAGTGTTACAGAAAACTTCCAGAACACTTTGAAGGCCTACATAAGGCGCCAGAAACATCCAGAAACCTTCGAACGCCTACATTAGGCGCCTAAAGTGTTGCGTCTGTTCATAAAAGATGCAATTTCTGCACCATATGATATCTCCCTTCAAAATGAACGTTCATGGCTGATCCAAGGGGGGATGTCTACAGAAAAGGATTTTTTCAACTGGTTTTGGTAAACTCAAAGACTATAAATAGTAGCCTTTGCTATCTTAAACATATTGACGAAAAATTCATGAAAAAAAGTGAATTTCAGTAGCACTTTCTTCATCTGTTCTTTCTTCTGTCAATCTCTTCTACCATCAAGTTCAAACTCTCTAGTATAGCAAACTAAAGAGAGCAAACCGTTATATCTCGGCTTTCATTGTTGTCTTGCTTGTTTGGTTTTTCATGTGCCATTTACATAATTTTCCAACAATCTCAAAGCAAGCTACTATGGCAACGGATCAAGCTCTTCCAAATATGTCCAACTTGGAGCCATTTGATGTAATATGTGGGTTAATTTTAAAAATATGCCAAATGAGCTCTTAAATTGCAGATGTATGCATGGTTTTTGAAAAGTGCTAAATTCGTCCTCTTTTCTGCATTTTTCTTCAGAGGTTGGAGAAGAAGATAGAGGGGGTTTGACACATTGTTTGCAAAATGCTAAATGCAACAGTAGGCTGCCCTTGTGACAGTAGGACTTACTTGCTTATGCGTGTTTTTAACGTAATATAGTGAAATTAACGGTGCAAATGGGAGGGGTGAAGGCCAAATGGTCGATAATAGCCTGAGTTCAATTGCCTCGCGTTGCCAAAGAAATTAGATCCACAAGAACTATCAAACGTCTTAACAGCTTTTCTATATTTTTTAGGAAAAGAAAAAGGTTTGACACATCCATATAATATAGTATAACACAACAACCACCAAACATTACAACATAAAAACGTCAAAAAGAAAACATCACAACATACGGAGCCTTCGGTTTATTAATACTTGAAAACATAATAAGACTTGAAGGCATGTGATACTAAAGGGAATGCTCTGCATGAACTTAGGCAGACGCGTCATCACATGTTCCAGGTACGTTCTGGGGACAATAGCAATTCTCTTCTGTGATACAGTCGTCATCGTCCACGCAGTTGAGCAGCGTACAATCACCGGCCTGTTTGGTGCTCCTGCCCAGTGAATTCACCTGGTCTGGAGTACCTTATCAGTGAGCCAGAAAATCATTATTACTTGCCAACTTATGGGGCAGCGATCATTTTATTGTCACAATAACGTAACTTATTAAAAAATTAAGTTATGTTGCAAATCTATGACTTTTTGCTTGAGTTCCTTTTCCCTAGGCTGATATGCATAGCTTGAGAATGTCACGAGATCTCTAGACACTAGTATATTTATCAAGTTACTTTCTCCATTCGCTTGATTGAATGATTCTGCCAGCTTTTAAATTGTTCGATCATATAAATTTGAATGATCCGACGGTTGAACAACAGACCGAATCTATGAAATACCCGATTTATGCTTACTCTATAGTTATTTTCATTAGCCCAGCATTTTCTCCTCCATCTCATCCTCTCATACTTAGGAGTAATACGAATGGAGTTAACATAGTAACTAAAAACACTGTCTTATGACTTTCTATTCAATAATGCGGAATCATGGAAATGGAACGACATAAACATATAATTAGTTTTCCTAAAGAAAAATTTCCCAAAACTGCAGTGATCAAAGAATTACCCTTTTGTGCCCAGGCGGAATTCAATCTTGGTAGGCGCTCTGCTTCTGCAAGCAAAACAAGTCCCAGCAGTATCAACGAGCACAAGAGCATGGACATAGGTTTTCTTGCCATCTTCTTCCCTTGCATTATGAAAAACTTCACTATGTAATATAAAGAAAAATGTAAAGTTGAGATTAGAGACAATTGGATTCTTATATTTCCTTTCCTTTTATAGTTGCGTCAATGAACGTTTGCTGCCTTAGTAGATGCAAAACTTAGAAATACGATAAGAAGATGAGGTTCTTCTAATACAAAGAAAAGGTCTTGTGGAAGAATAAGTCACACATATCATGACGCGGTATAATAACTGTGTGTGAATTTTTTCATAATTGGATATCATATTACTAACTGATTATGCACTCACAATTTATTAATCAATTCGATCTGTTTAGTAAAATGCATGATTTAATTAGCTGATGAAATAACTATGTTCAAAGCACGACTCTCATCATATATATGCGTTTGAATATAATCCACTCTAACTTTGAATGAGTCGATGTTATGCCTAATGTGTCTTCTAATGTGAGATAATTTTATTAATATGTACTGTAAATGCATTACTTAAATCGTAGATGCCTCTCATTTTTGTTGGGTGCAGCAATTGTCCCGTGGCGTAGGCCGTGTGGGCGTAGGCCATGTGGGCCAAGTCACAGTCGAATGCCGTGGGCGCTTGTGTGCTGAATGCACTATAAGGCTAGGGTATGCGCATCTCCTGTCACCAATTGGTTTTGGGAGAGATGGTAGCGCTTGAGGTCCTACAAGTGGTATCAGAGCGAGGTCACGGGTTCGATTCCCAGTAGGAGCAATTGCTGAGGGGGAGATTGTTGGGTGCAGCAATTGTCCCGTGGCGTAGGCCGTGTGGGCGTAGGCCATGTGGGCCAAGTCACAGTCGAATGCCGTGGGCGTTTGTGTGCTGAATGCACTATAAGGCTAGGGTATGCGCATCTCCTGTCACCAATTGGTTTTGGGAGAGATGGTAGCGCCTGAGGTCCTACAATTTTTATTGCTTCTTTTTAGAAGAGAATGAGAATGAAAAAAAAAGGACTTATCTTTTGCAACAATTAGTTTTTTCACCACATTATTAGTCTTAAACGGCTTTAAAATATGGACTCAAGTAATTAAGATATTAGTTAATTAGTATGCGACATAACTTATTTTTACAGTATTTGTCGGATAAACATTAATTTTGTCCCGCAAAATTTCTCAATCTATGATTCTTTTGTTAGTCCTACTTGTCGCATATTAATGTTATTTGACCAACAATAAAATAAAAACACATAACTCTTTTTTCCATTATTTGGGATCTATTATATTGATCAAATTGCTAGGCTGGCATGTTCGCACATGAGAAGCCATTTGGGACTCTAGTAAAAAGTTCTTGATAATCGATATACTTTTCTTTCTTTAAAATACTCTTGATGAATATTGGGAGCTACTATATGTCTTGCAAGTATCCAACAAAAACCAATTTTCAGGTTCAAGTGATCAGGTGGTGTAAATTATCGCATCACGAAGATAAGAATCATGTATGTCTGTTACGACGTATTCAATATTAACATATACTGTTAAATATGATTCACGAAAAATATGAAGGACATAAGAATCAAAGTTTCAGTAATATAGTTATCAATATAACATATCTTTTGCTTCGCACCATGTAAATGCTTTTTTCTCTATCAAATTGTGTGCTACCCTTAGTAAAAAGTATTGTGCTTTGCAATGAGTACACGAAGAATAACATGTCAAAAGTGTTAAAGTGTAGAATGTGGAAATGTATATATTTCTTCAAACATCAAACGTACAAGTTAGCCCTATTTTTATACCACCTACAAACTATGTATACAAGGTAAATCTTAACTACAGAATATTCGAATTCCTAACTTTCAGGGATATTATCATTTACAGTAAGTGTGAGAATATCTTTGTTGGTTCAATATGGTAAGAGTATATTCTAACGCCCCCCTCAAATTGAATTAGTGGGATTGCCAATATTCAATTTGAACAGTACTGAGTCGAAGATTCGTTCATTAACCGCCTTAGTCAAGATATCCGCAAGCTAGTCCTCAGATCGTACATGTGGAAGAGTAGTGGTACCATCATAAAGCTTTTCTTCAATAATGTGTCGGTCGATCTCCACATGCTTAGTTACGTCATATTGAACATGATTTTCAGGAATACTGATGGATGCTTTATTATCACACATTAGGCACGTTGGATCAGTGACTTGAAAACCAAGCTCAAGCAACAACTTTCGGATCCACAAGATTTCGGTGATATTTCGCTATACCTTTGGAGACCAGAACACTTCGAACGCCTAGATAAGGCGCCTCATGTGTCAAGCTGTGTAACAACACACTTTGAACGCCTAAAAAGGTACTTCATGTGTGTTACAAAGTCAAATGGACTGTTTCTCCCCCCAGAATGAGTACGAATGGCAAGTTACTTTTGACAAAACCCAGAATTACTTCGAACAAGTATGAAGTCTGAGATCAGGCGTTTCATGTGACTTCGAACGAGTTCTGTTGCCCACAACAGGCGATTCATGTGACATTCAACAAGTGTTCCTTATTCATTTGAGGCGCTTCATGTCACATTGAAAGCCAGTTTTAACACACTTTAGGTGCTCCATGTCACATTGAACATTGGTTCATAAAACACATAAGGGGATTCACGTGACTCAATGTAACAAATGTTTTATGCTCCACTTTCTTATGATTACTTGACATTTGTACTTTCCCTCTTAGTGTAATATTACATGTTCTTCTCTCATCTTGGAGAATGCTCTCTCTTTCATCTTTGTGCTTTCAAGGAGAAGCTTCCTCAAGAAGTTTGTATTCAACCAATAGAAGATCTCCATGGACGAGGACATATCATCAGAAGAGACAAAACTCATTATTGTCTCCTGCAGGGTTACAAACGGCCAGGAGAAGATAAAACATAGGTTTTCATCTCTTTTCAAACTTCAATTCTACCTACAAGCTCTAAAGTTTCTCTCAAGCTTTTGCTCTACAAAATAGTTGTATCATTGTATATTTTACTTTATTTGTGAGAGCTATGATTTGTGAAGAAGAAGAGTCGTCTTCTTGAGTGAAGATTGTGAGGAGCCAAGTGTAGATCGTTCGTCAAGAAGCAAGGGTGCTTCTTGTTTGAAAAAATCCAGACCTTGGAGTGTTAGTTGATGGTGTTGTGGTGCACCATACTCCCAACAAGAATTCTTTGAGGATTAAGGAAGTTCTTTGGAGGCTAGACTTCAAGCAGTTGATATTTTTTGGTTGCAGTCTAGGCGTGTAGCCTAGTTTCTTACTTCATGAAGGATTTCCAGGTGAAGGATTCGCACCCAAAAGACAAGAAAGCCATCTACCAAAGGAAGAAGACTTTACATGCGGAGTAGCCCATTGGGAGAGTCTCTTATCCGGGTCCGAGAGCGACAACGATGACAACAAGAATTTAGCTCTCACGGGGATCATCAATGATGATCTCGACTAGGAGTTTTATTCTCTCATGGCCATTGAGGACGACATTGAGGTATGCACTAAATCCTCACACTATAGATTACAAGATGATATGGATGATTTAGCGCAAGAAAATAATTTACTAGAAATGAAATATAAACGTGCCAAAAAAGATTTCAAAGCATGCATAATTGAATATAATGACATGTTCAAAAATCACATCACATTACAACTTGAGCATGACATTTTATTGACCATGCATGTGACAGCACTAGAGGAGAAGCTTGATTTGGTAAAATCAAGCATTCCCCCTTAAAACCTTTTGAAAAAGAACTTTCAAAAGGAAAGTGCAAACACAGTTAAGGTAGTTAAAGATACATCTACATTAGGCACGAAAGCTAAAATTAAACCTAGTGTCATGCATGCATATGAGAAGAGAAAATCAAAGGAACAGGCATCATTTATCAAGGAGTCAAAAACCTCCTTGAAGAAGCAAAGGCGCATGCCTAAGGTTAAGACAAATTTAACAAAGGTGTCAAAACTCTTGGTCGGAAAAACGCCTCAACCTTGATTCTAAGGAATGACATCCCTAGATGGGAATCACGGAATGTGTTCTTGCACAAGCATAATAAGCATTCTTATCCCCACAAACACATACCTGCATATTTTTACTGTAAGAACAATAAAAATCTTGTGTGGGCGCCCAAAGATGAGGTAAAGGTAACTAAACTTCAAGGACCCAAAAATAAAAAGGGTTCGAATACCATATGGTTCTTTTGTAGACCCTAGAGCTAAATAGAGAAATCAAGAACAAGAAACTTAAATGGGTCGTGGATAGTGGGTGTTCCAACCATATGAAGGGAGACAAAAGATTGTTTCATAGATTCACTATGCAAGATGGAGGAGTTGTCCATTTTGGAGGTAGCAAAGGCCAAATCAAAGGACATGGTATTGTGGGTAACAATTTCTTCTCTCTTAGTGACGTTCTATATAATTCTTGATAAGTGTCTGTCAAGTATGTGATGCTAATTATGAGGTTACGTTTTTGAAACAAAGTGCATTGTGAAAAAGGACAACGTTATTTTGTTTGAAGCTTTGAGATTCAAAACATTTACAAACTTAGCATCAATGATTTGGTTTCACAAAATGTATCTTGCCCAGTTTCCAAGAATGACCTGATGCAACTATGACATGGACATCTCGGACACATAAGTTTCAAAACATTTAAATTTATTTGTCAAAACAAAAAGGTCTGAGGCCTTCCAAACAAGAGTTTCGAAAACCAAGACTTACGTGTCACTTTTCAAAAGGCTAAGCTTGTGAAAACAAGCTTTAAACCAAAAACAAACATATCCACCTCCAAACTCCTACAATTACTACATATGGATTTGTATGAGGATGTTGAAACAAAACATTTCGGTGGTAAACATTATACTTTCATGGTAGTAGATGACTATACTCGTTATACATTGGTGATGTTTCTTGCAAAGAAAAATGATGCATGTGGTGAGTTCATAAATTTGAGTAGACGATTGAAAAATCACATGGGTAACATCATTAAAACCATGCGAAGTGATCGTGGTGGTGAGTTTGATGGAGAGTTTGAAAGGTTTTGTGAATCCAAAGGATACACTCATAACCTTTCGACTCCTAGAACTCCACAACAAAATGGTGTAGCTGAACGAAAGAATAGAACCCTACAAGAAATGTGTAGGGCAATGTTGAATGATTTCGGGTTGCCCTAGTATTTTTTGGCCACAACGGTAAATGCCGCTTATCATGTGATCAATCATGTATATTTGAGACCTTATCTAAATGTGATATCTTATGAGCTTTGGAATGGTAAAGTTCCCAATATTGGGTATTTCAATGTGTTTTGGGTGTAAGTATTTCATACTTAACACTAAGGACACACTTTGGACAAACTTGACCTCAAAGTGGATGAAGGTATCTTTTTAGGTTATGCCTCAAATAGTAAAGCGTTTCATGTTTTCAACAAAACGAGTCAAAAGGTGGAAGATCAATCCATGTTAAGTTTAATGAGTCGCTTAATTACGAACCTAAAATTAATGAAGATTTTGAAGAAAATGAAGTTAATGTTCCTGAAGAAGAAATTCTTGATGGCATTCCAGCGGTTGCTCATTAACAAGAAATTGCTAATAAGTCTCCTAATGGAGATATCTTCATTGACTTAAGAGTAGAACCTATTGAAGGTACTCATCCACAAAGTGTTCATGAACTTAGTGAGTCAAATAGAAATATTTCTCATACTCATCTTGTTGATACAAAAAATGTTGAAGATGGATCTCATATTCCGGAAAATGATGATCACTTAAATCGTGATGATTTGTCTCTTCCGGAAAGTGATCATGAAGAAGTTGGAGGAGATATCTCTAACTATCCTAGAACATTCAAGCATAAAATCTCTCACCCACACGAGTTAGTCATAGGTGATTTGAATAGAGGTATTACTACACGAAGGCAATATCAAGAGAACGTGTTCGTTTCTCTCATAGAGCCTAACAATATTAAAAATGAACTTCTTGATGAAAATTGGATCTTGGAAATGCAAGAAGAATTAAACCAATTTGAAAGAAGAGATGTTTAGGAGTTAGTTCCCAAACCCCTTAATCATCCCATTATTGGTACAAAATGGGTATTTCGTAACAAAATAGATGATCAAGAAAATGCCACCAGAAATAAAGCTAGGTTAGTTGCTCGGGGATACCATCAAGAAGAAGATATTGATTTTGATGAGACATTTGCACCCATGGCACTCTTAAAGCCATTAGAATGTTATTGTCGTATGCTTGTTATAAAGATTTTGAACTTTATCAAATGGATGTTACGTCCGCTTTTTTAAATGATGTTATCCAAGAAGAGGTGTATGTTGCACAACCTCTCGAGTTTGAATGTCATTACTTACCACAGTATGTATTCAAACTTAAAAAGTATTCAAACTTAAAAAGTCTCTTTATAGCCTTAAACAAGCTCCAAGAGATTGGTACGAGAGGTTAAGCACTTTTCTTCTAAATAATGGATTTTCAAGAGATAAAATTGATACCACTTTGTTTATTAAAGAACAAAGCAAGAATCAATTGATTGTACAAGTATATGTTGATGATATTATTTTTGGTGCTACTAAAAATTGTCTTTGTGAGCAATTTTCTATCTTAATACAAGGTGAATTCGAAATGAGTATGATGGGCGAGCTTACTTACTTTCTCAGACTTCAAATCAAGCAAACTCAAGAAAGTGTATACATTTCTCAAACCAAATACACAAAGGACTTGCTCAAAAAGTACAATTTTGGTAGTAAACACTCCAATGAGCACAACTATGAAGTTTGACAAAGATGAGAAAGGAAAGCATATCGAGGTAACCTTGTATCATGGTATTATAGGGAGTCTACTTTACTTGACTTCAAGTAGACCAGATATATTACATGCAGTATGCTTATATGCTAGATTTTAAAGTGATTCTAAGGAAATGCATCTAGTTGCGGTAAAATGTATTCTTAGACACCTTAGGTGTACTTTGAAATTTGGATTATGTTATCCGAAGAATGCATGTTTTGATTTAAGAGGCCATTGTGACTCCGATTATGCGGGGAGTCTAGTTGATAGAAAGAGCACATCCTGGACTTGTCAATTTCTTGGTGATTGTCTTGTCTCTTGGTTTTCCCAGAAACAAAATAGTATAGCTCTTTCTACGGCAGAAGCCTAATATGTGTTGACCGCCTCTTGTTGTACACAATTGATATGAATGACCAACACATTAAATGATAATAACATTCACTTCTCTACAGTGCCTATTTTGTGTGATAATACTTTTGCTATCAATATTACACAAAATCCGGTTCACCATAGTCGGAGTAAGTACATTGAAGTGAGATTTCATTTCATCCGTGATTGTGTACAAAAGGACTTGGTTAGTGTGGACTTTGTTTTAACACATGACTGATTAGCTGACATTTTTACAAAACCCCTGCCTAATGATGTATTTGCATCTATAAGAAGCAGGTTGGGGTTACTCAACAATGGTTGAAGGTAACCCATCAAAAGTTGCAGCAAGAAAATTTCAAATTTTCGAGCTCAGCTCACATAAAGCGCCTCATCTAAAAAGGTTCATGCATTTAATATCGCATTAAGCGCCTGATTTGAAGTATGTCACTCATTCAAAGTGACATCAAGTACTTTATGTTCCTTAAACAATCGTTTGAAGTAGCATTAAGCGCTCTATGTAAACTATTTTACTCGTTCGAAGTGAATTCAGACGCTTAATTTCTTCAAACATAGTCGTTCGATGTCATATTAAGCGCTTCATACGTCTCTAAGCAGTCGTTTGAAGTGACATAAGGCGTCTAATATGGTTTTCTCCTTGTCAAACCCGATAACCCTTCATTTTTCGCACCAATTAAGTGACGTTAACTCCTGTTGCCGCCCTTTCCTCTTTCCCACGCCTTCAGCTTCCATCCCATGTTTTCCCCATTCACTCTCACTTCCCTACGTTTCCCACTTCCCCACCATTTCTCTCTATCCTTTCTTCTCCCCCCTCCTCTTTATCTTCCTCTTTCTTTTCCAATTCACTCCCAATCTCCCACATTCTCTCATTTTCCAACCGTCCCCTGCCCCTTCCTCTTCCACTTCTTGTACTTCCTCCTTAAAACCCCTTCTTCTCTCATTTCCTTTCACAAATCTTTAAAACTCTCAGTAAGTTTCCCTCTGCAGAAAATGTCCTTTTCTCCATCAAGTAACACATTTTAATTGCCTGATCAAAAATGGCTTCACAAGGAAGCAGTGGTGCCGGAACTTCTAGGCCTGTCCCAAAGGGATACAAACGAAAACACACTGCTGGGTAGTTGAACCAGAGAACCTCCAATCCATTCGAGAAGGACTCGCTAAAGATAACTTCCCATGGATGAAGAAAACATTTAACACAGATGTAAAAAATCCCCCACCTCACGCAGCAACAGGTACCCATCTTTTTCTCCATTTGCATATACTACATGAAGAATGGAGGAGCAGCAATAGACTTGTAGTCCCTATCAAACTGATTCGGTTGGTGACTTCACCGAAGCCCATAATCCGATTAAGGTTTTTGTCCTTTTAGATAAACAAGGATGTACTTCACTCTGGTCCAGAAATGATATAAAATCTGCCTCAAAGACCTACACCCAACTGTTCTATGCCAATATGTGGGCTACCACAAAGACAGAATCACAAGAGTTTTCCCTGCACACTGTGTTAGATAGTACACCTCTTAGTTTCTCCAAGCAAGATGTCTATGATGCCTTGAGAGTGAGAAATGAGGAACTAAGTGACTTCTCCGTATTTGACTGGAGTGACAAATATGGAGTACGTGAGCAGAAAGTTGAGTTTGACCTGGAATACTTTTCAACCAAGAACACTCAAAACATGCCTCTGGTGAATAGGATTCTGTTGGCTGTGGTGACTTACTGGTTAACGGTAAGGCGACTAAAAATCCAAGCAATATAGATTTATACGTTTCTTATCGTATCAAGCATGAGACAAAGTTGAATTTAGGATGAATCAGGGTGGAGGTGATGATGACTGCCCACCGAACGGGATCTAAGGCCTTGCTTTTTGTGAATGTACAATTTTGCTCAAGTCCAAATGCATTCAGATTCCTGAAGGAGAAATGATAATAGTGACCAAGACATATTATTACGAAAACTTTAATATCGCCCAAGCCGTTGACTCGCAGAGAAGGAAGGCAACTACAATTCTGGATATTGTAGATGAGGTCGTTGAAAGACCTCAAGATGGTGAGGGTGGTAGCAATGATCCCGAATTTCTATCACGCATTCAGTCACTGGAGCAAACTGTTCAACAGTTGAAGTTACGTGATGCAGAGCACGAGGCTCGGCACGCACAGAATGAATACCGTATGGCAGTTTTCAAGTCCGCATTCATGCAAGCAGCACCTTGGTTCAAATTTCTCTCAGATTTCGATGATTTAGAGGGAGACACTGGTACAGGTAGTGGTGCTGGAGGATCAATGGGTGGATTTGCCGATTTTGCAACTAGCAAGGTTTTGGATTTGGTGGTTTTTCTGTAGAGGTGGTGATGCTGACACAAGTGGAGCAGGAGGCTCACAGTGATAGTGATTTAATTTGTCCTGTTTTGAAATGATTATATTTGTCTAATATTAGGACAAAAATTTCCTTTTGATTTGTGATGATAAATGGGATTTATCCTTTTCTTTTGCCTATGATGACAATTCTTATGTTTGTTTTTCTATTTGCACCATCAAATTTGATTCATCATATTTCACTTAAGAAATGTTTAGGCACTATGTGAGTGGGAGCATAAGTTGAAGGGGAGCAAATCTTAAAAGTTATGATAATTGTGAAATCATCAAAAAGAGGGAGAATGTTTGAATATGTTAAGTTTTGATGATTTGCACAAATGACACTTGGAACGCTAGAAAGACGCCTCATGTGAAGTGTTTGGAGACCAGAACACTTCGAATGCCTGCATAAAGGCTCTTGATGTGAAGTGGCTGGACCCCAGAACACCTCAAATGCTTAGATAAGACGCTTGATGTGAAGTGGCTGGAGACCAGAACACTTCGAACGCCTAGATACGACGCTTCATGTGAAGTGTTTGGAAACCAAAACACTTTGAACGCCTAGATAAGGCACCTCATGTGTCAAACTGTGTAACAGCACACTTTGAACGCCTAAACAGGTCCTTCATGTGTGTTACTAAGTCAAATGGAATATTTTCCCCCAAAATGGACACAAATATCAAGTTACTTTAGAAAAAACTTAGAAGTACTTCGAACAAGTATGAAGGCTGAGATCAGGCGCTTCATGTGATTTCGAACAAGTTCTGTTGCCCACAACAGACGCTTCATGTGACATTGAACAAGTGTTCCTTATTCATTTAAGGCGCTTCATGTCACATTGAACGTCAGTTCCAACAAACTTTAGGCGCTCCATGTCACATTCAACGCCTGTTCATAAAACACGTAAGGTGCTTCATGTGACTCAATGTTACAAATGTTTTATACTCCACTTTCTTATGATTACTTGACATTTGTACCTTCCCTCTTAGTGTAGTATCACAGGTTCTTCTCTCACCTTGGAGAATGCTCTCTTTCTTCTTTGAGCTTTCAAGAAGAAGCTTCCTCAAGAAGTTTGTATTCAACCAAGAGAAGATCTCCATGGAAGAGGACATGTCATCAGAAGAGACAAAACTCATTATTGTCTCCTGCAAGGTTACAAATGTCCAGGAGAATATAAAACAGGGGTTTTCATCTCTTTTCAAACTTCAACATTCTACCTACAAGCTCTCAAGTTTCTCTCAAGCTTTTGCTCTCAAAATAGTTTTATCCTTGTATATTTTGCTTTATTTGTGAGAGCTGTGATTTGTAAAGAAGAAGAGTCTTCTTCTTGAGTGAAAATTGTGAGGAGCCAAGTGTAGATCGTTGGTCAAGAAGCAAGGGTGCTTCTTGTTTGAAGAAATCCAGACCTTGAAGTGTTAGTTGATGGTGTTGCGGTGCACCGTAGTCCCAACAAAATTTTTTTGAAGAGCATGAAAGTTCTTTGGAGGCTAGATTTCAAGAGGTTGGTATTTCTTAGTTTCGGTCTAGGCGTGTAGCCTAGTTTTCTTACTTTGTAAGTTTTTCTTTGATTGTTGTTTCCTCCAAAAGAAATAACAATCCCCATTCAAATTCCTTTTTGTGAAAAAACAAGAAGGTAGAAGAGTAGAGCCATTTGACTTGAACCTATATACATCTCGTGTTCTCTACGCTTCCGCAAGTTTATTTATTTTCTAAGAACATACCCAAGTATTGATTTGTTCTCACCATCGAAAAATATTCATACTTGGTAAACACACTATTCAACCCCTGCTAGTATCAACGAGCAAAAGAGCATGTACATAGGTTTTCTTGCCATCTTCTTTCCTTGCATTATGAAAAACTTCACTATGCAATAAAGAAATGTAAAGTTGAGATGACAGATAATTGGATTCTTATATTTCCTTTCCTTTTATACTTGCGTCAATGAACGTTTGCTGCCTTAGTAAATGCAAAACTTAGAAATACGATAAGAAGAAGAGGTTCTTCTGATACAAAGAAAAGGTCTTTAGGAAGAATAAGTCACACATATCATGACTCGGTATAATAACTGTGTGTGGATTTCAGCTTGCAAAGTGCAGTGGAATCAATGGGGTAAGCAGTCAAGATGTCGAATGGAAAGAGTATGTATGGTGGAAGAGGCATATACCGCGATACGCGTTCATATCATGGCTGGCGTTCTAGGGCAGACTACCAACCCTCGATCGGTTGACACAATGGGGAGTGGTACAGGAAGACAAGTGCTACTTATGCAAGAATCAGGCAGAAACAAATGAGCACTTATTTTTCACATGCTCATACGCAAGGGAGGTGTGGAGGGATGTAATGTCATTCTGTGGCCACAGAGCAGCACCTGAACAATGGATGAGACGGGGGGAATGGATGAGGGAAAGACCGAAGCCATGGAGGAGCACGCTACATAAAGAGATCTTCCTACTAGGAATGTCGGTGATGATCTATATGATATGGAGAGAGAGGAATGCACGTTGTTTCGAAGCCAAACAACGTAGGCCAGAGGGGCTGATGTTGGAAGCTAAAACAGTGATAAGAGCGTATGTAAGTGAATGGCGTGGCGTGAAGAAGTCCAGGTCAAACTGGCAACAATGTGTGGACATGGGTATATCCATGAAGATCTTCAACAAAAAATGAGATTCTTATAAAAGAGTGTGTAAAAGGTATGAAATGAAGGATAGCAGAGTATACATGGCCTTAAGGCATTTAGGGAAATATACATAGGGTGGACAGATTGTAATGGTGTTTTCCCTCCACCAAATGAGGGCATTCGTAAATAAAAGTTTTTTTAAAAAAAAAACTGTGTGTGAATTGTTTCATAAATGAATATCATATTACTAATTGATTATGCACTCATGACTTATTAATCAATTAGATCTGTTTAGTAAAATGTATGAATTAATTGGCAGATGAAATAACTATGTTCAAAACACGACTCTCATACTATACGTTTGAATATAATCCATTCTTAACTTTGAATGATTCGATATTATGCCTAATGTGTCTTCTAATGTGAAATAATTTTATTAATATGTACTAAAAATGCATTACTTAAATCGTAGATGCCTCTCATTTTTATTGCTTCTTTTTAGAAGAGAGTGTGAATGAAAAAAAGGACTTATCTTTTGCAACAAATAGTTTTTTCACCACATTATTAGTCTTAAACGGCTTTAATATATTGACTCAAGTAATTAAGAGATTAGTTAGTATGCGGCATAACTTATTTTTACAGTATTTGTCGGATAAACATTAATTTTGTCCCGCAAAATTTCTCAATCTATGATTCTTTTGTCAGTCCTACTTGTCGCATAGTAATGTTATTTGACCAACAATAAAATAAAAACACTTAAGCCTTTTTTCTATTATTTGAGATCGATTATACATGGATCAATAATTTCTGTTGTGTTTTAGTTTTTGTCACTGAATCGTTGTTTCTCTTGTTTATTTTGCCAGCTTTTCAATATATACTGATATATTGATATAAAATTTTATAGAAAACAAATTGAAAAATGAGAAAAATAAAGGCTATTTCATGCTGGAATGAAAACTTCAAATTTCAATCAACTGCTACTTTATTAGACGTCACTTTAGCAAATACTAATAATAACAAGAGAGGAGCTGTTAAAGTATAAATGATTGAATTTTATCCTTTTATCATCGTCTTGAGAGGCAATAGCATGTTTACATCTGTTTCTCTTTCATACCCGTTTCAAGGGTTTTGTGTAGTAACTTTGGATCCACGACAAAACATAACTGTCTATTGATATACTTTTCTTTCTTTAAAATATTATTGATGAATATTGGGAGCTACTATATGTTTTGTAAGTATCCACCAAAAACCAGTTTGCTGGTTCAAGTGATCAGGTGGTGAAAATTATCGCATCACGAGGATAAGAATCATGTATGTCTGTTACGACGTATATATCAATATTAACATATGCTGTAAATATGATTCATGAAAAATATGAAGGACATAAAAATCAAAGTTCCAGTAATATAGTTATAAATATAACATAACTTTTGTTTCGCACAATGTAAATGTTTTTCTCTGTCAAATTGTGTGCTACCTTAGTCAAAAGTACTGTGCTTTGCAATTAGTATACGAAGAATAACATGTCAAAAGTGTTAAAGTGTAGAATGTGGAAAAATTATATATATTTCTTCACACATCAAGCGTACAAGTTAGCCCTATTCTTCTACTGCATACAAACTATGTATACAAGTTAACTCTTAATTACAGAATATTCTAATTCCTAACTTTCAGGGATATTATCATTTACAATAAGTGTAAGAATATCTTTGTTGGTTCAATATGGTAAGAGTATATTCTAACACTACCCCTCAAGCTGAATTGTGAGATCACCAATATTCAGCTTGCACAGTTCTGAGTCGAAGATTCGTCCATTAACCGCCTTAGTCAATATATCCGCAAGCTGGTCTTCAGATCGCACATGTGCAAGAGTAATGATACCACCATCAAGCTTTTCTTTGATAAACTGTCGGTCGACCTCCACATGCTTAGTCTGGTCATGTTGAAAAGGATTTTTCAAAAATACTGATGGATGCTTTGTTATCACACGTTAGGCACGTTGGATCAGTCACTAGAAAACCAAGCTCAAGCAACAACTTTCGGATCCACAAGATTTCAATGATACCTTTCACAATACCCCTAAATTCTGCTTATGCACATGTTTCTTTTTCCTCCAGGTGACTACGTTGCCTCCAACCAGTGTAAAGTACCTAGAAGTAGATCGCTGATCAACCTAATTTCTGGCCCAATCAGCATCTGTATATGCCTTGATTTTTAAATGTCCATTATTCATGAACACCAAATCATGTCCATGCGTTCTTTTTAGGTATCTCATGATCCTTAGTACAACATCAAGTGATGCTTCTGCAGGGCGTGCATTAACTGGCTCACTACCTCAACAACATATGCGATATCCGGCCTAGTGTGAGACAAGTAGATGAGTTGGCCTACCAAACGTTGGTATTGTTCCTGATCCGTTGAAGGAGCTCCTTGTATATTTTTAAGTATGTGGTTTGGAACCATTGGTGTGTCAGCTGGCCTTGCGTCTCACGTACCAACTTCGGCTAACAGATCAAGAATATACTTCCGTTGTGAAATATAGATACCAGCTGATGACCGCTACACTTCAATGCCTATGAAATATTGAAGTCCTCAAAGGTCTTTCATCTTGAACTGTGTGAACAAATGATTCCTGAGACGAGATATTTCATTAGTGTCATTCCCAATAATAATCATGTCATCAACATAAATAATAAGACAAGTAACAAGACTCTATTGTCATTTAATGAATAGAGTGTGGTCAGCATTACCTTTTTGGTATCTATCTTATTTCATAACAGATGTAAACCTCCCAAACCAGGCTCGAGGTGACTGTTTAAGACCATAGAGGGCTCAGGTGAGCTTGTAAACCTGTCCGGGTGAAAAATCTTCCGAGAATCTTGGTGATGGATCCATGTATAACCCTTCTTTTAGTGTCCCATGCAGAAACACATTCTTGACATCAAACTACTGCAGAGGCCATAGCAGCAATAGAGAAAAGTACTCTGATAGTGTTTAGTTGGGCAACTGGTGAGAAGGTTTCGAAGTAATCTACTCTATATGCCTGTGTATAGAGGTATTATTTGCCTGCCGCTCACCCTCCCCGGACCATAACGCTAGCTTTTTCTGTCATTGGGATATACTAGGTATGATGATGATGTCTGTGTATAGCCTTTAGCGACCAACCTTGCTTTTTGCCTCTCAGTACTCCCGTCTGCTTTATATTTGATTGTGAGTACCTATCGACATACAACAATTCATTTTCTTTTGGGTAACTGACATCATTCCCAAGTCTTATTCCTTTTAAGAGCATCCATTTCTGCGTTCATAGCCTCCTTCCATTTTGGCTGACTGCATGCTTCTTCTACGTTTTTTGGAATCACCTCAGAGCAAATTTTAGTAAAGAAACCTTTCGCTGTATCACTCATATTCTTCCTTAGCACTGTAATAGGGTACTGGGAGGCCCGAGCTATCTTTGTGGGTGAATACCTGTTAGGTGGAATTCCCCTGTTTCTCCTTGGTGGAAGCACTCGCCCCTGTTCTTCAGTACACATGTTAGTATGGTCCAGTCCAAATCAAATGTGATCAGATATGAGTTTATCATTTTGAGAGGGAGAAGGGGTAGAGAAGACTCAAAGGGTATGGTGTCAGAAGGATTAACATGTGGATAAGACTTTCTGACCTCATGACTATTATTGCTAACATGTATACTATCTTTTACCTATTATGGTGCATCCATCAGAGGTGTATCATTAACGAGTCATGGAGTAGTGACTGTATTATCGTAGGGAGCAATAGTGCCATCGAGGTCAACCACTTGCCTGTTGGGTCCGAAATACACTCTAGAGGGGGGGTGAATAGAGTGTTTGGCTCTTTTGCGGAATTTTCTCGTTTGCTCAACTAAAAAGGATATTCAAAATCAGAGCAAGAATGGGAGATGAGAAGTGGTGAATGAGTACACCGGATATAGAGTGGTTCGAATCGTAAATGATTCTACTCCACTACCACTTTGTTTCCAAAGTGGATTTTCAACAACTACTCTTCTTATTATGAACAATAAGAACAACCATAGCAACCACTTACACTAACACTGTAGTGTAAGCAACAACAACAACAACTTTTTGCACAAAACACACTTGTGCAACTACAGCAACTACAGCTCTTTAGCAAGAACAACTTCTTGCTTCCTCACAACTTCAACAAAAGTTCCCTCAAGAACTTCTCACAGTGGGTTGAAGAAATATAGTAAGGTTCACACTTTCTCACAAGTCTAAGCACAAGCAAGAGATCAAATATTTATGGTTCCTCTTGTGCTTGACTCTCTTTCTCTCAATATACACAAATGAAGATCAAAGAAAAGCTAGACAAGCTTTAAACAAAATTTACAAGTATGAGAGAAATATACAACAATGGAAAATGAAGCTAGATGATGTTGAAAGTGTGTAATTGCTTCATCCAAGCCTCTTCTATTTATAAACAAAGTTGACCACGTTTTTGAGGCTCTCCACCAAGTCTTCATCTTCAAAAATGTCAAGATAGTGCCCAAATAGTCTTTAGCCACCCTATGGAGTGATTTGATCTTGGATAGCCACCCTAGAGAATCTTAGACATGGTTAAAATAGTCAAGGAAGCATGTAGTATGTTGGGTTAAAGTCCACAAGAAATTTGAGCAAGATTGGAGAGAGAAAATATCATAGATCTCCCTTGGATTTTGTTCCAACGGTTGAAAATTTTTAAAATCTGGAGACGTCGATCGATCTACGTGCCAGAGCTGAGAGATCGACGTCTCTCAGTCAGACGTTGATCGATCGACGTCAGCCTGGCTGAGAGATCGACATCTCTCAGAATGACGTCGATCGATCGATGTCATTAGGCTGAGAGATCGACGTCTCTCAGATGTATGTCGATCGATCGACATACCTGAAGCTGAGAGATCGACGTCTCTCAGTTATACGTCGATCGATCGACGTATGCTTAACTGAGAGATCGACGTCTCTGAGACACACGTCAATCGATCCACGTCTCTTGGCTGAGAGTATGACGTGGATCTGAGTGCTTAAATTTTTACCAACCTTCACATGGATTTCTTGAGGAGCTAATGTAACCTTCATCCGATTCATGAGAGATTTCGTCTCGCACATGTTTACTTCAATTTTGCTTCGAACTTAAGATATGAAATTTCATCTTATTCCTTTTAAAACATCTTTTTGTATCATCAAAACATTTTATAAACTAACAATCTCCCCCTTTTTGATGATTTCAAAACCGAGATTCTAAAAGATGTTTTTGCTTTATTTTTGAATATTTTACATTTAAAAAATATCAATCTCCCCCTAAGTATATGCACTCTATACCTTGCACAATAATCAATGTGAACAAATTTTCTGCAAACCCAATCAAAATACTTCTCCTTAAATTTTCTCCCCCTCAACCAAATAACTTTTCATGCTCATCAACAATTAACAAGGATTTCAATTTTCAAGCTTACCTCATTTTGCCAAAGAAAAGCAACATGCCAATAAATCATTCCAATAGACCATGCCAATAAATCATTCCAATAGACAATGCCAATAAACAACAAATAAGCCATTAAGCCACTTAAGCAACAACAACCTCCACTAAGCCACTTAAGCAACAACAACCATTTTCTCCCCCTTTTTGAAAGCATCAAAAAATAAGCAACAATACTTCATTAAATTCAAAGACTCATTCAAGTTTTACAACCAACAACAAATACTAAGCTAGAACTAGAAGCAAGCTAAAACAAAAACACCCTAGTCTTCATCTGAAGAAAACGTGATTCCAGGAATGCACGCTTTCATTTTTGCCTTGAGCTTGGCAAATCTTGATTCATGCACGGTTACTTTGCCCTTTAGCTCACCGACTTCCTACTGAAGACTAGTAACTTGAGCTTGAAGCTCCGGGACATTTGAGCTCAAGTGACTTGGTTCTGCATGAGTCTCCGGTTCAGGAATGGGTGCCTCGCCTGGAAGGTCCTTGTCTTCCCTTTCTTCCTCTTCTTGCTCTCTCCTCATTGCCTCTTTTCTAGACTTCAGGATTTGTTGGATGTTGACTTTATCATAGAAGTCCTTGTGCGTTATATTGTCAACATCAATGTCATCCACATAAATACCCGACTTCACAAGCATCCTATAGATAAGGTTACTATAGGGAAGGGCTTTGTTTTGTTTGGTTGCGGCTTCCACAACGTTTGTCATAAAAAGATGCCCAAAGTTAACCTTCTCGCGGTTAGCTATTCGGTATGCTATGTAGAAGTCAAGGTTACTAGGCAATTTTGCAGATTTACCATTGGTACAGAATGTAACAATGGCAAGAAGGGTACGGTAGACTAAAGGCATGTCATTGGTGTTTTTACTTGGATGGAAGCCTAAGAAAGTTTTCACCTCATCTTCAGAAACTTTCCACCTGGCCGTATCCCACTTCCAAGCATCAAACTCATAGTACCCTTCGTTGGGCACACCAATCAAGTTACAAATTTTTTCAACTTTCAATTTCACAGGATGTCCATCAATAACCGAATGTAGAGCTAAAGGAATACCATTTATGTATTCAATCCATAAATTGGCATAGAAAAGCCTAGTATACTTAGTGGACATTTTGAGCATCTCATTTTCATGCCAAATGTTTCTCCACTCTTGAACATCTAACCACTCAATGATGGGACTTAGTTCATCATTGCTTAGAATATCATTTATTCTAAGCAATTTGAGTGGGATAGTGGGTCTATCATCGTCTTCCCATTTATCAAATAATTTTTGAGCATGTCTAGAGATGTAACTTACGTGCCCAGGGATTAAGGGTTCCTCCAAAGCATCCTTTGCATCTTTGGCTTTGACCCAAGGGAAGTTTGAGAGAGTCAAAGTACTCCTAATTGTGGCTAGCACTTGTGCTTGACTCTCATCCATAGATTGTTTTCTTTGAGGTTGAGAAGAACTTGAACCTTCTCCTCCTCCCCTAGAAGATCTTGGCCTCTTGGTTGTGTTTTTACTCCTTGAAGACATGTTTAAGAATTTTAGGGGTTGAAAGATTGAGAATTTTATGTTGAAATTTGAGGAATTCAAGAGAGGAACTCAAGAATCAAGAGCAGAGACGAGTTAGATCTTGATTTAGAGATGAAATTGAAGAGAGAAATGATTTTGGAGAGGGGAGGCGCCTTCTTTGTAGGGTTTCGCTTGGTGAAAATGTTTGCAAATGAGAGGGAATTCGCATTTTTACAGATTTTATAGCTGCTGAATTTCGTCGATGTCGATCGATCGACGTCTGAGTTCGACGTACGTCGATTGATCGATGTCAGAGATCGACGTACGTCGATCTCTTGTTTTGATACGTCGATCGTTCGACGTGTCCCTGATTTTGAAATTTTCAATTTTCATCCCTTTAACTGATGTTTATCATTCCTAGTCTCGTTCTAATTGATTCAAATGTCTCAATAGGGAGGGATTTGGTAAAGATGTCCGCCAGTTGGTCATTTGTTGGAACAAACTCAATGCATACCAATCCTTTTTGAATGCAATCTCTTATGAAGTGATGCCTCACTTCAATGTGTTTTGTTCTACTATGATGAACCGGGTTTTGTGCTATACTTATGGCTGAAGTATTTTCACATAGGATGAGAACTTTATCAAACTTAACATTGTAATCATTCAATGTGTTGTCATCCAAAATAGTTGTGCACAACATGAAGCGGCCGATATATATTCGGATTCCGCCGTTGAAAGTGACACACTATTTTGTTTCTTAGAGAACCAAGAAACCAAGCAATCTCCAAGGAATTGACACGTCCCGGAGGTGCTTTTTCTATCAACAAGATTTCCGGCATAGTCAGAGTCACTATACCCTCTTAAATCAAAACATCCATTTTTGGGATAAAACAATCCAAAATTCAAAGTTCCTTTTAAATACCTAAAGATACGTTTAACAGCAACTAAATGTGATTCCTTAGGTATACATTGAAATCTAGCACATAAGCACACAGCATGCAAAATATCCGGTCTACTAGCGGTTAAATAAAGTAAACTACCAATCATAGCCCTATATTTGGTTACCTCAACCGGCTTTCCTTTTTCGTCTTTGTCAAGCTTTATACTTGTGCTCATCGGAGTGCTCACACTTCTTCCATCCTCGAATTTGTACTTCTTGAGCAAATCCTTTGTGTACTTTGTTTGAGATATGTACACTCCATCTTGAGTTTGCTTGATTTGTAGACCAAGGAAGTAGTTGAATTCACCCATCATGCTCATTTCAAATTCTCCTTCCATCAATTTTGCAAAATTCTCACAAAGAGAATCGTTAGTAGCAGCAAATATAATATCATCCACATAAATTTGAACAAGCAATTGATGGTTTCCTTGTTCTTTAATAAAAAGAATAGTGTCGACTTTTCCTCTTGAAAACTCGTTCTCAAGTAGGAAGTTATTTAACCTATCATACCAAGCCCTAGGAGCTTGTTTAAGTCCATAAAGGGCCTTTTTGAGTTTAAAAACATGATTTGGATAATCATGATTTTCAAACCCCGGAGGTTGAGCTACATAGACCTCTTCTTGAATTATTCCATTCAAGAATGCGGATTTCACATCCATTTGATATAGTTTGAAATCCTTATAGCATGCATATGCTAATAGCATCCTAATAGCTTCTAACCTAGCTACGGGGGCAAAAGTTTCATCATAGTCTATGCCTTCCTCTTGCCTATAGCGTTGGGCTACTAATCTAGCTTTGTTTCTAGTGATGTTTCCTTTTTCATCCATTTTATTTCTAAATACCCATTTAGTGCCAATTACGGGATGATCACTAGATTTAGCAACTAACTCCCAAACATCACTTCTTTCAAATTGATTTAATTCTTCTTGCATAGCCAATACCCAATCTTCATCATTTATTGCCTCCTTTATGTTTTTAGGCTCAACTTGTGAAATGAAGGCATTTTCATTGAATTTTCTCCTAGTCATTATGCCTTGGCTAGTTTCACCTAATATTAACTCTTTAGGGTGATCTTTCCTATACTTATATGAATCCGGTAAATTTGAGGTATCTCCTCCTACTTCTTCATTTTCAACGGTAGGTTCAAGTGGATCAATCCTAAGGTCAATAACAATATTACCTTTTGGATTCTCAAATTTCTCTATATGGCTTACTTCAATTATTTCATCATCATCATCGTCATCATTAATGTTTGATTTGTCCTCATTGAGTTCACTAAATTTGACATGAATTGATTCTTCAACTTTCATGCTTCTTTTATTATATACTCTAAATGCCTTGCTATTTTGAGCATAACCCATAAAGATTCCTTCATCCGCTTTGATGTCGAGTTTATCCAAGTTATCTTTGGTGTTAAGTATAAAGCACTTACAACAAAAAACCTTGAAATAACCAATATTTGGTACTCTACCTTTCCAAAGCTCATAAGGAGTCTTTTTGAGAAATGGTCTCAAATAAACTCTATTGATCACATGACAAGCGGCATTTACCGCTTCAGCCCAAAAATATTTGGGTAACTCAAATTCGTTTAGCATGGCTCTACTCATTTCTTGAAATCTTCTATTCTTCCTTTCCGCAACACCATTTTGTTGAGGAGTTCTTGGAGCTGAGAAATTGTATCCATACCCCTTGGATACACAAAATTCTTGAAATTCTCCATCAAACTCACCACCTCTATCACTTCTAGTTTCCTTGATTGTGTCCTCTCTTTGATTTTCTAATCTCTTACAAAGCTTTATAAATTCGTGGCATGCATCATTCTTTTTAGCTAAGAACATTACCCAAGTGTACCTAGAGAAGTCATCTACCACCACAAAGGTGTAATGTTTTCCACTTAGACTTGTCGTACCAATATCCCCGTACAAATCCATATGAAGCAATTGTAGGGGTTTGGTGGTGTAAATTTCACTTTTGGGTTTGAAGCTTGTTTTAACAAGCTTTGCCTTTTGACAAGTGTCACATAAGCCATGGTTTTCGAAATTTAATTTTGGAAGACCTTGGACTTTTTCATTTTTGCAAATCTCTTTGAAGTTTTTAAAACTAATATGTCCAAGTCGTCTATGCCATAGTTGAGTCAAATCATTTTTGGCGACTAGGCAAGAAACATTTTGTGATATCAAATCATGTGTGCTAAATTTGTAAACATCATTTTTACGTATAGCCTCAAAAACAATCTTATCGTTCTTTTTCACAACACATTTTCTTTTCACAAATACAATTTGAAAATTAGCATCACATAGTTGGCTAACACTTATCAAATTATACTTAAGCCCTTCTACATATAATACATTATTAATAGTAAAAGAAGAGTTACCAATTTCTCCATGTCCAAGGATTTTGGCTTTCACATTGCCAAAATGCACCGCTCCACCATCTTGGAGCTTGAGCTTGGTGAACAACGTTTTGTCTCCGGTCATGTGCGTTGAACATCCGCTGTCCATAAGCCATTTGGTTCCTTCCTCTTTGGCTACTCCATTTATCTTGAGAGCCTACAAAACCAAAAGATGTATGTATTGGTACCCTTTGATGGTTGGGTCCTTTAAGGTTAGTTTGTCGACCCTTAGGCTTCCAAACATATGTGCTTGCAAATCTAGCTTTACATGCTTTCTTCACATGTCCTAGTTTGTTGCAATAAACACAAGTGGGTACATGCTTTGGTTTAGAGGGTGATGAATTTCGTTGTGTTTTTCTATTATTTGCCTTTTTCTTTAAGGACTTAGGTTTAATAGAAGAAGATGATGAATTAAATCCTAAACCGGACTTATCATTTCCAATTCTTTGATTTCCAAGTAGTATGTCTAAATTGTTTTTACCATTTGTTAGTCTTTGTAAGTCTAACTTTAGTTTCTCACATTCTTTTCTAATTTCTACATTTTCAAGAGCTATGGTTTTATGCATGGTGAGTATGATGTCATGCTCTTGAAACATCAAAATATTCTTGTCATGTAAGCTCTTATTTTCTAAGATGCATTTCTTGAACTCTTTCTTCAAATGTTTATACTTTAAATTCAATTTTTCAAAGTCATCTTGCAAATCTCCTATTTCATCATGCGAATTTGAAGGATTAGAATTCACCTCAAGATCATCTTCAATTACCATGAGACAAGTATGTTGAATCTTTGGATTGTCAACTATTGCAACAAGTCCAACACCTTGATCTTCACTCTCTTCTCCTTCCGATTCCAAAAGGAGATCATCCCACGTGGTTACCTCCGCATTGAGGGCTTTCTTCTTTTGAGGAAAGACCTTCTTCTCTTGCTTTTGCGGCTCTTTTACGTGGCAATCGGCAATGAAGTGACCGGGTCGACCACATCTATAGCAATTTTCACTTGCTTCCTTTTCTTTAGATGGTCTCTTGAAAAAATTTCTTGCTTGAGCTTTGTTTCTAGTTGCCATTCTTCTAAATTTTCTTACTATAAGAGCAACTTCCTCATCCGATTCATCGGACTCTACCACCAATCCTTTGTGTGCTGTTTGTGTGGGCTTGATAGGATTCATCCTGTTTTGTTCATCAATAAGAATTTCATGAGTAAGAAGATTACCGGATAGCTCATCAAGGGTAAGAGTCTTGAGATTCTTTGATTCGGTGATGGCGGTGACTTTGGGTGTCCATTCTCTAGGCAAAGAGTTGAGGAGTTTTGAGACAAGGTCTTCATTTGAGATTTTCTTGTCCACCATGGAGAGTTGATTCACTATTCGTGTGAATCGATCGATTGTCTCCTCAATCTTCTCACCACTTTTCATTCCGAACATCTCATACTCCTTCATGAGCATAAGTCGTTTGGCCATTCTTACTTGCTCAGTTCCTTCATGTATCATTTCAAGCCTTTTCCATGCCTCATGGGCTGTTTCAAGACCTTGAAGTCTTATGAGCTCAGTGGTGGTGAGAGCACTTGAGAGAATATCAAATGCTTTGCCATTAATGGCAAATCTTATCTTTTCTTCATCGGTGTAGTCATCCTCATCTTTGAATATTGATTCTCTTTTTGAGTTGGTAATCATAGGAACTTCAATTCCTTTGACAACGGCTCTCCATATATCAAATCCACAGCCTTTCAAATGATTGATCATTCGAAATTTCCACAAAGAATAATTTTGGGCATCAAACATAAGTGCTTTAGTGTTTGATCCAGAAAATAGTGCAGTAGGCTTAGGAGATGATGAGGTTGAGGTTGAGGTTGAGGTTGTCATTGCCATGATCTTTAACCTTGCTGCTTGCAAAGATAGGCCAAGAAATCAAGGTTAGGCTCTGATACCAATTGTTGGGTCCGAAATACACTCTAGAGGGGGGGTGAATAGAGTGTTTGGCTCTTTTGCGGAATTTTCTCGTTTGCTCAACTAAAAAGGATATTCAAAATCAGAGCAAGAATGGGAGATGAGAAGTAGTGAATGAGTACACCGGATATAGAGTGGTTCGAATCGTAAATGATTCTACTCCACTACCACTTTGTTTCCAAAGTGGATTTTCAACAACTACTCTTCTTATTATGAACAATAAGAACAACCACAACAACCACTTACACTAACACTTTAGTGTAAGCAACAGCAACAGCAACTTTTTGCACAAAACACACTTGTGCAACTACAGCAACTACAGCTCTTTAGCAAGAACAACTTCTTGCTTCCTCACAACTTCAACAAAAGTTCCCTCAAGAACTTCTCACAATGGGTTGAAGAAATATAGTAAGGTTCACACTTTCTCACAAGTCTAAGCACAAACAAGAGATCAAATATTTACGGTTCCTCTTGTGCTTGACTCTCTTTCTCTCAATATACAAAAATGAAGATCAAAGAAAAGCTAGACAAGCTTTAAACAAAATTTACAAGTATGAGAGAAATATACAACAATGGAAAATGAAGCTAGATGATGTTGAAAGTGTGTAATTGCTTCATCCAAGCCTCTTCTATTTATAAACAAAGTTGACCACGTTTTTGAGGCTCTCCACCAAGTCTTCATCTTCAAAAATGTCAAGATAGTGCCCAAATAGTCTTTAGCCACCCTATGGAGTGATTTGATCTTGGATAGCCACCCTAGAGAATCTTAGACATGGTTAAAATAGTCAAGGAAGCATGTAGTATGTTGGGTTAAAGTCCACAAGAAATTTGAGCAAGATTGGAGAGAGAAAATATCATAGATCTCCCTTGGATTTTGTTCCAACGTTTGAAAATTTTTAAAATCTGGAGACGTCGATCGATCTACGTGCCAGAGCTGAGAGATCGACGTCTCTCAGTCAGACGTTGATCGATCGACGTCAGCCTGGCTGAGAGATCGACGTCTCTCAGAATGACGTCGATCGATCGATGTCATTAGGCTAAGAGATCGACGTCTCTCAGATGTATGTCGATCGATCGACATACCTGAAGCTGAGAGATCGATGTATCTCAGTCATACGTCGATCGATCGACGTATGCTTAACTGAGAGATCGACGTCTCTCAGACACACGTCAATCGATCCACGTCTCTTGGCTGAGAGTATGACGTGGATCTGAGTGCTTAAATTTTTACCAACCTTCACATGGATTTCTTGAGGAGCTAATGTAACCTTCATCCGATTCATGAGAGATTTCGTCTCGCACATGTTTACTTCAATTTTGCTTCGAACTTAAGATATGAAATTTCATCTTATTCCTTTTAAAACATCTTTTTGTATCATCAAAACATTTTATAAACTTACATTGCCGTGTTGAATCAGTTGAGGACCAAGATAGATTAGGCAACCAGTCGAGGGATCCATCTTTAGCTATCTCCCCTTGAGACCGAGGTTGGGTGGCAAATAAAAACTCGGTTTCAAGGAAGACTTAGTTCATAGTAATATGGATTCGCCGAGTGTGGGGATTATAACAACGACAACCCTTTTGAGTGGTGGCATAACCAACAAAGACACACTTGTCGGCACATGGGTCAAGTTTATCTCGGTGTTGTTTGGGAATATGTATAATGACCATACACCAAAAGATGTTGGGTGGTAAGGTCAGCAATGAAAGAATAGTGGTTTGAGAGGCTAATGTGTCGAGAGTTGTTTTATGATTTAGGATAGTGGTGGGAAGTCGATTGCTCAGGTAAGTGGCAGTAGATACCGCCTCCAGCCAAAACCCCTGTGGAACAAGGGACTCTAACATCATGGCTCAGGTCATTCTAGCAAAGTACGATTTTTTCGTTATACAACACCATTTTGTTCAAGGGTGTTGGGACACGAGGTTTGATGGATGATGCCATGTTCATGGAAACACTGTTTGAGTGCCCGATCAAGATATTCCCCATGTTATCTGAACATAGAATTTGAATGGTCGAGGTATATTGGGTTTTAACCATGTGATAGAATTCGACAAATTTAGTAGAAACTTCTTATTTATGCTTGAAAACATACAAACAGGTCATTCACATATAATCATTAACAAAAATATCAAAATACTGAAATCCCAATGGAGTGGGATGAGGTGAAGGACCCCAAACATCAGAATATATTAAAGAGAAAATTTTGTCCACACGAGTGTTATTTAAATGATAAGTGTTCCTGGATTGTTTTGCTCGGAGGCAAGTATCACATGTTGACTGTTTTAAAGTACTGGAAAACAAGGCAGGAAAAAGTTTTTGCAAATAGCTAAAAGAGGGATGTCCTAACCGACGGTGCCATAACTATATCTGTCTAGAAACCGATCCGGTGGCAAGATTATAATCCCCATGTGGCACCACCGCATCTACGTAATAGAGGTCGTCCCTCTCAGTACCACGTTCAATGATCTCCTGAGTATGAATGTCCTGCAGCACGTAAAAGTGAGGAAACATGAGCAAAACAAAGTCAAGTTCTTTTGTAAGTTCACCAATAGATAACAGTTTATTGGAAAGAGCAGGGACAAATAAACAATTTTTAAGGGTAATATCAGAGGTGATGGCAATAGAGCCACTTCCTTGAACTAGAATGGCTTCTCCGCTAGCTGTTTCAACATGGGTTTTTATCGGAGCCGAACGGCTTAAGAAGTCATTAGGATCAAATGTCATAGTGTCCGTAGTCCCTCAGTCGAAAATCCACTGAGGACTTAGACACTGGGTAGTATTAATAAAGGCATGTGATAAACCAGGGCTCAAGTAGGAATTTCCATGAATAGCAAAGCTAAACAGAGTTTCTTGGGAGTTAAGTGTAAGATCTGGAGAATCTGAATTAGTCTGGACCATATTAACTGTACCTGAAGAATCAAGGGACTTAAGTTTACTTTCAGAAAGGTTAGGGGTAGGAAATAAATTCTAGGTGGCCTTGTATTGTAATTTTTGGTTTAAAAGGGAATTTGGGGCTAGGGTTTACTCCATGCCCCTTACCTCCTTCGGCAGGCCTGCTGTCGTCTTGACCGCTGATTTTTCTCCCGCCACTATTTCCTCTTGCGATTTTGCATTGTTGCTGGCTCCTTCCTCTTGATCCTTGGCAGTCGCTACTTTCCCTCACTGTCCAATAGTCACTCCGGTGGTTATCCTCTTGCCTTCCCACCATTCTGGATATCCATATATTTGGAAGCATTTTTATTTTCCATGTCCATTCTTCCCGTAGTGCTCACATACGATAGAGCTCTTGTCACCCCGTGATGATGGAGGGTCTTGAATGGGATGACACCTGTCTTTGTTGAGTAGTATTGCTCCGGTCCGATGGTGGTCTTCCACAGCCTCGTCCAGACCATCAGTTGGTTTAACAACCACCCCTTGTCCCACCCCCAATGAGAAATTCGTTTTTGAGGGGCCATGTTGTATTAATCCCGCCTGGGATTCAGTCCGCTTAAACTCAAAGAACGTAGCTTCAACATTTGGAGCGTTCTCTTCAATAGTTCTTTCTTTTCGACTTAAAATTTGTCACTTACTGCTGTTAGAAAATTGGTATAATCTGAACTCTTGCATTTTCTAATTATACAAAGAAATGTCTTCAGGACATTTCATTGGGTTCGTATCTAAGGCATCAATCTGATACGATATTGGATCGTATGGAAATAATGATCGCTTCTTTGAACTCCAAAAGACACCTTTGATCACCCTTGCGTGGGACAATTGCGCCAACACCGCCTTCTTGGACAAGAGAAATCAACAATGTCTACGTTGAGCAATTCGAATCTCCCAATCCAACATGTCATTCCGTATCCTTGGATTGTGATTCACCAACTAGGTTTGCTCAAACCTTGATTGGATCTAGCCTTGATTTTACTTTGTGAAAACCAAAGGAAAAACACAAAATAAAGGCTAGATCCAATCAAGGTTTGAGAAAACCTAGTTGGTGAATCACAATCCAAGGATACGGAACGACGTGTTGGATTGAGAGATTCGAATTGCTCAACGTAGACGTTGTTGATTTTTCTTGTCCAAAAAGGTGGTGTTGGCGCCATTGTCCCATGCAAGGGTGATCAAAGGTGTCTTTTGGAGTTCAAAGAAGCGATCGTCATTTCCATACGATCCAAGATTGTATCAAAGTGGTATCAGAGCAAATGTTTCTTCTTTACAACTCAAATATCCTTTAATTATTGTGCCTTCATTCTTCCTCATTCCTCAATTCTGCCCGTTTTCTTTATCACCCCTTCGAATTTTTTTTTTGTCAGTTACCCATACAACAAACTTCTTGAATCCATAGTTAAACTCCCCATCCCTCTGAAACTTTCGCTTAGCCATGGAAAAGCAGTACTTCTCGGAACATACAAAAACAAAAAAAATATTTTCATATTTTTGGTTAAATCACCGTACTATTTCCACCATTCCCATGCACACGTACATTGCCTAGTTATTTTGTTTGGATCTTTTTCTTGTTACTTCATTCACAAAGCATATTCATCTTATTTAAAAAAAATAAAATTGGTTCTGGACGTCATAGAACGTTGCGGAAAGAAAAGAAAAAGTTGACATCTTTGCATTGTTTCTTTGTTTTGTCTCACCAAAAATCAAATCTTTACACACACTTGACAATAGGGGTTTATATTCAGCTGTAACATATAAATCAAGTCCATTGCTTAAAAGTGCTACCTAGTGTCACTCATAAATCTTGTTGCTAACGAAGCTTTTAGTTGATTTTAGACTTGTGTGACTTGATTGCATTGTTGCTTGGTTTTTGTTGCAATTTTCTTGTATTCAAGGCTGATTTTCCTTCACCATACATATGGACATACAAACTATCCTTTCACCGAACCAAACAACAAAAAACCCTAATTGTGGAGGTACAAAAAACGTTCTTGCTACATCACATAAACAGCCCCTGCAAGTACCCTTAGTTGCTTTGAACATCGATAAAGGCCCTCAGAAAAAACAAAATTCAAGGGCAGTAGATTTTTGTTGTATTCTTATTTATAAAGAAAAGGGCATTCGGCATAATCCAAAGGAGCCGAAAAAAAGTGTACAAAAAAAAGAAAAAGAGTAGTACAAGAAGAAGAGTACCAAGGTTGTTCTCAAATTATTTGCCACTCAAGTTCCATAAAAAAATTCAACAAGGTCATCCCCTTTGAAGCCACAAAATACATCACCTTTTCATTGCCTTACACTTGGATACTTGATTATTGCACTTGAATCAACAACTTGTAATTAACTTGCATAAGGCTAAGGTTAACTAAAGATTGCCCAGGGCAACCCTTAGTTTTCTTTGGCTCAGCCTTTGACATAATTTTTGGTCTCATTTTCCTTGATTCTTAGGAGGTTAAGTATGTTAAATTGTCTTGTTCTTGGCTTGATACCTTTGCTTATTAGTTGCTGAAATTTGGGCGACACGTTGGAGAAAAAGGTACAATTGATCATCGGATTGTGTTAGCCACTTGAGAAGCTTGCTTTGGTTGTATCTAGCCCAAGATTGGCCGGGGAAAGCACAAACTTGAGTGACTATACAAGAGCGAGAAAGGAACATACACTTTGATTTTCACTAACGTAACGAAATCTCTTTTGTCTTTATGTTAGTTTTTCCTTTCTTTGTTTTCTTGATTAATTTCAGGTTACTCATGGATTCCATGGAGGATGACATTAGAGACCTCTATCATGCAACGATAGTAGGCTTACGTCAAGCTCATTTCACTTATGGAATTGCATATGATTTGCATGATATGAGTGATGATTCTAGCATTGTATTGAACATGATTCTTATGATGACGATGCTGAAATTTCAATTGATATGTATGCTAATCATGATGACAAATTTGATGCGCCGAATGAACATAACTTACATGATAAGCTTCTTGACTTGCATGATCTTAAACTGTTTAAATCTGGTTTGTCTGAATCTGATTCTAGTAATGATGTTGTTTTGCACTCTAAGGTGTGTGAACCTGATAAGAAATTGCATGTTGGTTTACATGATCATATTAAAGTTGAACATGACTGTGTGAAGTTCTTAGAACGTAATTCTAACATTCATAAGAAACTTCTAGCACAAAAAGAACGTAACTTTGAGATCCATGCAGAGGTAGAAGAAAAAAAGTTGCACATATTAGACTTGCTTAATAAATTACAAGGTCTTAGGAGACTTGTTGATGTTCATCGTGTTCATATGCATGAGACTGACTTACGTGCTGAAAGTGATGAGCTTGAATCTGAAATTGTTTGTACCACACATGATTCAAATGATTTGGTTGATTTGCATGCTTCTTTACAAGATGATTTGAGTGACATTTCAAGTGAGAACAGTGATGTTCTAGGTCATGAATATGATAACATTGAGAAGCATGAATGGGTTATCTATGATAATCCCTTGTTTGAGTGCCTTGATAGTGATATTCCATCCCAAGAAAATTCTAGTTTGCGTGCGTATGAATCTGAAATTCCACTTGACGTTACATTGCACATTGATTTTGAAGATGATAATCTAAATGTTAGTGATGATTTGTGCTTTGTTGAGCATGATAGTTCAAATACCTCTAGTTTTGAAGTTCTAAGGAGCGTACAAGGTATGTTGTTTATTCCTCATATTTTGCATACTTTCTCTTTCATGCATGATAAATCTTTTGTGAGGAGTTTTATACCTATCTTGTCACAGCATCCTAAAAATATTAGAAAGAGGTGCTTGTTGCTAAGTGTTCATGTAGATATGTGTTATAATGTGTTGTTGTCTACATGCTTCTTCCTTCAGTTAATTATTCATCCTAAGCATGTTAAACTCAAATTATGCATGTTCATTACACTTTATTCTCTAAGGTTTGTGTCTTATATATATTATGAGTCGTTTGTAGAGTATCTCTTGTATCTTTTTCTGTGTTTAGATTCGAGGTCGAATCCTTTTGAGGAGAGAGGGAATGATGCGATTCAAGGAGCCCTAAACATACAAACTTCACAAACAAGGGCGTTGAACATACTAACTCCACAAACAAGAAGCTTTTGCGAAAGCAGAAGATGTAAACTAAAGAGCTTCCTGTTCAAACATATGCAAGATGAGCCAAGGAATATAGATGCATGATTTTTCTATGTTTATTGAGGCCATGATATTATTGTCCTTGAGTTTTTTGCATATCATATGATGTAAGGGTTGGTGGGAGGGCAGGATGGTCATTTCACACGTTGTCGTCGTAGTATCGAGTCTAGTTGTTTGAGTTCTCGTTGTTTTGGGTCTAGTATATTTTATAGCATCTTTTAATATGTGTTTCTAGTGCTAACGGCTGTGTTTGAGTGTTTTCTAAGGAGGCAAGGCTAAATAAGGAAAGTGGCTTGAAGAGTCCCTATTTTTCAGGAAGGCAGCCGGACACCAGTCGGTATTTTAGACGCCTAGGTCGGAGTACTGATCCAAATGGGTTCAAATCACTTGGAGGTTTCAGATAACTCAATACGATTTTCATGTTTTACACTTTTGCTAATTCGGGCTACAAGATGGACCGAAATCAGGTGCAAGTTGGGAGTCCAGAATGGAAAGTACTGAAGATCACTGGATGGATACCTAATCTTTGGAGGCCCGTATCTCTGTCAAGAAGAGTCCAAATGAGGTGATTAAAAAGCCCAAATTCAAGAAAATTTCATGAGCTACAACGTTACTAAAGAGTGCAAACCCTAACTCGGCGTCTAGAAGCAGCTATAAGCCAATAACCCACAGGGTGTAATTCCAGTACGAAATCTTAAGGATTTGAGTTATGCAATTTTTTCTTGATTAGATTTGACTTATGTTTATTGTAAATTTGATTTAGCTTGATAGGCAGTGATCTAAGGAATTGATTGATTAGTTAAATTTTAGGAATATCAAAATATAGTATTATATTAGGGTCAAGAAAAAACGGGAGGAAGGTTCAGAATTTTCAGAATAAAAATTTCAGTTTTTGTTGCAACCGTGTGTTGCCTTTGTTTTGTGTTTTTCCTCTGGTTTTCAAAATGTAAAATCAAGGCTAGATCCAATCAAGGTTTGAGCAAACTTAGTTGTGAATCACAATCCAAGGATAAGGAACGACGTGTTGGATTGGGATATTCGATTTGCTCAACGTAGACGTTGTTGATTTCTCTTGTCCAAGAAGGTGGTGTTGGCGCCATTGTCCCACGCAAGGCTGATCAAAGGTGTCTTTTGGAGTTGAAAGAAGCGATCGTTAATTCCATACGATCCAAGATCGTATCGAAAAGAGTAGAAGATTCTTTTGCACTTACGAGGAAAATGAGAGTTGTCTTGACCTTGTTTGCACTATTTCTCTTCCTTTTGAGCATGTGTGGCCGCTCCCTAGGGCTTCTTCCCTTTCTTGAGAATTCTCTTTAATGCCCTTGGAAGATTGCCTTTTGTAGATATGACACCATCTTTCTTACTTGGCACACTATGATTGGAGGGATAACTTGGCCTTGCTTACTTGGCACTTGATGATTGGTCCAACTTGTCATCATTTTAATGAGCTCTAAGATCTGAAAATAACTCACAAAACATGTGCCAAAAAGAATTCTAAATACTACCAAATAATCATAATTTAATCCCTTCAACTTTGGGATGCAAATTAAAGACAAAAACATTCAAAAAATCGTCACTTATGCACATGTGCTGAAAATTTCAATTTAGTAAGCTTTGTGAAATAATGCACGATAATTACACATATATGGTAAATTCTAATCAGCCCTAAATTGAATTTTCTATAACACTTTAACATGTCTTGAATGTGTAAAAAGTGTCTAGATACATGTTACAACTCATGCCCAAAACATTCCATGTGTTGCGTTCGTAGAAAACCGAATTTTCGACTTTCGTCGATTACGCGATTTTTCTCCGATTAAATTCAAACTTTTTGCACATACCATATATATTATGTCACACATAATATACATAAAATAAAGTAGATATTCAGCTTTAATGGCTGATTGAGAGGCGCCCCATGTGCTAAAGGAATTGAATTTGAGATCTCCACAATTTGGCCTAAATTGTGGGTGATTTGTGTGTGCCAACATAGAATGATTTAGTGGCTGAATTTAACATGTGAGCCACGAAAGTTTTGGTTATTTTTTGAAGCATATGGGCTGGCCATATTTATATGGAAAGTACGTGACACGTTGGCGAAGTTTTGGTAGTCACCCGATACGACAATTTTCGATTTATAACCTTAAACTGTGTCGTTATAATTTTGTCCTCACCATGGCTTATATCATATGATATAAGACCTGAATATACTCATAAATATGAGGTGTATATAGTGGTTTGACGTTGACATACGTTTATAATATACGTAACGTGTCGGTAGTACATCGGAATATATGCGTGTTATGCCTTTTACAAAAATTTGAATATATATATGTATATAATATATATATTTAGGCGTGTGAGATGAGTTGGAAGGTGAATTTCTATTTCCAAAATTGTTGCCATAAAGCTTTGTCCAAATATATCTCCATTTAATGAACTAGGCTATTCATTAACTTAAGTACTTCACTTAATGAACTAGTTTAGTTCATTAATTATGACACCTGAAAATAGTTCAAAAACAACAAATGTTTGGCATACGATGTAAGCTTTAACACTTTATGGCTTGTTAGTACGGAAACAATATATATAGAGCATATGAGGCATGTATATCACAAAAATGTGTCAAGTAATAAATTTGTCATTCATTTCGTAAACTCTTACTATTTAAATCATGCATTTCGTAAATCTTTCAAACACTTTTTCTCAACAATCTCTCCCTTTTGATGATTTACAAAATAAAACTGGTTCATGATTTAAATATAATTGTGCACCCTCCAATTAGGCACAAATTCAAATTTTGAATTTTATAGTATCATTGTCTCGTCCTTAAATTGTGCAATCATGCTCTCTCTCTCCCACTTATGTAATGCACTCTCTCTTCTCTTTTATTTGTAAATAATATCAAAAGTGCATGTAAAGATGGAAAGAAATATCAATCTATAGCAAATCAGCAGAAATCATGCCTAATTTTGAGCGTAGATTTTCGTACGTGGCTTGATTTAGCGTGTTGGTGGATATGTCTGCGACTTGTGCTTTGGTACGTACATGTTCTATAACGATATCACCACTATTCACATGATCATGAAGAAAGTGATATCGTACTTCTACGTGCTTTGCCTTAGAGTGTAGTACGGAGTTCTTAGACAAATTAATAGCACTCATACAATCACAATAAATGGGGATGCAATTTACCGTGATTCTAAAATCTGATAGTTGCTGGTTTAACCATAAGAGTTGTGTGCAACAAAGACTAAGTGCCATGTATTCAGTTTCAGTAGTAGATATGCCACACTTGCTTGCTTTTCCGAAAACCAAGATATTAATGAATTTCCTATAAATTGACAAGTGCCACTTATGCTTTTTCTATCTATTTTGCATCCGCCATAATCCGCATCAGTATAAGCATGCAAGTCAAATTCACAATTCTTATCATACCAAATTCCTAAAGTGGGAGTGTTCTTAATGTATCGAGATATCCTTTTTACAGCATTATAGTGAGACACTTTAGGTTTGCTTTGAAAACGTGCACACATACAAACAATAAACATGATATCGAGTCTACTTGCGGTAAGATAAAGCAAGAAACCAATCATAGACCTATACAAACCATTATCAAAGTCTTTTCCTTTCTCATCTTTATCTAGTTTAGTGGTGACACTCATAGGGGTTGGGGATAGTTTCAAGTTCTCAAAGTTAAACTTTTTAATCATGGCATTCACATATTTGACTTGACTTATATGGTTGCCTTTTACTAGTTTGTTTAATTTGCAAGCCAAGAAAATAATTCAATTCACCAACCTTAGACATTTCAAATTCGGATTTCATGCATATTCCAAATTCTTCAACAAGTTTATGAGATGTAAATCCAAAAATAATGTCATCAACATAAATTTGAATAATAAGTAAATCGATTTATCTTGTTTCAAGAATAAAGTGCTATCTATGGTGCCTCTTTTAAATCCATTTTCTTAAAAAAAATTAGCAAAAGGATCATACCAAGCCCTAGGTGCTTGTTTTAAACCATATAGTGTCGTCTTTAATTTGTACACGTGATCAGGATATTTCAAATCTTCAAAACCGGGTGGTTGTTTCACATATACTTCTTCTTGTATAAAGCCATTTAAAAATACACTTTTTACGTCCATTTGATAAAGTTTAAAATCCTTCATGCAAGTAATATCAAGTAATAATCGTATGGCTTCTAAGCGTGCTACGGGTGCAAATGTCTCGTCGTAGGCTATTCCTTCTTCTTGATTATATCCTTGTGCTCAAGTCTCGCTTTGTTTCTAACAAATTTACCTTCTTCATTCATTTTATTTTTGAAGACCCACTTTGTGCCTATTATCGTTTTATCTTGTGGTCGTGGCACTAAATCTCAGACATCATTTCTTGTGAATTGATTTAACTCATCATGCATAGCATTAATCCAAGAAGAGTCATTCAAAGCATCAAATACATTCTTGTGTTCAATTTCGGATATCATAGCACGAAATTGATTTATTTCATCCGGATTTATTCTTCTACGTGGTTGGACATCTTCAGTTATATCGCCTATAATAAGGTCGTGTGGGTGATCCCTATGCCATCTTGGTTGATTATTCTCTAAGTTTTCATGTATTTCTAAGTGATCATGCATTTCTACTGTGTTGGGCTCATCATGTGCGATATTCTCTTCTATATCATCTAACACGGGCTTTAGTTCAAAATCATCGTCATATTCTTTATCTTTTCAAACTCGCCAAATTCATTAAACTTCACATGAATAGATTCTAAAATTTGTCTAGTGATAAAATCATAACATCTACATGCCTTAGAATTCATAGAATATCCAACAAAGATGCATTCAATTGATTTAGACTCAACTTTATCTAGATTATCTTTTGTATTCAAAACAAAGCATTTACAACCAAACACATGAAAGTAATCAATTTTAGGCATGCGATCATTTACTACTTCATAAGGAGTTTTGTTTATTTTCTTTCTAATCGACAAACGATTAACTATATAGCATGCACAATTTACGGCTTCCGTCCAAAAAAATCTAGGCAACATATTTTTACATAGCATGGTTCTAGAAATTTCTTGTAGTGTCTGATTCTTTCTTTCTACTAATCCATTCAATTGTGGTGTTCTAGGTGGCGAAAATTTGTGTTTAATACCTTTTTCTTCGTAAAAAGCAATCATGTCCTTATTTTTAAATTCACCGCCTCTATCGCTCCTAATCTTTTTCACATTCAAACCATATTAATTTTCAAGTTGTTTTATTAATTTAGCAATCTGAACGGCACTGTCATCTTTACTCGGAAGAAATAAAGTCCATGTATAGCGAGAAAAATCATAAGCGATGACACATGCATAATGTCGCCCACCAAGACTCCTAGTACGACTAGGACCAAACAAGTCAATGTGTAATAATTCTGGCACTCTAGATGTGCTAATTTCATTTTTAGATTTAAGTGACTCGCGTGTTTGTTTGCCTTTAATACAAGATTCACACAACTGAAAGTTGTCTAAATCAAGTTTAGGCAATCCTCGTACTAGATTCTTTCGTTGAATTTTTTCAAGCGTTGAGATGCCATTGTGTCCTAATGCCTATGCCACAAATTTACGTTAGGTTCATTTGACATAAAACATATTAGCGTCTAACATGTCATACATAGAAAGTGTAAAAATATTTCCTTCTCTTTTTCCTTTTAATACCGTTTATCCGTCTTTTATTTACTATGTTGCAATATGGGTGAGTGAAACACACATCAAACCCGTTGTCAAGAAACTGTGAGATGCTAAGCAAATTATAGGATAGATTACTTAAGAGTACTGGGGCTTCCAATTGTATCTTTTTCGATGATTCTTCCTTCGTTGTTGTCTCCAAAGGTCACCGATCCACCTTTTGTAACCTTCTTCAACTTTGAAAACAAGCTCGGGTCACCCGTCATGTGCCTCGAGCAATCACTGTCAAGAAACCACTTGATTGATATATCTTTAGTTGTATGTGTTCCCTGCAATATGTAACAACGATTTAGGTATCCTTTTATTTTGGGTCCTTACAAGTTAGTTCTTCACCCCTTTATAAGAGTATCTTTTGGTACCCATACTTGAGTGACCTTTCTTGGTCTTACAAATGGTGAGAATATAGACGAAGAAACAATATAATAGACATTAGGTGGGAATGCATTTGGCCTTTGGCCGAGAATTCCATTGTGAACATTGTATGGTTTTTGTTTTTGATATGTTCTTGTGTTAGTGTACATTATGCGTGATCTAGATGCATTTATGGTAAATGAGTGTTGTGTATGCATTAATGGTTTCTTTTCATATTTATATGGCACATAATTATATCTTGTATGACATGAAAAGGAAACACGATGACATGAAGTAGGGGGTCTAGGCGTCTTCTTAAGCGCCATATTTATCTTGAAAGCATCGATTTTCTTAGATGAAGATAAAATGAATTTGGTTGATTTATTTAGTGTCTTGTTTTCCTCAACGTATCCTAATCCGGTTTTGTTGCTATCATGCTTTTATGAAGAGATAATGCGATCTAGTATGTTTGTACCCGTGTCAAACTGTTTCATGATTTTTTCTAAATCTGCATTCCTTGATTTCAGATTTGAAATCTCGGATTTCATTTTATTATTTTCTGTCGTTAATGATGAGACCTCTGATTTCAATGCATTGATTGTGCAACACGACTCTTCTTTTGAACGTTTAATTGGGAAACAAGGTTCATGTAGATGATTCTAACAACTTTTTGTCTTCAATTAACCATTTCTTTTCTTTTGCAAGAGTCTTTGTGAATTTATGTAGTTCAAGATATTGACTAAACAAATCGTCATAGGAAGGTTCGAAATCAGAATGAGAATCAGAAGATGCCTCATTTGATGCTTTGGATGCAAAGCATACTTGTGACGTCTCTTCTTCGGCATCAGTCTCAGAGTCAGATAAATCACTCCAAGTGGAGGTCTTGAGAGCTATTCTTGAATTTCTTTGTTTAGGTTCTGAGACGGGTCTATTTTTGTTCCAGTCCTTGTCACAGTTTTTGGTCATTTGTTTGTCCTTGTTCTCGCAGTCATATGACAAATGTCTAAATTTCCCGCATTCATAGCACTTAGTGTCCTTGTCATTATTTTATTTTTATTTCTTTTAGTCGAAACAGCCTTAGGTTTGTTCTTGAATGATTTTCTCATGAATTTTCTCAAACCTTTAGCCAATAGTATTAGATCTTCCTTGTCCGATTCATTATCACTATCATCTACGTGATCGGAAGAAGTAGATACGTATTCATTTGATTTAAAAACAATAGTCTTACCTTGTTTTGACGTTGATTACGATTTTCTTAATGTAAGTTTGTTTTCGTATACCTTTAAAGATCCAATTAGTTCCTCCATTTTTATTGATCTTGTTTCTTTACTTTGCTCAATTGCCGTGACTTTAGAGTCCCATTCGGATGGGAGACTTCTTAGCACCTTTTGTACTTTTTCCTGTGTAGAAAAAGCTTTTCCAAGAGACTTAAGAGAATTATAGATGTTAGTCAAGCGTAAGTCCATATCAACAATAGATTCATTTGGCAATAATTTAAAAGACTCAAGAGTGGGCATAAGTATATTTATTTTAGACTCTTTGACTTTACTAGTCCATGTTTCATCTCAAGAATTCTCCACATCTCTTTAGCACTGGAGCAATTAGACACGTAACTTGACTCACTTTTACTCAGTCTTGTGAATAGTGGTTGCCATCTCACAAAGATCATTGGATCTTCTTGTTGTGAGTGTACCTGCTGTAGCGCCCCGACCCGGACAGCGGATCCGAACCAGTGCACCCGTCGTAGCTTACTGAGAAGACTACAAGACGTCTCATCTCTCGAATACATATCATCAATGACGTAAGAGAATAAGCATGGAGACACGTGCAAAATAAAATCTAAACCATCCAATTCGTACATCAAAGTGTAATGAAATCACAAAAGAGTGTTCATGGTAAACCCACTAAATCCTTGAGTGAATGAAAGAAACTGAAATAACTAGCAACAGTCTCGACTATCTACCAATAAGACTCTAAGCATCCCATTCGGCCCAATCGCGGTCGTCCTCTATGAAGATCATGTCATAGCTAGGCTCATCTGCAAAATAAAGGTAGTACCCTTAGCGAAAAACGCTAGCAAGTAACCCGCTTATAAGACATACGGGATCAACGCATGGCAAGACATGAGTAGTATTTAAAACAAGGGGTGATAGGGCACATGTCTTGTAAACTTCAAAAATGTAGATTTACAGCACAATAAAATAAGGACAATAATGAATAAGCAATTAACAACTCAATAACAATTCAATCTCAATTCAATCACACCATAACGACGCACGTGATGCATGAAAAACTATGCACTACACTACACAGTCACAAATGCTTATGTCATTCTTTTCAAAACCGTGCAATGCATGTCACAATGTCCGGTCACATAACTTTATACCCTGTGGTGGGCCACACATTGTCTTTATACCCTGTGACGTACCACAGCTCAACTTTATACCCTGTAATGTACCAAAACTTGTCTTTATACCCTGTAGCGCATCACAGCTCAATTCGCAAACTTTATACCCTGTGTCGAGGCACAGCTCTTATCAAATCATTATGCAATGCAAGTGCCATGATGCAAGAATGCACGTTCACATATCAATCGCATTCTTCAATCACATACTTCGATCACATTCTCACTTTCATCGTACCTTCAAAAGCTTCAACTTACCCCACATAGTCTTTCTCACTAAGGATTCAAGTAACCAAGTAACTCTCCTCACTCGCTCCGTTTGAACCCGCTCGAAGCCTCTAACGTTCATTCTTAACCCCTTAGTGCATACACCTTAAAGTCCGATTTAAATACCCTACGAAGTGTTCACCGCTGATTCATCATCCTAGGTCGTGTTCCCATGACTTACGCTACCTCAATCAGGTCCTAAGAAGTCCCTAAGCACCCAACGGGTCCCCTAGCTTCCCTCTTTCTTCCCTTATTTTTCCACAAAACTGGTTGACATCATACCCTCATATCGATCGATCGATGTGACTTCACACCCTCACATCGATCGATCGATGTCCATCAGAGAACATCGATCTCTCACCCCTTTATACATCGATCGATCGAAGTTCATCAGAGAGCACCGAACTCTCACCCCCTTATACATCGATCGATCTACGTACTACTGAGACACATCGATCTCTCATCCGTCAGACATCGATCGATCGATGTACTTCGAACTCTGACGTCGATCAATCAATGTCACCGTTTTTGCAGAATTCCCTCTGCGAACTTCTACAGAAACTGCAGATGTCAACCCAAACGTTTTCCAACTCCCTTCCAACCATTCCAAGCCTAATCCTCACTATCAATCCATCCTTAATTTAATAAAACAACAGCTTTAACGTACCAAACAAGGATTCAATCCTAAAACTCAAATCTTTATCAAAACCAACCCCAAAATCTCACATTTTTCACCCTCTTCTCTCTCCATCCGAAAATAGCACAAAATAGGGTTCATGGGATTGGGTTTTGCATGATCTCACATATTTGAACAACAACAAAAATGATTTCAACATATAGTGGCCAAAACTCGAAACCCAAAACACATAAGGCACATATAGATTCACAGAAAGAAACTACTGCATGGTGATCCGATTGATATCAAAAATAGGCCTTTTCATTGTTCGCAAAAACGTAGGAACTTATAAGTAGATTACTTGCCTTTGATTACTTGAAGAAGAATTGAAGAACGGAAGAAGATTGGATTGAAGATCTTGAAGAGTTCCTCGCCTAGGGTTGGAGAATAGAAATCGCCTATGGGAGGAGAGGAAGAGAATAGCGTCGGTTTCTTTCTGAAATAGAGAGAAACTGACGTTCTGCCAGTTTTGATATGGGAAGGGTGAAATTTGAGTTTCTATATTATATCCTATTATCTTATTTATCTTGAATAATTAAATCCTAATATTTATTTATAAATTCAATGCTACTTAATTCTACATTTAATTCTCTCCATAAATTCCCATTAATTCTAATACTAAATTCTTCATTCATTATTATTAATTGTCCTTAATCACATTTAATTTTTGTTTTATCCCGTAATTATTCTACGGAGGATGTGGGGCATAACATTCCACCCCCTTACAAAAAGTTTCGTCCTCGAAATTGACGTACCTTATTGGAAGAGATGTGGATACAACTCCTTCATTTGCTCTTCAAGCTCCCACGTGGCTTCACGCTTCGTATGGTTACTCCATTGAACTTTGATATATGGAATCACGCGCTTGCGTAGGACTTGATCATTCTTATCCACAATCTTTGCTGGATGTTCTTCATACGTGACATCTTCTCTAACATCCAATGGTTGAGCCTCAAGGACATGGCTCGGGTCTGATACATATTTTCTCAGTTGCGACACATGGAATACATTGTGAACTTGGGATAAGATTAGAGGCAACGCTAGTCGGTAGGCTCTTTCTCCAACCTTGCCAAGCACCTCGTATGGACCAATATATCTAGGGCTTAGCTTGCCCTTCATTCTGAACCTCGCCACTCCCTTGGTTGGTGAAACTCGTAGATAAACCTTTTCACCGTCCTCAAACTCCAAGGGTCGCTTTTTGGTATCTGCCCAACTCTTACTGCGATCTTGCGCCACTCTTAGCCTTTCTCTTATGATTTTCACTTTCTCAATTGTCTGTTCGGGCAACTCCGGTGCTGTGATCGTTCTTTCTCTAACTTCATCCCAAGAAACCGGGAACCTGCACTTGCGTCCGTATAGAGCCTCAAACGGTGCCATGTCAATTGCGTTGTGATAGCTGTTATTGTATGAGAACTCCATCAGCTTTAGCATGCTATCCCAGTTTCCCTTAAAATCCAAAACACAAGCTCTCAACATGTCCTCTAAGGTCTGGATTGTCCTCTCCGACTGTCCATCTGTCTGAGGATGATAGGCGGTACTCATCCTTAGTTCAGTGCCCATCGCCTTCTGAAATGCCATCCAAAACTTAGAAGTGAACCTGGGATCACGGTCCGATACAATACTGACGGGGACTCCATGCAAGCTCACAATATTATCCACATATATGTTAGACAGTTTCTCATAAGATGTACCATGTGGCATAGCTATGAAGTGAGCTGTCTTTGTGAAGCGATCGACAATTACCCAAATCATCTCATTTCCAATTCTGGTTTTGGGCAACCCCATCACGAGGTCCATAGTCACATGTTCCTACTTCCATTCTGGGATTTCAAGTGGCATCATCAAACCGCCAGGCCGTTGGTGTTCTGCTTTAACTTGTTGGCATACTAAACATTTCTCGACATACTCTGCGACAGTTCTTTTCATCCCTATCCACCAATAATTTCTTTTGAGGTCCTTGTACATTTTCGTGCTGCCAGGGTGGATAGACAACCTTGAGTTATGAGCTTCACTCAACAATTCTCTACAAAGCTTTTCCTTATCAGGTATGCATAACCGGTTCTGAAACCATAGACTTCCATCCCCTCGCAACTGAAAATCATTCACTGATCCCGTAGACAATTTATCGCGGATTTCTCTCAGTGCTGCATCTTCATGCTGAGCTTCTTTGATTCTGTCTACCAAATCTGGCCTTATAGATAAGGCCGTAAGGACATTTGCCAGCGAGTCTATAACATCCAGACCAAACTCTTCGATTTCTTGCTCTAAAGGAGACTGTCTTGCATGGCTAGATTTTCTGCTCAGCGTGTCCGCCACTCTATTTGCTTTACCCGGATGATAGTTGATGGTTAACTCATAATCCTTGAGTAATTCCAACCATCTCCTTTGCCTCATGTTAAGCTCCTTCTATGAAAATAAGTACTTCAAACTCTTGTGGTCCGTGAACACTGCACATTTCTCTCCATACAAATAGTGTCTCCAGAACTTAAGAGCAAATACTACAGCCGCGAGCTCTAAGTCATGCGTCGGGTAATTATGCTCATATGGCTTCAACTGTCTCAACGCGTACGAGATAACTCATCCGTTTTGCATCAAAACACAACCTATAAACAGAAAGTTAGTTTAAGGCTAGCATATGTATATACAATGCATTAATTGTAATAGTGTAGACACCTAGTCCTTTCTTGGACGCATCACTATAGATCACAAAACCGTTGGTGCCGGAAGGTTGTGCCAACACCGGGGTTGTGGTTAATTTCTTCTTGAGCTCAGAAAATCTCTGTTCGCATTCAGCAGTCCATTCAAACTTAGTCTTCTTCTGCGTAAGTCAGCTCAATGGAACTGCTATTGTAGAAAATCCTTCAACAAACTTCCTATAGTAGCCTGCAAGGACTAGGAAGCTTCTGACTTTGGTCACATTTGTGGGTCTTGGCCATTCAGTAATAGCTTCTATTCTCTTAGGATCCACAGAGATCTCGTCCTTTGAAATCACATGACCGAGAAAAGCTACACTCCTTAGCCAGAATTCACACTTGCTGAATTTGGCATAAGGCTTTTGTTGCCTCAAAATTTGCAACACCACTCTTAAGTGTTCTGCATGGGACTGTTCGTCAGGGGAGTAAACCAGGATATCGTCGATGAACACCATAACGAATTGATCCAGCTGCTCACGGAATACGATGTTCATTAAGTCCATGAAAGCTGCTGGGGCATTAGTTTAGCCAAATGGCATCACCAAAAACTCATAATGCCCATATCGTGTCCGAAAAGCTGTTTTAGGGACATCACTTGCCTTCACGAGTAATTGATAGTACCCCTGACGAAGGTCAATCTTTGAAAACCATCGGGCTCCCTTTAGTTGATCAAATAAATCCTCAATCCTTGGCAGAGGATATTTATTCTTGATGGTGATCTTGTTCAACTCTCGGTAATCAATACACAACCGCATGCTGCCATCTTTCTTTTTCACAAACAATACTGGAGCTCCCCAAGGTGATACACTGGGACGAATCAACTTCTTATCTAACAGCTCCTGAAGTTGTCCCTTTAGCTCCTTAAGTTCAGCTGGAGCCATTCTGTAAGGTGTCATAGATATAGGCTCGGCTCCAGGAATCAAGTTGATCTCAAACTCTACTTCTCTTGATGGCAGGACTCCCGGCAAATCATCCAGAAATACGCCCTTAAATTCATTGATTACCGGAATCTGATCTATGGAGAGAACTTCTTGCTTCGCGTCTAACGCATATACCATAAGTCCATCTGCTCCCTTCTTCAATGCTTTGAAGGCCTTAATCGCTGTCAAGTATATCTTCTTTGGGGCTTTTGTTAACTTGACGTTCCCTTGAACGATCACTTCATTCATCTCGGGATCATTAATTGTCACTTGTTTACGTCTACAGTCGATGTTGGCATGATGCTTAGTCAACCAGTCCATGCCCAATATCACATCAAAATCTTTCATCATAATTGGGATCAATGTAACGGGGAACACTTTCCCAACTCTAACACACAGTCCTTATATTGGTGATGTGAAATCAATACTTGTTCACCGTCTGCCTGCACCCTGAAGGGGTTGTCAAGCCATTCAGGTAGACAATCGAGTCTTTTGACAAACTTCTTCGATATGAACGAGTGACTCGCTCCACTATCAAACAACACATTCGCATGCAGTTTATTAACTAGAATCGTACCTAAATACAAAGAGTGAAACACATAAAGTTTTCATATGAAACTCGATCAGTTTCAACTTAGGCTACTAAAATTTCAACTTAAGCGACTAAAATTAAACTTAAATAACTAAGATTTAACTTAAATCGTACCTGTCACAACATCGGTGCTCTCTTGTACCTCAGCGTCCGTCATTGCATGGACTCTGGCATTGGTCCTGGGCCTAGCTCTCTGTTTCTGTGATGGCCCGGCGTCTTCTTGTGGTTTCTGCTTCCACTCGGGACAATCCTTGATTCTGTGGCCAGTCTTACCACATTTAAAGTAAGCCCCCGTCTTTTTCCAGCATTCCTCAACATGATTTTTCTGGCAGTGTGGGCACACTCCGGGCGCCTGACGATCAGGCTAATTCTGTTGTGGTGCCCTCTGAATTTGTCCCGTCTGTCCTTTTCTAGGAATTTTGACCCAACGTCCGGGTCTACATCAACTTCTGTCATCCCTCGGTCTCTTACTGGTATCGTCACGAGCCTCTCTAGGCTACGACCTGCGCATGTCACTCTCCACACGGTAACATGCATCCAACATCTCTTCAAACGTTTTCAGACTAGACCCCGCTATAGCCGTTTGTATGAGGGGTTTCAAACCTTCTTCGAACTTAAGCATCTTCATTCTGTTGTTTTCCAACACCATGGGTGTGAAATTTCCCAAGGCATGGAATCTATCAGCATAATCAGAAACGGACATCTGGCCTTGTTCAAATTTATCGAACTGCCTCATCTTCTCCAAAATGGCAGTTTCAGGCACGTAGTAATCTTTGTAGGCCTCAACAAATTGTTTCCACAAGATGGGAGGAGTCATCTTCGGCAGAATACCATTCCACCAGGCATTTGCTCGGCCACTCAATAAGGGCGTGGCCACATCCCCTTTCAGTTCCTCAGGCACTTGCACTAGCCTGAAGTATTTCTCCACCTCATCCAGCCAAAATCCAGCTACTTCTGGATCGGTGGTTCCCTCAAAAGTCGGGGCATGCATCTTTCGCATCTCCCCAATGTAGTAACGGATGCCGTGCTGAGGAGGTGGTGGCGGAGGGGGCTGTTGTTGCTGTTGAGAAACTCCTTATGCTATCACTGTGATAGCGTCTATTAGTGCCTGGGGTACTATCACCTGTGGTGGTGGAGGGTTCTCGTTCCCGTTGCCACCGTTTCCTTGGTTATCTCTTCTGGGAGGCATTGTCTGCAAAATCAACGCTTATTAGCATTCAGTAATTCCAAAGATAATCCTGAAAGCCCATATGCGTTGTACAGGACGGAACTCGTAAACTAAAAGAATAATAAATCTGATGAATTAAGTTTTATCGCGCTCGCACACACCCATCCCAATCAAACTTATATTTAAGATCATGTATTTAGACATAAAGATCAACTTAGGGTCAAAATCATAGCTTAGAACTCTACATGACATAACCTAGGTCTCCGAGGTAGATCAGAAGCCTAGTCTCGGATACCACCTGTAGTGCCCCGACCCGGATAGCAGATCCGAACCGGTGCACCCGTCGTAGCTTACTGAGAAGACTACAAGACGTCTCATCTCTCGAATACACATCATCAATGACGTAAGAGAATAAGTACGGAGACACGTGCAAAATAAAATCTAAACCATCCAATTCGTACATCAAAGTGTAATGAAATCACAAAAGAGTGTTCATGGTAAACCCACTAAATCCTCGAGTGAATGAAAGAAACTGAAATAACTAGTCACAGTCTCGACTATCTCCCAATAAGACTCTAAGCATCCCATTCGGCCCACTCGCGGTCGTCCTCTATGAAGATCATGTCATATCTAGGCTCATCTGCAAAATAAAGGTAGTACCCTTAGCGAAAAACGCTAGCAAGTAACCCGCTTATAAGACATACGGGATCAACGCATGGCAAGACATGAGTAGCATTTAAACCAAGGGGTGATGGGGCACATGTCTTGTAAACTTCAAAAATGTAGATTTACAGCACAATAAAATAAGGACAATAATGAATAAGCAATTAATAACTCAATAACAATTCAATCTCAATTTAATCACACCATAACGACGCACGTGATGCATGACAAAATATGCACTAGACTACAGAGTCACAAATGCTTATGACATTCTTTTCAAAACCGTGCAATGCATGTCACAATGTCCGGTCACATAACTTTATACTCTGTGGTGGGCCACACCTTGTCTTTATACCCTGTGATGCACCACAGCTCAACTTTATACCCTGTAATGTACCACAACTTGTCTTTATACCCTATGACACATTACAGCTCATTTTATACCCTGTGATGGTTACAGCTTGTCTTTATACCTTGTAACGCATCACAGCTCATTTTGCAAACTTTATACCCTGTGCCGAGGCACAGCTCTTATCAAATCATAATGCAATGCAAGTGCAATGATGCAAGAATGCACGTTCACATATCAATCACATTCTTCAATCACATACTTCGATCACATTCTCACTTTCATCGTACCTTCAAAAGCTTCAACTTACCCCACATAGGCTTTCTCACTAAGGATTCAAGTAACCAAGTAACTCTCCTTACTCGCTCCGTTTGAACCCGCTCGAAGCCTCTAACGTTCATTCTTAACCCCTTAGTGCATACACCTTAAAGTCCGATTTAAATACCCTACGAAGTGTTCACCGCTGATTCATCATCCTAAGTCGTGTTGCCATGACTTACGCTACCTCAATCAGGTCCTAAGAAGTCCCTAAGGTCACCCAATGGGTCCCCTAGCTTCCCTCTTTCTTCCCTTATTTTCCCACAAAACTGGTTGACATCATACCCTCATCGATGTGACTTCATACCCTCACATCGATCGATCGATGTCCATCAGAGAACATCGATCTCTCACCCCTTTATACATCGACCGATCGAAGTGACTTCGAACCCTCACATCGATCGATCGAAGTTCATCAGAGAGCACCGAACTCTCACCCCCTTATACATCGATCGATCTACGTACTACTGAGACACATCGATCTCTCACCCGTCAGACATCGATCGATCGATATACTTCGAACTCTGATATCGATCGATCAATGTCACCGTTTTTCAAGAATTCCCTATGCGAACTTCTGCAGAAACTGCAGATCTCAACCCAAATGTTTTCCAACTCCCTTCCAACCATTCCAATCCTAATCCTCACTATCGATCCATTCTTAATCCACTAAAACAACACCTTTAACGTACCAAATAAGGATTCAATCCTAAAACTCAAATCTTTATCAAAACCAACCCCAAAATCTCACCTTTTTCACCCTCTTCTCCCTCCATCCGAAAATAGCACAAAATAGGGTTCATGGGATTGGGTTTTGCATGATCTCATATATTTCAACAACAACAACAATGATTTCAACATATAGTGGCCAAAACTCGAAACCCAAAACACATAAGGCACATATAGATTCACAGAAAGAAACTACTGCATGGTGATCCAATTGATATCAAAAATAGGCCTTTTCATCGTTCGCAAAAACGTAGGAACTTGTAAGTAGATTACTTGCCTTTGATTACTTGAAGAAGAATCGAAGAACGGAAGAAGATTGGATTGAAGATCTTGAAGAGTTCCTCGCCTAGGGTTGGAGAATAGAAATCGCCTATGGGAGGAGAGGAAGAGAATAGCGTCGATTTCTTTCTGAAATAGAGAGAAACTGACGTTCTGCCAGTTTTGATATAAGAAGGGTGAAATTTGAGTTTCTATATTATATCCTATTATCTTATTTATCTTGAATAATTAAATCCTAATATTTAATTATAAATTAAATGCTACTTAATTCTTCTTTTAAATCTCTCCATAAATTCTAATTAATTCTAATACTAAATTCTTAATTCATTATTATTAATTGTCCTTAATCACATTTAATTTTCGTTTTATCCCGTAATTATTCTACGGAAGGTGCGGGGCATAACACCTGCACTCTGATACCACTTGCAGGACCAGTAAAGCACCACTAGAAGGGAGGGAGGGTTAAATAGTGGGTGCGGAAAATTTGGTTTTTTAATACTTTTCAACCAAAAACCTCACTTCTGAAAACAGTTTCTGTTTTCAGGCAATGAATTGAAATAATTAGACGGACTAGTTTGTAGACATCCAAAAATTGTGAAATTTTGTGTGAATGAACTATCAGATATTCTAGGTGTCTCGCAAAAATTTCAAATTACAAATCCACTCCTAACTTTTTGAAAATACGTTTTTGGTCAGATTGGGTAAATCTACCAGAAACAGTACTCCGACTTGAAAAATTTATTCTGATTAATTGGTGACTCCAAATGGTCTACGAATTTAATGAGAAGACCCTCAAGATATTTATTTGGATGGATTGAAACAGTTTTAGAAAATTACTTTGGGAAGTATGTCAATCATGTTGATGTTCTCAACCTTTGCAACTCTGAAAATCAGATTGCGCCAGTCTCAGAACTATTCAAATTTGACTGATTTATATTTATCCAAATGAGTTGAGACTTACGCCAAATGAAAGCTAAGAGTTGTGGCTATGTTTCTGTAAAATGTTATGCTTTTTGAAATTTTTTTGCTAGTTTTATCTTTGCAATGAAATTGATGCAGAATACTGGAAACTGAAAGTAAAGTGCAGTAACGTAAAGACACTAAGGATTTTATACTGGTTCAGTTAAATCAACCTACTCCAGTCTTCGAGGGCACCTTCCTCGGTTATCACTAAACACCAAAAATACCTTACCACAAGGGTGACTGGAGTTACACACTAACTCCACCCTTTTACAAACAATACAATCAGGCAAACGAATCATGGACACCACCTGCTAACTAATGAAGGTGTGATTACACATTGATCAACCTTTTACAACAATTGAAACATCTATGGTGGAATAATCAAAGCCTATACAATATTTTGAATATATGAACAATAGGCTTGAGAGAAGAAGAAGAAAAAAAGAAAGACAGAAGAAGAGAGTAGAAGATCCTTTTGCATTTGAGAGGAAAATAAGAGTTGTCTTGACTTTTTTGCACTACTTCTCTTCCTTTTAAGCATGTGTGGCTGCCCCCTAGGGCTTCTTCCCTTTCTTAAGAATTCTCTTTAATGCCCTTGGAAGATTTCCTTGAGTAAATATGACACTATCTTGCTTACTTGGCATACTATGATTGGAGAGATGACTTGGCCTTGCTTACTTGGCACTTGATGATTGGTCAAACTTTTCATCATTTTAATGAGCTGCAAAATCTGAAAATAATTCATAAAACATGTGATAAAAAGAATTCAAATTACTACCAAATAATCACCATTTAATCCCTTCACTTTTGGGATGCAAATTAAAGACAAAAACATTCAAAAAATCGCCACTTATGCACATGTGCTGAAAATTTCACTTTAGTAAGCTTTGTCAAATAATTCACAATAATTACACATACGTGGTAAATTCCAATCAGCCCTAAACTGAATTTTCTAGAACACTTTAACATGTCTTGAATATGTAAAAAGTGTCTAGATACATGTTACGACTCATGCCAAAAACGTTCCATGTGTTGTGTTCGTAGAAAACCGAATTTTTTACTTTCGTCGATTACGCAATATTTTTCGATTAAATTCAAACTTTTCCAGATGTCATATATATTATGTCACACATAATATACATAAAATAAAGTAGATATTCAGCTCTAATGGCTGATTGAGAGGCGCCCCTATGTGCTAAAAAATTGAATTTGAAATCTCCACAATTTGGCCTAAATTGTTGGTGATTTGTGTGTGCCAGCATGGAATGATTTAGTGGCTGAATTTAACATGTGAGCCACGAAATATTTGGCTATTTTTGAAATATATGGGTTGGCCATCTTTATATGGCAAGTACGTGACATGTTGGCGAAGTTTTAGTAGTCACCTGATATGGCAATTTTCGGTTTATAACCTTGTAACGTGTCGTTATAATTTTGTCGTCACCATGACTTATATCATATGATATAAGACCTGAATATACTCATAAATATGAGGTGTATATAGTGGTGTGATGTTGATGTACGTTTGTGATATATGTAACGTGTCGGTAGTACGTCGGAATATATGTGTATTGTGCCTTTTAAAAAAATCTGAATATATATATAATATATATATATATATGTGTGTGTGTGTGTGTGTGTGTAGGCGTGTGAGATGAGTACGAAGGAGATTTTCTATTTCTAAAATTGTTGCCATAAAGCTTTGTCCAAATATATCTCCATTTAATGAACTAGTTAGTTCATTAACTTAAGTACTTCACTTAACGAACTAGTTTAGTTCATTAATTGTGGCACGTGAAAATAGTTCAAAGACAACCAAATGTTTGCCATATGATGTAAACTTTAACGCTTCATGGCTTGTTAGTATGACAACAATATATATACAGCATATGAGGCATGTATATCACGAAAACGTGTCAAGTAATAATTTTGTCATGCATTTCGTAAACTCGTACTATTTAACTCATGCATTTAGTAAATCATTCAAACACTTTTTCTCTACATCTATCGTCCTCGTAGTACATCAGCGTACGACAATCATCGTCTTTGGTGCTCCTACCTTGTGGGTTCATCTGGTTTGAAGTACCTAATCAGTGGAACCAAGAAATCATTATTACTCACTAACTTAACTGCAAATGACAATTTTATTGTCAAAATAAAATAACTTATTGGAAATTTAAGTCATGCTGCAAATCTATATAACTTGTGCTTCCGTTCCTTATTCGTAGGTCGATATGCATATATTGAGAATGCGATGAGATCTCAAGACTATTATATTTATAAACGTGCTTTTTTCTGTTTAGTTGATTGATGATTCTGTCCGCTTTTAGATTGTTGGATCATATAAATTTAAATGGTTTTACAGTGGAACAACATACTGAACCTATGAAATACGTACTCTAGAGTATTCCCTCTAACCCATGATTTTCTCCTCTATCTTATTCTTGACTTAGTACTAATCACACGAGCAAAGAATAAGATTTATAATGGAAAGAGCCGGCACATCCGTCTAAGGCACAGTATATTGTGCGTGATTTGATAATTTCAGAGACGGTAAACTTGTGTTTGTAAGAACCCAGTTTAACCTTGCAGACCCCTTAACTAAAGAACGAAGTAAGAAATTAGTCTATGAAACTTCGAGTGGGATGTGACTTATTCCATTTGTAGAGAATTTTTCATCACGGGAACCCAACCCACTATTAGTAGAGATCCTACAAACGGCATTCAATGTGGTAAAAACAAGTCATGAAAGAGTTCTATGTCGCACTATCAAAGTGTTTCTTCCTAAGGTGTTGTTGTCGATAGTGCCCACTGTAAAGAATCGAGGGCGAGATTTCGAGAATCTCTTAATGAAAATTCATAGCCATGTTGTACGTTGGCGTGAGCAGTGCACACTTGATGAATTTCACCTATATAAGCTTCGAAGTGGTGCCGCTTCCTGTGAGAGCCAGAAAAACTCTCTAGAGAGCTTATGAATCCCGGGATAGGTACATGGCCGATTGTGCACCAAAACCGCAAATTTGAATAAATATATAATGATATGTCTTCTTGTTGTTCGTATAAACAATAATGGAGTAAGATGTTAGAATATGTTGAGTTTTGATGATTTGCACAATGGATACTTCGAACAAGTGATTAGGCGCTTCATGTGTGTTGTTGGAAGTCAGTATACTTTGAACGCTTACATTAGGTGCCTAATGTACCTTGGTGAAGTCCAGTACACTTCGAACGCCTGCATTAGGCGCTTTATGTGAAGTGTCTGGATGTGCGTACACTTCGAACGCCTAGATTAGGCGCTTCATGTGAAGTGTTTGAAAATCAGGACACTTCGAACGCCTGATTAGGCGCTTCATGTGCCCTGTGGAAAAATGCGAACACTTCGAACGCCTGATTAGGCGCTTTAAGTGTTCCATTAAGTCAAAAGTACTTTTCCCCTGAATGGGCACGTGCTCTTATGTACTTTCTCTGAGAAAATGTCAGAGTTAGTTCGAACAAGCATGAAGGGCTACATTAGGCACTTCATGTGACTTCGAACGCCTTAAGCAGCCCACATGAGGTGCTTGATGTGACTTTGAACGACAGTTCATTTTCACATTAAGCGCTCTATGTCACTTCGAACGCCTGTGCTTTAAGCACATTAGGCGCTTCATGTGACCAACGTTACAAAGGTCTTATACTTCACTTTTTAACATCAGTTGACTCTCTGTACCCTCCTCTTTTAGTGTCTTTTTCACAGGTCTTTCACTACTGAAGATTTCAGGTTTCCTTTCTTGGCATCCTTTTTGAAATCTCTCCAAGAATGTTGCTACATGCCAAAGGAAGATCTCCAATGATGAGGACTCACCAACACAAGATGCCAAAACCCATTATTGTTTGTGTAGAGGGTTTCAAACGGGAAGAAACTTGAAGAGTGATAAAAGTAGGGTTTCTTCTCATTCTTCTCCAACTTTCTACATTGCAAGCTCTCAAATTTTCTCTCAAGCTCAAGCTCTCAAAATACTTGTAAACATTGTACATTTTACTTTATTGTTGAGAGTGACTATTGTAAGAGGAAGAAGAGTCTTCTTCTTGGTGAGTTATTATTGTGAGAGATGGGGTAGATTGTTGGTCAAGGAGCAAGGGCGCTTCTTGTTTGAGATTTCTAGACTTTGAAGGGTTAGTTGATAGTGTGTGGTGCACTATTCTCCCTACAAGATTTCTTTGAGGGCAAAGAAGATCTTTGGAGGCTAGACTTCAAAGGGTTAGATCTCTCGGTTGTGGTCTAGGCAAAGTGCCTAGTTTTTCAGTGTTTGGATTTTGTTAGTTGATTGTTGTTTCCCCCCAAAGAGATAACAATCCCCTTTCAAAATCCTTCTTGTGAAAAATCAAGAAGGTAGAGGAGTATAGTCATTTTGACTTGAACCTCTATACATACTTGTGTTCTTTATTTTCTTGCAAGCTTTTATTCTTTCTAAAGAACACACCCAAGTATTGGTTGCACCTCAAAATGAAAAATATCCATAAAATATCCATACTTGGTGAACACACTATTCAAACCCCCTTATAGTGTGTTTTAAGGGACCTAACAATTGGTATCAGAGCCACATCTTGTTTACTTGAGTTCAAATACAAGATTTGATCATTAGAGTATGGATCCCTTTGTTTTTGATGATGTGAGTTCCCCTAGTGGTGATGCCTCAAGAAGAAGGAGGCAAGAAACACTATTCCCTTCCATTTCAAATGTTCATGTCAAAGTCCCTTTGTTTGATCCTCTAAACTACCCACTATGGAAGTCCAACATGGAAACATATGTACGTTCTTGTTGGCACAGAATCTAGATTGAAGTTTCAAGAGGATCCATGATTTCTATTGATATTGATGATCGTACTCTTGAAGAGGAGTTTCAGTTGGCCATAAATAGCAAGGCTCTTGCTATTTTAAACAACTCTCTTTCTTCAAATGAGAGAGCTCAGATTCAAGGAGTCCAATCCGCTCATGAGGCTTGGACAAAGCTTGAGATGATCCACGAAGGAACATCTCAAGTAAGAAAGGCCAAGAGGAGACAGTTAATCAAACAGTTCTACAACTTCACTATCCCCAAAGGTGAAAAGATAGAAGAGTCTATCCAAAGATTCACCAAGCTTGTCAACCTTCTCACAGCGGTTGTAGAAAATAGAACAAGAGGATCTAAACCATTGCTTCCTAAACATTTTAGGAAGAGAATGGAATGCGAAAGTGACGGCCATTGAAGAGTCCAAGGATTTGGAGACTATCACCTTGGATGAGTTATATGGAAATCTTATTACTTATGAGATTCATTTATATGCACAAGAAAAGAACGACCCTATTCGCCACTCCACTAAGGCACTTGCATGCGAATCGGAGGACTCGGACGATGAATTCGGACTTCTTGTCAAAAGATTCCTACGTTTTGCGAGAAAGAATGGTGATAAAGCTAAAAGATTCATCAAAGAAAAATACTCCAAGGACAAGGTTAAGGACCAAGAGAATAAATGTTATAAGTGTGGGAAGCTTGGTCATTTCATGAAGGATTGTCGAGTGAAGGAGCCGCAACTCAAAGACAAGAAGGCCATCTACCAAAGGAAGAAGGCCTTGCAAGCGGAAGTAGCCCACTGGAAGAGCATTCTTTCCTGGTCCGAGAGCGACAATGGCGACCATGATGATCTTGCACTCACGGGCGTGGTTCAAGATGATCTTGACAAGGAGTTCTTTGCACTCATGGCCATTGATAATGACATGGAGGTATGCAATATCTCATCTCACTATAGATTAATTGATGAACGAGATGATTTAGTGCAAGAAAATGACCTCTTAGACTTAAAATATAAACGTGTCAAGAAAGAGTTTAGATCATGTTTAAATGAATATAATGACACGTTAGAAGATCACATTGCATTGTAACTTGAGCATGATATATTTTTGACCATGCATGTGATTGCACTTGAAGAGAAACATGATTTAATGAAATCATGTGCTCAAGCCCGTGATGAGAAGAAAAATGATTCAAGGGTAAGTGCTACAAAAATAGAGGTTAAGGATGCATCTAGGCCAAGCATGAAAGCTAAAATCAAACCTAGTGCCATGTATGCATCTAAGAAGGGAAATAAGAAGGAACAAGCACAAGTTGTCAAGGAGTACAAAACCTCCTTGAAGAAGCAAAGGCACATGCCTAAACAAAAGGCTAATGCACCAAAGGCATCACAACCTTTGGTTCATGTTGTGAGACAAAAATCTTCTTCGATTCTAAAGAAGATGGTTCCTAAAAAGGAAACACGACATGTGCCTACGCACAAGCATTCACACAAGCATACACAAACTCACAAACATACTCCTACATGTTTTTATTGCAATAGGAAAGGTCACGTAGAAAGAGTATGTAGAGCTAAAAATAACAAGAATCTTGTGTGGGTGCCGAAAGGCGAGATGAAGGTAACTAACCTTCAAGGACCCAAAACAAAAAGGGTATCAACTTCGTATGGTTCTTTTGTAGGCCCTAGCACTCACTGGAGAAAGCGAAGACAAGAAGGTCAAATGGGTCGTGGACAGTGGGTGTTCCAACCATATGACGGGAGACAAATGTCTCTTCCATAGACTCACTATGCAAGATGGAAGAGTTGTCCACTTTGGCGGTAGCAAAGGCCAAATCAAAGGACATGGTATTGTGGGTAACGATTCCTTCTCTCTTAGTGATGTCTTATATGTTGTAGGTCTTAAGTTTAACTTGATAAGTGTCAGTCAACTATGTGATGCTAGTTATGAGGTAACGTTTTTGAAAACAAAGTGTGTTGTGAAAAAGGGGGATAAGATCTTATTTGAAGCTTTGCGTTTCAAAAATATTTACAAACTTAGCATCAACGATTTGGTTTCTCAAAATTTATCTTGCCTAGTTGCTAAGAATGATTTGACGCAACTATGGCATAGACGTCTCGAACATGTATGTTTCAAAACATTTAAATTTATTTGTGAAAATGGTAAAGTCCGAGGCCTTCCAAAAATGAATTTCGAAAACCATGACTTATGTGACACTTGTCAAAAGGCGAAGCTTGTGAAAACAAGTTTCAAACCCATGACAAATATTTCCACCTCCAAGCCCCTACAATTGCTTCATATGGATTTGTATGGGGATGTTAGAACAAAAAGTTTGGGTGGTAAACATTATACCTTCATGGTAGTAGATGACTATACTCGTTATACGTGGGTGATGTTTCTAGCTAAGAAGAGTGATGCATGTAGTGAGTTTATGAGTCTAAGTAAACGATTGGAAAATCACGTGGGTGACACCATTAAGACCATCCGTAGTGATCGTGGTGGTGAGTTTGATGGTGATTTCGAAAGGTTTTGTGTATCCAAAGGATACTCTCATGACCTTTCGGCACCTAGAACTCCTCAACAAAATGGTGTGGTGGAACGAAAGAATAGAACTCTACAAGAAATGTGTAGAGCAATGTTGAATGAGTTCGGTTTGCCCAAATATTTTTGGGCCGAAGCGGTAAATGCCGCTTGCCATGTGATCAATCGTGTATATTTGAGACCATACCTAAATGTGACACCCTATGAGCTTTGGAATGGAAAAGTTCCCAACATTGGGTATTTCAAAGTCATTGGTTGCAAGTGTTTCATACTTAATACCAAGGATACTTTGGACAAAATTGACCTCAAAGCGGATGAAGGTATCTTTTTAGGTTATGCCTCAAATAGTAAGGCATTTCGTATTTTCAACAAAAGGAGTCAAAAGGTGGAAGAATCAATCCATGTTAAGTTTAATGAGTCACTTAGTGACGAACCTAAACTTAATGAGGATTGTAAAGAAGATGAAGATGTGACTCCTCAAGAAGAAATTCTTGAGGATATTCCTATGGTTGTTCCTCAACAAGAGATTGTTGATGATCCTCCAAATGGAAACATCTTCATTGACTTGAGAGTTGAACCTATTGAAGGTACTCCTCCACCTTGTGTGCATGAACTTAGTGAGTCAAATAGAAATATTTCTCATACTCATGTTGATACACAAAATGTAGATAATGCATCACACATTCCGGAACATGGAAGTCATGTGAATGATGAAGGTTCATCCCTTCCGGAACATGATCATGAGGAAGTTGGAGGAGATGTCTCCAATCTTCCTAGATCATTTAAGCGCAAAAGTTCTCACCCTCAAGAGTTGGTCATAGGTGATCTAAATAGGGGTATCACCACACGAAGGCAATATAGAGAGAATGCATTTGTCTCTCTTATAGAGCCCAAGAATATCAAAGATGCACTTCTTGATGAAAATTGGATCTTGGCTATGCAAGAAGAGTTAAACCAATTTGAAAGAAGTGATGTTTGGGAGTTAGTTCCCAAACCACATGATCATCCAGTTATTGGTACGAAATGGATTTTTCGTAACAAGATGGATGATCAAGGTAATGTCAGTAGAAACAAGGCTAGGCTAGTTGCTCAAGGATACCATCAAGAAGAGGGTATTGATTTTGATGAGACATTTGCACCCGTAGCACGGCTTGAAGCTATTAGGATGTTGTTAGCATATGCTTGTTATAGGGATTTTAAACTTTACCAAATGGATGTTAAATCCGTCTTCTTGAATGGTGTTATTCAAGAAGAAGTGTATGTTGCACAACCTCCTGGGTTTGAATGTCATGATTCACCACATCATGTCTTCAAACTTAAAAAGGCTCTTTATGGCCTCAAACAAGCTCCAAGAGCTTGGTACGAGAGGTTAAGTACTTTTCTTCTTAATAATGGTTTTTCAAGAGGTAAAGTTGACACTACTTTGTTTATAAAAGAACAAGGTAGGAATCATTTAATTGTTCAAGTATATGTTGATGATATTATTTTTGGTGCTACTAACAATTGTCTTTGTGAGCAATTTGCTAGTCTTATGCAAGGTGAGTTCGAGATGAGCATGATGAGCGAACTTAACTATTTACTTGGATTACAAATCAAACAAACCGAAGAAGGCGTGTACATTTTCCAAACCAAATACACAAGAGATTTGCTCAAAAAGTACAATTTTGATGAACGAAGAGAGGTAAACACACCTATGAGCACAAGTACCAAGCTTGACAAGGATGAAAAAGGAAAGTATGTCGAGGTAACCTTGTATCGTGGCATTATAGGTAGTCTACTTTATTTGACGGCTAGTAGACCCGATATTTTACATGCAGTATGTTTATGTACTAGATTTCATAGTGATCCTAGGGAGATGAATTTTCTTGCGGTGAAACGCGTCCTTAGATACCTTAGAAGTACTTTGAAATTTGGTTTGTTTTATCCTAAGAATGCATGTTTTGATTTAAGAAGATATTGTGACTCCGATTATGCAGGGAGTCTAGTTGATAGGAAGAGCACCTCCGGAACTTGTCAGTTTCTCGGAGATCGTCTCGTTTCTTGGTTTTCCAAGAAACAAAACAGTGTGTCTCTTTCTACGGTGGAATCCGAATATGTGTCGGCTGCCTCTTGTTGTGCACAGTTATTATGGATGACTAACACGTTAAATGATTATAATATTCACTTCTCAAAGGTGCCAATTTTGTGTGATAACACGTCCGCTATTAATATTGCACAAAATCCCGTCCAACATAGTCGGACTAAGCACATTGAAGTGAGGTATTATTTCATCCATGATTTTGTACAAAAGAACTTGGTAAGTGTGGAATTCGTTCCTACGCGAGACCAATTAGCGGACATTTTCACGAAACCCTTACCTAGTGATGTTTTTGTATCTATAAGAAGTAGGTTGGGGTTGCTCAACATGGGTTGATAAAACCCATCTTGAGTTTTGAGCACGAAAATTTTGAAATTTTCAAGATCAGTGCACATAAAGCGCTTCATCACACTTGCTTCAGGCGTTCGATGCAACATCAGGCGCCTGATGTTAAGGATGTCACTCGTTCGAAGTGACATCAGGCGCTTTATGTTCCTTTACAAATGCGTTCGATGTAGGATTAAGCGCTTTATCCTAATGAATTCACTCGTTTAAAGTGACATTAAGCGCTCAATCTGTATCTCCACAACCGTTCAATGTCATTTTAAGCACCTCATCATATTTTGTGATGTCGTTCGATGTCATATTAGGCGCTTCAACCCTATTTCGTCACTGTCCTTTCCACCGCCTCTTCGGTTTTCGCGCCATTCAAGGACCATCAATTTCCTGCCGCCTCTTTCTTCCCTCCCTCTTTCCCACGTCTGACCTTCCTTCTTCCCCATTCAATTTATCTTTTCATCTTCTTCCTCAAACCTCTCTCCCACTCCTCCACTCTCCCATTAATCTTCCTCCCACCATTACTTCACCATCTCTTCATCTTCCTTCTTCACCTTTAAAAACCAACTCCTTCCTCCTTTTCTTCCTATCTCCAAATCGTTCCTCCACTATTCCAAAAAACTTCTTCCTTTCAAAAACCCTATTTACAATTTCTTCAAATGGCTTCTGCTGGTCCTTCCAAACGCCCCCGCTCCCAAAAGCGAAAACAAACGGCTGGACAAGGGATTCTTGAGCCGGCTGAAATAAAGGCCATTCGTGAAGGCCTCACCAAGGATAATTTTCCTTGGTTAAAGAAGTTTGAGCCCGAAATAAAGAAACCTCCATGCTCCATTGACACAGGTGCTTATGTGTCTTACTACTCCAATATGCTATTCCAAGAATGGGTAGCAAATAATTGTCTCATCATCCCTCTGAAACTTTTCAACCTCAGCAATCTTCCTGAGACGAGCAGTGCTTTTGAAATCGTTCCCCTGTTGGAACATCAAGGCTGGATCTCTCTTTGGTCCAGACTTGACATGCAGAAATTTTCCCGCGAGCACACCCGGCTGTTCTATGCAAACCTGTGGATCACTCCACAATCTGAGTCTCACCCTTTTTCCCTTAACACTGTTATTGACGGTACTCCTCTCAGCTTCACTGTCTCTGAAATCTGTGAAGTCTTGAGAATCCGGAATGAGGGATTGAGTGATTTCTCTGTATTTGAATGGAGTAACAAATACGGCGTCCGTGAGCAGGACGTAAAATTCGATCTGGGGTATTTCCCCTCCAAAAAGACTCAGAACATGCCATTGATGGATCGCATTTTGCTAGCAGTGGTCACCTACTGCATCAATGGTAAGGCTACTAAAAATCCCAGCAACATGGATTTCTATGTATCTTACCGTCTCAAACATCTGACCCAGCTGAATCTCGCCTGGATTTTCATAGAAGTCATGTTTGCAGCTCTCCGAAAAGGGTCCAAAGCTTTACCTTTTGCCAATATTATCACAATATTGCTAAGGTCTAAAGGTATTGAAATTACTGATGATGATTTGATCCCAGTTGCTAAATCTGACGTCTATGATCACTACAATATCGCCCAATCCATTAACTCGCAAAAAGCGGAAGGCCACTACCATTCCTGATGATGAAGAGGTCGAGGAGGGACCTCAAGAAGCTGCTGGTGGTAGCAATTCATCTGAGTTGCTATCTCGCATTACTGTGCTTGAACAGACTGTTCAACAGTTGCATCTTCGTGATGCTGAGCACGAAGCTCGGCATGTACGAAATGAAGCTCGTCATGTGCGCAATGAACTGCACATGACTGCATTTAGAAATGCATTCATGCAGGTTTGTACATGGGCTCTTCCCCCTAATTTTGATGATTTAGGGGGAGAAAGTGGTGGTGCTGATGGTGGTGGTGCTGGTGGCAGTGCTGGCGGTGGCGGTGATGCTGGTGGCTCTAGAGATGTTGAAGGATCCATGGGTGGATTCACTGATTTTGCTGCTAGCGTAGGTTTTGGCTTTAGTGGTTTTACACCACCATGTGGTGGTGCTATGTAATTTTCTTTCTTTTGTTGGCATGTGAAAATTTCATGTTATTTATTATTGCAAGAATCTTTAACTTGATATTTCCTTGTTGATGTTCAGTAAATTGTTTCGACACATTGTTCTTTTCAAGTTATTTTTTTGCATCTAGTGACCAGGAGCATAAGTTGAGGGGGAGCTTTGATAAGTTATGCATGTTGTGAAATCATCAAAAAGAGGGAGAATGTTAGAATATGTTGAGTTTTGATGATTTGCACAGTCGATACTTCGAACAAGTGATTAGGCGCTTCATATGTGTTGTTGGAAGTCAGTATACTTCGAACGCTTACATTAGGCGCTTAATGTACCTTGGTGAAGTCCAGTACACTTCGAACGCCTGCATTAGGTGCTTTATGTGAAGTATCTGGATGTGCGTGCACTTCAAACGCCTAGATTAGGCGCTTCATGTGAAGTGTTTGAAAATCAGGACACTTCGAACGCCTGATTAGGCACTTAATGTGCCCTGTGGAAAAATGCAAACACTTCGAACGCCTGATTAGGCGCTTTAAGTGTTCCATCAAGTCAAAAGTACTTTTCCCCTGAATGGGCACGTGCTCTTAAGTACTTTCTCTGAGAAAATGTCAGAGTTAGTTCGAACAAGCATGAAGGGCTACATTAGGCGCTTCATGTGACTTCGAACGCCTTAAGCAGCCCACATTAGGCGCTTGATGTGACTTCGAACGACAGTTCATTTTCACATTAAGCGCTCTATGTCACTTCGAACGCCTGTGCTTTAAGCACATTAGGCGCTTCATGTGACCAACGTTACAAAGGTCTTATACTTCACTTTTTAACATCAGTTGACTCTCTGTACCCTCCTCTTTTAGTGTCTTTTTCACAGGTCCTTCACTACTGAAGATTTCAGGTTTCCTTTCTTGGCATCCTTTTTGAAATCTCTCCAAGAATGTTGCTACATGCCAAAGGAAGATCTCCAATGATGAGGACTCACCAACACAAGATGCCAAAACCCATTATTGTTTGTGTAGAGGGTTTCAAACGGGAAGAAACTTGAAGAGTGATAAAAGTAGGGTTTCTTCTCATTCTTCTCCAACTTTCTACATTGCAAGCTCTCAAATTTTCTCTCAAGCTCAAGCTCTCAAAATACTTGTAAACATTGTACATTTTACTTTATTGTTGAGAGTGACTATTGTAAGAGGAAGAAGAGTCTTCTTCTTGGTGAGTTATTATTGTGAGAGATTGGATAGATTGTTGGTCAAGGAGCAAGGATGCTTCTTGTTTGAGAATTCTAGACTTTGAAGGGTTAGTTGATAGTGTGTGGTGCACTATTCTCCCTACAAGATTTTTTTGAGGGCAAAGAAGATCTTTGGAGGCTAGACTTCAAAGGGTTAGATCTCTCGGTTGTGGTCTAGGCAAAGTGCCTAGTTTTTCAGTGTTTGGATTTTGTTCTTTGATTGTTGTTTCCCCCAAAGAAATAACAATCCCCTTTCAAAATCTTTCTTGTGAAAAATCAAGAAGGTAGAGGAGTAGAGTCATTTTGACTTGAACCTCTATACATACTTGTGTTCTTTACTTTCTTGCAAGCTTTTATTCTTTCTAAAGAACACACCCAAGTATTGGTTGCACCTCAAAACGAAAAATATCCATAAAATATCTATACTTGGTGAACACACTATTCAACCCCCCTTCTAGTGTGTTCTAAGGGACCTAACATAAGATTCAAGACGAAGTTCAACTTGATTCCGTTTATACAACTCAAGGTGTACTACCGGCGATTCAAGACCACAAGTCATCGTATCTGTTGTGTATCATTATCTTCAGTTGATAGTGAAAGGTTGGTTTATGTTCGTTTATTTGTGACTATACAAGCCTGGATCATTTGGGATTTTGTTGGAAAAGTACTTAAAAGTATTTTAAATCTTGTGATCCAACCTTGAATAATGCTATTTGATCAAAATGATAGGAGATTGGATGAAGTTTGGAGTATTTTATGGACAATGAAAAGAATTGGAAGCGTCCCAAACATATGAGACGCTTCATGTGTTGAAGAAAGTTTGCAGAACACTTTAAACGCCTAGTTTAGGCGCCTAATGTAGGTCGATGCGCCTAAAGTAGATGTTCGAAGTGTTACAGAAAACTTCCAGAGCACTTTGAAGGCCTACATAAGGCGCCTGAAGTGTTCCAGAAATCTTCCAGAACACTTTGAACGCCTATATAAGACGCCTAAAGTGTCCAGAAACGTTCAGAACACTTCGAACGCCTATATTAGGCGCATGAGGTGTTGTGTCTGTTCATAAAATATGCAACTTCTTCACCATATGACATCTCTCTTCAAAATGAACGTTCATGGCTAGTCCAAGGAGGGAAAGTCTACAGAAAAGGGTCTTTTCCACCTGTTTTTGGTAAATTCAAAGGCTATAAATAGTAGCTTTCCTATCTTAAACATATTGACGAAAAATTCTTGAAAAACAAGTGAATTTCTGCATCACCTTCTTCTTCCGTTCCTTCTTCTATCAATCTCTTCTACCATCAAGTTCAAACTCTCTCTAGTAGAGCAAACTAAAGAGAGCAAGCCGTTATATCTCGGCTTTCATTGTTGTCTTGCTTGTTTGGTTTTTCATGTTCCATTTACATAATTTTTCAACAATCTCAAAGCAAACTACTATGGCAACGGAGCAAGCTCTTCCAAATATGTCGAAGTTAGAGCCATTTGATGTAATATGTGGATTAATTTTAAAAATATGCCAAACGCGCTCTTAAATTGCAGATGTATGCATGGTTTTTGAAAAGTGCTAAATTCGTCCTCCTTTCTGCATTTTTCTTCAGAGGTTGGAGAAGAAGATAGAGGGGGTTTGACACATTGTATGCGTGTGCAAAATGCTAAAAGCAACAGTAGGCTGCCTTGCGACGGTAGGACTTACTTGCTTATGTGTGTTTTTAACGTAATATAGTAAAATTAACGGTGCAAATGGGAGGGGTGAAGGCCAAATGGTCGATAATAGCCCGAGTTCAATTGCCTCCCATTGCCAAAGAAATTAGATTCACAAGAACTATCAAACGTCTTAACATCTTGTCTATATTTTTTAGGAAAAGAAAAGGTTTGACACATCCATATAGTATGGTATAACACAACAACCACCAAACATTACAACATAAAAACGTCAAACAAACATCACAACATACGGAGCCTTCGGTTTATTAATACTTGAAAACATAATAAGACTTGAAGGCATGTGATACTAAAGGGAATGCTCTGCATGAACTTAGGCAGACGCGTAATCACATGTTCCACGTACGTTATGGGGACAATAGCAATTCTCTTCTGTGATACAGTCGTCATCGTCCGCGCAGTTGAGCAGCGTACAATCACCGACATGTTTGGTGCTCCTGCCCAGTGAATTCACCTGGTCTGGAGTACCTTATCAGTGAGCCAGAAAATCATTATTACTTGCCAACTTATGGGGCAGCGATCATTTTATTGTCACAATAAAGTAACTCATTAAAAAATTAAGTTATGTTGCAAATCTATGACTTTTGCTTCCGTTCCTTTTCCCTAGGCTGATATGCATAGCTTGAGAATGTCACGAGATCTCTAGACACTAGTATATTTATCAAGGTATTTTCTCCATTCGCTTGATTGAATGATTCTGCCAGCTTTTAAATTGTTCGATCATATAAATTTTAAATGATCCGACGGTTGAACATCAGACCGAATCTATGAAATACCCGATTTATACTTGCTCTAGAGTATTTCCATTAGCCCAGCATTTTCTCCTCCATCTCATTCTCTCATACTTAGGAGTAATACAAATGGAGTTAACATAGTAACTAAAAACACTGTCTTATGACT